>WIQG01000285.1:0-195355 GCA_014925785.1 Mycena galopus ATCC 62051
GATCCCTCATGTATTTGGTTTCTGTGCAGTGTACCACGGTGTCGCCCGTCTAGAAAATTCACCTCAGCTTCCCATGCACAAAGTCCTCCCACCTTTTCCATGTTTGCCCAACGTCGATCCACATTGGATGCAGAGCTAAACTCACCCTCGGACTGCCTCTCAAAGAAACCTCATCGCTCTCGCTGAGGCCTTGGCCTGTGAATCGGGCCTGGCACGTCCCCACAATCGAAAGCCCAATTTATTATTCTTCAGCGCCCGTATCACTTTATCGACTAACGATCGTGTACGCCCACGCCACCTGCCGATTAATCAGGCATGCAATGTTTTTACTCTCCATTATATGCTTCTTCTAACCTTGTGCTTGTGGCAGCATTCTTGCATCCGACTCAGCAAGTCGCCGGGAAATGCGTCTATCCACAGGCAGGAGGTAAGTATCGCTATCTACGATGATAGACATGATCTGATATGATAATAGTACATCGGACTGAAACCCAGTCCTGGGCCAAGCAGGGTATCTACAGGCAAGCGAGGTAGGTGATCTAATTTACACTATATACTCGTTTCTTATATGTTACAGTACAGTGCCATATATCGGACTTGAAATCAAGTCGCGGACCAAGAAATATAAGACAAGACAGTCGACGCTGGCTAAATCAGAGAAATGGCACCGAGTATCGTGCACACCGCCTGCGCGGTCGAATGATTCTTCTTGTTAAAGTCAGATATGCTATGGGGGGAAAAAATGGCTAGATAAAACTCACGAAATAATCTCGGGCTCTTTCGCCAACACCAGGGCACCCCGCGCGATATTCTCGATCTCTTCAAGGGAGCCCCCTGGATGAAGCCAATTATATTCGCGGTGGCAGTGACCGCACGAACACGGTTGTACGAAACATACACGCGGGTAGCCGTCCTCAAGCAGACGCAGGTGAATAACCCGCTCTGGAACCAAGACAGGCCTCAACCCACGCGCGCACTAGGACTGGAAGAACTCACCGGCGAGGAGTCGACGTTTGACCCGAAACGCCATGAACCACAGCTGCGTCCGCCCGACCCCGCAGCCATCATATTCGAGTTGCCTGCGGGGCAGGCAGACGGTAACCCCCCACTTGATAATTAGCTGGCCTTGGGAGTCGACCTGCCCAGTCCAGTACACCCAGCCCGGACCTTCTGCGAGATATCGTATGTAGTCGTCCTCGATCGTGAGGAGCGCACGGATTTGGGCTCGGGGCACAAGCCTGCAGCTGTAGCACATGAAAATGCTCGCAGAGTATACATCAAATCGACCTACATTCTCCTTCTCTCGCGTGTTTGCGCTGGCATCCGCTTCCGCGTCATGGTGTGCGAAGGCGAGAACTACGGGAGACGCGGAACGCGCCGTTGAGACGCTTCAGCACTTTCGAGGAGGATGGTCGTGACGCGGAGGTCACAAAGTCACACACCCTCCTTGTCGCTCACGTCCACCACCGCCGCTCAACGAAGCCTCAACACAGCAGAGGCACTCGTTAGCCGTCTTTGGAGGAGGTACATGCTAGGGACAGAGATGTGGTGGGGAAATGCACTAGATCGCTGACGAATATCACTTGCGCAGGACGACCTGCGATTTCTGCGAATTTCGGACAAAACGAGCGGCGCTCCCGCAGCTCCTCCACGTCCGCCAGTGCATCCGGGTACGAGTACGACCATGCGTCTGCGCCCACGTCCTCGGGCCCTGGAAGCGCGTCCGACTCTGGACTCGCAAGCGCATATACCTCCTTCTCGACGCCCACATACTCGGACGACGAGCTCGCGAGCTTCGTCCTCGACTTTTCGCCTACATGTCAGTTCGACGATGCGGCGTCCACGCGCGGGCTCAAGGACGAGGGCGGCACGGTTTGGAATCAAGTGCGCATGCTAACACGCAATCCCCCCCAGGACGACCATCGAAACCCTCCCCGAGGCCACCCCTCTCGTTCCGCTCCCCGAGACTCGTCCCCGACTTGCATCGCTGCCTCGCAGCACTGCCCGTTTCCTCAGAGCCATCGCCCGTCGCCGGTTCTGCACTCATGCTCGTTACTCCGAACATGCTGCTCAAGAAAACCCCGCCCGCGCATCCGTGCCACCTCCGTCAGCTGTGGCTTGGCTCCTTCCGCGTCGTCGGTCTCTTCCGGCAACCCTTGTCCCCCGCAGGCTCCGACCAAGGCCGCGAGCTTGCTCACCGCCCTGATGCATGACGCAGCTACCCAAGTGCAGTGCGGAACCCGCACTGGGATGTAAACCCCGTCAGCACCAACTCCGCCCGTACTCACTCTGCTGCCGGCGCCAGCGGCAGCGTCGCAGCAGAGCCCGAGTGCAGCCAAGTGCAAGGGATCAGTGGGCGTGCGGTCGACTTACCATCTTCGACTTCATTTTCACTTTTAGCGTCTACCTGGGAACTCAGCCGTCGACGCGGAGGAGCATCACGCACAGGTAGCAGAACGTATGAGAAGAGCTGCTGGCAGCCCGGGCGCACGCCCGTCTCGCTCTCGCATCCACGCCGACCATGGCTGCTGAGCTCGCCGTCGCCCCTTCAGCGCGCGCCGGCGAGGGGCACGTCTGCTATCCGCGCTCGAGAATGTGGACTCGAGCCGCAGGCAAGTGCCCCTAGAGCTTGGCGACTCAAACGTTATTCGTTATTCTGATCAGCGTGCGTTTCTGTTCCTTGTTTTCCTTTTCTGTTCCATCCCTTCCTGTTCTCTCGCCTGCTTGTCCTGATCCCTGCTAATTCTATCATTCTTGCAATTGTGACTCGCACCTTTGTCGTTGGCAGCTCCTCGTACTCGTGGAGCTTGCTAACGTCGCAGCAGCAACGGGCAAGTAAGGAAGACCAATCCCCAACGCAGCACCAGCACCGACTCTGCCCTCGTGCCATTTCTGGACGTTACGCACGCAGCGGCCCGCGGTCGACTTATCGTCCTCGATCTTTGGCGTGCACCCGGGCGACGTGGAGAAGCTGGGACATCACGCAAGTAGCAGAATGTGGGGGAGGAGCTGTTGGCAACCCGGGCGCACACCCATCTCTGGCATCCACGCCGTCCATGGCTGCTGATGGGAGCGACACGGGCCGTCGCTCCTCCGGCGCGCACTGGCGAAGGGCGCACGTCCGCTATCCGCGCAGCCGCGCTCGAGAATGCGGGGTCAGGCTTACAGCACCTCGACGTGGTCCATGTCCTCGCCGACTCGAACGTTATTCTGATCAGCGTCTTTCGGGAAAGTGCGTTTCTGTTCTTTCTTTTCCTTTTCTCTTCCATCCCTTCCCTTGATAACTCTCCCCTGCTTCGTTCTGCGTCCTGCGTCTCCCCTCCCCCCCCCCTTCTCCCTCTCTTGCCTTGTCCCCTTCCCTCTCTCCCTCTACCCCCTTGTCTTCCTTCAAGACACCTTTCCATTTTTCCTCGTCCCTTCCGTCTTCGCATCGCAAACTACCCGATCTCCCAGGAGTAATGCTGCGAGCATTGGTACTCTCCATCGCCGCCTTCTCTGTAATCGACCACACCGACGCAACCTTCCTCCGCGCCGAGGCGCTCGAGACCGCCCGTGTCTCTGCCTTTCGGCTGCCGCTGCTGCGGGCGGTGATGCCGTCTGGATTGGCGACCGCGCATCCTCGCCGTTCCAGAATGCGGACTCAGGCCGCGGGCAAGCACCCTGACAGCATTTATATCAGCGTTGATCATCTTTCGCGCTGTCCTTTCCAGTAGCTCAGCCCGTTTCTCGTTACTAGCTTGCAATATATTAACTTCCAAATTATTTGACAACACAATTGTAAGTGGCGGTGCACCACCTGCAGGATGAGCTGCAGGGTGAGCTGTAGCTCAGCTGCAGGATGACCTGCAGCTGGGTGTCTGGCGTCCCGACACGCCCCGTGTCAGTTATTGTGTCAGGCACCCCCGATATGGTAACTGATACTTATTGTGTCGGGTACCCCGAAATTGATCCTGACTTTCTTATTGTCAGGAGCCGTTTCGGGGCTCCTGACACGGTGCACCTGATACTGCTCCTGACACGTCTAGTGTCAGGAGCAGAGTCAGTCACAAAGATTTTGCGCCTGACACGGGTAATGTCAGGACAGCTGATCCTGCCTCCGACATGATCCGTGTCAGGCTCAAGGTCAGCGCGACTTATTTTCCGAGTGTCAGGTTCAATTCCGGTGGCTACGATTCGCTCTCTGACACTCAGAGTGTCAGGTACGTTTCCGGGAGCACCGATACATCCCATTCGGCGGCGTGAATGTCTATATAATCGCATGCGGTCACTGGGTACATATCCCCTGTCAAGTCGTGAGAGTGACTCTCCATTTGTAGCTGTGTGAGTGTAGGCCTTTTCATCTGGGTTGACTGAGTGCCACCCATCAACAAGTCCCAGGAGTCTTTTAAATCTGCCAAGTGCATAAACTGCTCCAGCATCATCCGGCCTATGTGGCATTCTGTCCACTGGGTCCTCAACAATGTTTATGTCCCCTAACATCATATCTGGTACTGGGAGGCTTGTCTGAGTCATGAAGGTGTTGTATAGGGTATCCCAGAATTTCTTATTTTCTACAGCATTTCCAGCGGGGGCATAGACTGCAAGTATGGTTTGTGTGAGGTCTGTATGCCAAGGTATTGTAAGCATAATTGCCCTTCCAGGTACTAGTCGCCACGTTTTCACTCCTGATATATTTGTGAGTTGTTTGTTCAGGACTATTGCTATGCCTTTTTGGTTTCTCAGTCGCTCATCGGGGTCAGTGGAGCTGAAAACTTGCATCCTGGTTTTCAGTACTGGATGCTCATTTATCTCTTCTGTGTCCGTATCCAGTAGGTGGGTTTCTCCCACTGCCAGTACCCCTATGCGATTTTCAAACAGCAATCTGTTTATACGGTGCCATTTGTGGTTTGCATCCCTGATGCTATCGCTGCCCCTTCCTTTGATATTCAGCGCTGCGATTCTGACGTGAGCCGTGGTCTTCTTTACGATTTTCGGGTTTCCCATATGCTGTCGTCGCCTCTTGTTATTGAAGAATACAGGAGCAGTTTCTTCGTCTGTCGGGCCCCGAAGTGGCCCGAAGTACGGTTGCTGTGGTCCTTTATTTCTAGGCCTGGGTGCTCGCCTTTCACTGGCATCTGAGCTACCGCTACTCATAGGAGTAGATGATCTCGAGGGATCTGAACACCCATTACTTGGGTGTGCCTGTATGGTGACAGGCTGTGCCAGAGTGGCACGGGACGGTACATCCCTTTGTTGTGAGATTTGGGCGCGTACACCGGCATCGGGAGTAGAGCCACTGCCCAGGAGATGTCTCTCCCGGGCTGCTGCAATTCTTCCTGACCGGCGCATACCCCCTGTTTGCTCACTAGTGCTCCCATCACCTATCTCTCCAAATCCTTCCTCGGGATGGCGGCTGACGGGACGGCCGCCAACCCCTCCGGTTAAGGAGAGGCCAGAACCATTGTCACCGGGGTTGTCGCCCTCACTTAGTAGAATATTAAATCGGTTTGGTGTGGTTGCAACTACGTTCTCCGGCTAGCAACCATCCGCCGGGAACGGGGCCTACCTGACCTCCAAGGTGAGCGAATGCTGAAGTACTGATCCCCACACTTGTGGGAGTGTGAGTCCTTCCCTGCAGCTTAAGCCTCTCGGCACGGCTAGCTCCAACCTAAATAGGTCTCCGCATGTCATAACCTATCAGCGTCCTTGTCGCAGAGCAACAGTGGGGCCTCGGGCTGATGGCTATGTTTCATGTGTTTATACAGCATGTACCTTTACCTCGCCTGTCGAACCCACCTCGACTCACGGGGGTCGTAACATAGCACGCATGATATTCTGTAATGTTTCTTCTTGGGAGTCCCCAAAACCTCTTCTGATGAAGATCTCCGGGGGTGACTCAGTCGTTACACTGTATGTTTAATAGACTTGGGCTGTGTTTCTTCAATGGTGCGTACAGAGTATTTCGCTGTGGTCGTGTCATGACAGGTATCGTAGCATTTCAGGATATGACCTAGTTTTGGGCTATCCAAAGTTGAGAGATGCACTACTTGGGTGTGGATTCAGGGAAGCATTTATCACAACAAAAAATGTATTCAAGGTAGCTTCATACACTCAATACTTCTTATGGACCTTTCAAGACTCCCTTGAAGGGACGACACCGGGACGTCTTTACCAACATTACCTGCTTCTATTACGACCAGGCACAAGGAATCTTGGCAGGCGGCGCGGTCAAGTTATCACTGAGCGCCGTGGGGTAATGTGTCGCAGCAGCATAATTTAACACTAACTACTGTCTTTCAAAAGCTTTTAGGATTTATCCTCAGTCATAAGTTTGCATTTCAGAGTATTCCCGAGTGCTTTTCGGGGTACTGTGCCGCAGTGGCATTATTTAACACGTGTTTTGCTTTTAAGAAAGGTTGTCACACGAGCAATATATTTGTAGGGAGATAGCGCAGTAAGGACAGTACAGGTTATGTAGAGAATAAATATTGTATGAGGCGGCACAGAGGTGGTATATATAATGGTGTAATAGCGCGGCTGGATCTACTGACCGCGGCCGCGACCCCGTCCCCCGCGGGATGTGCCTCCGCGGGCAGGGTTGTAACCACCACGGCCCCCCCGGTTGCGCGCAGCGTTGGCAGCATCTCTCGCAGCCCGTTCCACGAGGGCGATGGTCTCGTGAGTGGGTCCCATCCATCCCGGGACAAGGGGGAACGGGCAGAGGGGGGTTGGATGGTCGATCGAGCGGCAGATGCGACACGGGGGCGAGAAGTCCTTGCGGACCTCCCCTACGTAATGGAAGGTGGTGGTGACCACGGTGTCGCGAAAGGCAGCGCGGATGGCACGGAAGCTGGCGGGGTTCGTGGTGGTGACGTGTGCGTAGACGCGGTACGCCGTGCGTGGCCCTACACCGCCGGGAGCTTCGAGCTCGATGGGGTCGATGCGGAAGGACTCCTCGACATGGTTGAGGAGTTCGGTGGCACTGATGCCAATGGGGACGCGGTCGCGGTGGGTCTGGATGAGCTGCGTGAAGCGTGTATTCCGCATCGCCGCCCTCCTGATTTCATCGAGCGCCTCCTCGAGGTCCTCCTCGGTGTCGTCGTAGTCGAGGCCAACAATGGTCCCTAAGAAGCCGGATGGGAGGGGGTTGGGTTTGTAGACGAAAAAGGTGACGTCGGTGGTCGAGATGACTTCCGACCAGCTCATATGGTCAGGATAACATGTTAAATGCTGGGCGCAGCCCACGGGCTTAATGCATTATCTCTGGGATGTTCCGGTACAGCCACATGTGCTGATATAACCATCTCTGCAGTCATTTTCTGCCACTGATGGCAATGATGGCAGATTGGACAACTCTAGAAACTAATATTTAAACACTATTTCTTTAATTGACGTCCGCATTGGGTTCAAAATGACAGTGTCCGGAATTTGCCTTGAAATTGATGGCTGTCCGCATTGGGTTGGAAAAGGTGAACCCCGGGAATTCCCGGAATATTGATGGCTGTTTATCTTAGGTGCCTGCCTGCCTTGCAATTGATGGGGTGGACACATTTGGGATCCCATTAATGGTTTTTTGCTTTGAAAGCCAATATTCATTCTGAAAGCGCCGGCTTTCAGAAAGTATTTTGCATTTTGAGGGCCAATGAGGCCACCTACTGAAAAACCATTTAGATGACTCTTGTAGCCCTTGATGAGCTCTACAACTTGGTTATAAACATCACTAATTTGCGTTGAAAATTTCCCTTTTGGGAAATGAACGCCTTCGTCCCAAAAAGGAAATTCCTATCAAAACCACTCCCTCATCCGCTTTTCATCCGTTTTGGATGTTCTAACTTGGTAGGGATATTTATTCATGCCTTACACCGCTCATTGGGACATGCTAATCACTATTGTAGCAGGTTAATAGAGTGAAAACAACGAAAATAATAAATTGCATCATTGGACCAGATAACTTGGAGCAGGAGTGCTGGTTCAGGATCCTGAAGGTATTTCATAACTATCCATGATCACTCCAACCCTCAGGAAGGGTTGAAGAGTGTTCTAAACTAGAGAATACAATATATTCTGGCCATATTGGACACCATCATTTTCGCTCATTCCCATCATTCCTCTGTCATGGGTGCATGGAGGGGCCATCCCTTGGACACATTCAACTTGTATATGGTAGGAAAATTGGCTATTGGCACTTTCTGGGGAAGGTATCTCAAGATTCAGGCTTGTTGTGCTTCAGCTCAATGCTCACTTAATACACTATGCCAGGGGGTCATGGAATGAGTGTTCAAGACCCAAAGCATGTCCTCTACACTATGTGAGCTGTTACTACTCAAAAGACAGCCAGTACATGGTACTAAACCTCGAAAATGATAAATGTCACTTTCCACTTACTTTATTAATTGAGCCCTCAATACAGTGTATAACCCAAAATAAAGGCTGGAATCGGCTTCAGGCAGTCTAAAGGACCCAGAATATACTTTATTTGGAAAGTTTTGGTGAAGTATTGGTGGAGTAGTGTTTGCGAGCAAGGGGGCTGCCAAGAGCTTAGTGCGCAAATCTTCAGGATGGTTCAAAACACCATCTGGCCAAATGTTGACCAAAGCTCATGATTTTTTGCATATTCTTGGTCTACTGAGCTCGCTCTTTCATTCTATGGTGTTTATTCAGCTTTATCTCATCTTCTAGGTGCCCTATTCATCAAACAAGCGAAAAATGTGATTTCACATTTTTCGAGTTTGAGGGCATATCCTGGGGTACAATTAGGTTACAACTCATCAGAATGGTTGATGAATTCATTGGGATGTTGCACAACTGTTTCCATAACCATGGTACTAGGTATATCAGGTGCACAACACAAGAATTCACTATCAAGATAAATGATGATTCATTGACTTGCCTGAGGCCTGAGTCTCCCCATTTCTGGCAGGTTAACATGGAATAAACCTTTGGACAGTTGCCTCATGTGCTGCAAGTGATCCAAGGACAGGTAATCAAGCGAAAATGTCATTTCCTGATAAGGGCAAAGGGTAATGTTATTGATATTTATAGGCTGGTATGAGGCAGGGATTGCCTTCAAACGACCTGAATATATGGGGAGGTGTTATTTCACAATGAGAATAGCTGTACATTCCAAAGATCTGGACCCCAAGGCAAAAATCATTTATTTCGCTATTCTCACCTCATTACAGCACTGTTATGGTGTTTAATCCATCCTAATAAGCTTTGGAAGCTATGAATAAATACCCCCACCAGGTTGGAACACCCAAAACGGATGAAAAGCGCATGAGGGATGGGTTTTGCCCAGAATTTCCTTTTTGGGACGAAGGTGTTCATTTCCCAAAAAGGAAATTTTCAACGCAAATAAGTGATGTCTTTACCCAAGTTGTAGAGCTCATCAAGGGCTACAAGAGTCATCTAGATGGTTTTTCAATAGGTGGCCTCATTGGCCTGCAAAATGCAAAATACTTTCTGAAAGCCGGCGCTTTTAGAATGAATATTGGCTTTTAAAGCAAAGAACCATCAATGGGAGTCCAATGCATGCACCCCATCAATTGCAAGGCAGGCAGGCACCCAATATGGCCAGCCATCAATATTCTGGAAATTGCCGGGACCCACCTTTTCGAACCCAATGCAGACAGCCATCACAATTAAGCCATTTAACTGAAATATTTATTATTTTGACTGGAATAAGCTTTGTCCGAGATGCCCGGGAAGTGCCTGCCAAAGCCGAGGCAAGCCGGAATGATGCACCCGGCATAGAGAGATGTCCAAGATGTCCGCGCCTTCCCTATATGGCTACCCCAGAGATAATGCATTAAGCCTGTGGGCTGTGCCCAGCATTTAACCTGTTATCCTGACCATATGAGCTGTTCCGACATCTGGAGCGCCATGTTAGGCCATTCCTCCAGGCCCGAGACAAAGAAAGTGTTCGTCCGGGTGCCGGCGGTCTTCGCACCAAACGCCGCGACGCGGAAGGAGCCGGTGCGTACATTCAGAACGCCCACCAGGGTGGTAGCTATGCAACGCGCCTCTGCCGTGGGGTCGGTGCTGCCGCCGGCGATGGTGAGGAGGGAGACATGGCCCGCCGCCTCGAGCGCCGCGACCTGCGCGGGGAGGGCGGAGTCGAGTAGCGAGTTGCGGTCAATACCTGTAGCTCATGGCCAGCCATTGGGGGGTGTATCGGTGAAGTGGATGCGAGGGGGGCGGTTGTCTGCCGTACGGTAGCCCAGGTTCGGTCCTGCGTCCGAGCCTTCCATTTGCTCGTCCGTCGCGTCACACTCGCGGCGCTCGTCGCGTGCCGCGTCCTCCACAGCAGCTGTTTGGATGTAAGTTAGTGCGTGAGGCGCATGGCTGGGGGCGCACCGGTCTTGAGCTTTCGTGCGATGCGCGCCGAGGTCGCCTCGTCTGCGGCCTGCTGGTCGTTCTTTGCGCGCTTGGGTGGGGAGCCCGACCCCATGTTCTTGCGCTTCGAGGTTGCAGTGGGTTTGCTGGAGGAGGCAGCTGCTGCTGCGTAAGTCGGCACGCCCGATGCGCTCGACGTGTGGGCGGCCTCTGCGGGCGTTGGAAAGGTTTGCGCCGACGTCGACGCTCCGTCCGTGGGGTTGGTCGGGTTGTCGGTGGGGCGCATGCTCGCGGCAAGGGCGTGATTTATATTGGCCTGGAGTTGGGCGTCGTCTTCATCCCGTCGGTCGTCGGGGGCCATGGGCGGGTTGGCGGGGTGACCAGGTGCGGCGGTGACGCCCTCGAGTGGCGAGAGGAGGTCGTCTGCACCCGAGCCAGCGCTGAGGTGCGCCAGGTCGGTGTCAAAGAGGGACGGACGCCTGGGCACGTTCGCCCCTACCGGTGCCACGAAGGGCGAGCCGTCATCGCGGCCCGCCTCTATAAAGTTGTTATGAATATTTAGTGGAAAAAGGATTTTTATCTAGGCGCGCACCTTTCTGCTTTCCCTTTCCTTTGCCACCCGTGGCGGGCTCTGTCCCAGTAGCGGGTGTGGTGGCCTTCGTGGCATTAACTACCATGGATGAGAACGGGAGGGTAGACGATGGCAGTGGGGGCGGGCTGTGGACTAGGGGGGCTGCAGCGCCAATGTCGGGGACGGGTGGCGCATCCGTGGCGGGGACCGAGCCCTGGCGGGATGGCGCACGTCCGGGGGCAGGAGTTGGAGTGCTGATCATCTCTTCGGTCGGGGCATCCGAGGCGCCGCGGGCAGGGGTGGTAGTTCCCGTGGGGAGGGTTGTGGCGTTTGTGGTGGGGGTATTCCTCGTGCTGCGCGTCGTGCGCTTGGCCGGGGGCAGGTTCGCCATGTGGGATGATAAGGAAGAAAAAAGAGGGGGGTAGGGAAGCTAGATCGTGGAGTGGGTTAAGGACAGTGGGGATATTCAGGAAAGTTTGGATGGAGGACGTACTGGCACTGGTATTTTATCCCTTGTCCATTCTTCTTTCCCTACCCCCATTTCTGCCAGGCGCGTCGCGCACAGGGGTGCCCGTGTTTCTTGGATCCTCGTGGTACGAGAACCTAAAAAGGGTAAGGTTCGCGACGCACAAAAGGTCAAAGCGACTTTTTGGCCGTACGAAATCCCTTCCATTGTTGTCCGCGGTGATTTCGA
Organism: Mycena galopus ATCC 62051; assembly: GCA_014925785.1. Taxonomy (NCBI): domain Eukaryota; kingdom Fungi; phylum Basidiomycota; class Agaricomycetes; order Agaricales; family Mycenaceae; genus Mycena; species Mycena galopus. The sequence continues at coordinate 11,580 of WIQG01000285.1, forward strand.
CGGCGTGCTGATACCTTATTTCCCCGGGTGATACGCGAGAACAAGGCCAAGGACGGAAGTGGAATCTTTGTGCTTCGTGGATCAGATAGGAGCGCGCGTTAGAAGCGCTACAGATTATGCTGGGTGCCTGGCCTGATTTCCTATCTATCTCGGATCTCTCCAGTCCAGGGTGCCAGTGTAGTATCGTGACAGTTAAGGAAGTTTGGTGCATGGGCGTCCATCATGTGGTGGGAGGGGATCTTTCGGCGGCGAACGGGACTGATTCCCGCGAAGCGTGGGCACATGGCGCTCGGAATTTGTGGCCCGAGGCTCCGTGAGCTGGTGGGTGCATAGGCTCGTCGTCGTTTGCGTAGTATACGGGCAAGGGAGGAGAGAAAGTCCCAGTCGTGTTGTCGCGACGTGGTGGAGGTAAGGTGACGTGGGGTTTGTACGTGTTTACCTCGGGAGCTTTTGGCGTCACTCGAGTCACGGTTGGTCGTGCCTGCGCGACCGAGCCGTATTATGCCGCGCACTGAGTGACGATGGCTAGGGGAGGTGTCGGGTTGACTTCGTGAGGGCTAGGGACTTGGTTTAGGGTGCCTGCACCCTCCACCCATCCCTAAGATACCTCTCCTTGCCGCCTTAGAGCGGGATCTCTCGCATCACACATGGTGGTACGAGATCAAGGAACCTCCTTCACGCGTATCTTAAGTGCACTGTTTCATCGTGCTTGATGGTTTAGTGAGAAGAGGCGCGAGTCATGTGATGCAAGTCATGTCATTCTGACACACTCACCTGCCGCAACGCCAAACCTCAAACCTCACGGACTCGCAATGCCGACCCTGACAATGGCTCAGCGCCGTCAAAATATTCGGACGGCCACATCGTCCTCCTCTCGCCTCACCGTAACACACACACACACATGACGGCCTCAGGTCGCCCGAAAGCCAAGATCGTCACCTTGACTCCCGCGGAAATCCAGCGGGAAAAGGCCAAGCAAGAGGCTCGTATAGCACACCTACAAGAGCGTAAGTCCTCATTTCAATTAAACTTAGGAGCACTGTAAATAAGACAAAAAAGGCCTGGCTGAAGAGCAGCGCAGTCTGCGAGATGTTCCCGACCCATACGACGACAATGATATGCTGGATGCTGCCTACGAGGACAGTGTTCTTCGAGGACGCGCAGCCGCCAACATCAGCCATGCTGGCGAAGACATCAACAAGGACCCCGCCAACGCATCCCAAACCTTGCTGGAACAGCTGCGCGCACATCACAAGTATGGGTCTTTGAAAATTTTGTTCGCTTTTTTAGTGTATCCCTGAGATATTATTCTGTTTAGCAAGCTCTTCCCCTGCGCTCGCGACCATCGCAAGCAAACAAACCGGACACAAATCCGCGTCAATGCCTTTGCGGCGCAAATGGAGGCTATGGTGGATCAATACATGCAATGGTCCCTGGCTATGGCGGAGGAGGGATTTGGCAGGCTCTACGAACAGCCCAAAGACGCCGTCGTACAGGACACCCACAGGATTTATGTTGTAGATTTGTTCTGTAAGTTATTTTATGTGGTGGAGGTGAGGTGATATTAATTTTGTTTTGCAGCAGTGTCCTATGCGGAAGTGGGGATAGTGCAGGGCGATCGTAACCTTGCAGCTGCATACATTTGTCATGGCCGTCTCCCCGCAACAACGCAGCTCACCAACGTCACAATTACGATCCGCTCCCTCGAGGTTTTCCGCATCATGCAGCTTCGGTGTCCGCGTCTTGGGCTTAAACCATTCGTCCATGCGCTTTGTGACCTGCATAGCATCCCTCCTCGCTCGTATCTCACCGTACAGTTCTCCATTGCCTTCAACGTCTACCTCGCAATCCATGCGGAGGTGGACAAGCGCGTACGAGGTGCCTCTTTTTCTTGCAAAACATATTATTGACACATGAAATACAGGGCCAAGTATGGGTTTGCGATCACCGCGCATCTGTTGCGCGTTCTTGGCGAAGTGGGCACCGGCTACGACATTGGGTGCAAGTTTGGCAAGATGGTGCAAATGCACCCCGCGCTTTCTTCCCTGGCTGCCGACAACAACTTCAAGTCTCTGGTTGGTGCATTCCACGGCCATGCTCACAATCGCACATACCAACTCAAGAATCTCTCCACGTACGTCATGGGGATGGGACTGGAGGATCTCTAGGAGTGCGAGTCTTTCTTCTCAAAGTCCAACGCCCTCGCCGTGACGACACGCTACGCTACCACTTTCCATCGCCAGCAAGCTATTACCAGCTATCTCAAGCATGCTGACAGCACAGACGCTTACCAGGGCCTTGGTATGTGATCATTCCTAAATGGAGATTATTCACTGACTTTGTGGAGTGCAGCTCTTCTTCTCGCTGCCAAATACCGCCGAGCGCTGGGGATTAAAGACACACTGCCACTCCTCCACGAGACTATGGCCATCCTCAGCGTCGAGTCGTGGAGTGTCTTTGAGATGTGGCTCGAGAAGGAAAAGGTTTACCTGGAATCTCTCACCAAAGAGCCTGTGCAGGAGACACTCCAGATGGAGTACTACCAGAAACTGGTGAATTTAGCTGACCACGAGTAAGCACACGCTCGCCAGCTAGAGTTGGTCTCATGCAGGCAGCAGGAAATGGCTGGATGAGCTCCGAAGCTTAGGCCTTCCCTTTATCATGAGCGACGGTACATCAAGCTACTCGATGGCAGCAGCTGATACTCGGCGCATAGAAACGCAGCGGCACCACACGCTGGAAGTGTTTTCGAAGACACTGGCAACTGTGCAGGATCTGGAGGTACGGCTGGGAATTACGAGGTGTTGGGAACCTGATGATGAAGAGTGGGTTGCCGCCGCGAGGATGGTGATAAATCGGCGGTACCAGCAGGCACTTGACGAGCTTGAGGGCCTCATCGTAGCTCGGATGTTTGAGCTGTCAAAGGCTCATATGTCAGACACTGGTAAGGTAGGGGACATACAAACCCCGCAAACCCCACGTGATCAAGCGTGACAGCGTCCCAAACAGGTCAATTTCCTGTGAAAAAGACCGCAAATAATGACTACTTGTCCCCGGGCTTATCAGTCCCATGAAATCATATTAAAAGTATGTACAAATGAGTAGATACCAAGAGATTTGGTCCAACGGACCCCAGAAATGACTAGTTATTGATTTGGCCTGCAATCACAGCCTAAAACACGCTCTTCGACATCTGGACGTGTCGAAAAGGTGTCGGCAATGCCTTCGGGATCGAGCCAAGAACTTTGTGAAGCGCATACAAGACGTTATAGAGCACCTTTCACCACGGAAAAAACGAAGATTTGGGGATTCAAATTCAGAGAAGGAAAATGTGCGTGGTGCACGAATACCAATTTTCCGACACATCATTTGACTTTCTGACACAGCCAAAGGCTTCCACCTCTCCATCTGATATCTCTGTCGATGCCGTGGCCCAAGATCCCATCACGGAGGATGTATTCTTGACAGATTCTTCACATGTCAGGATCTCGGTTCCCGGTCACTTTCTGTCCCTATATGGCAGCTTTTTCTATCGCAACGCATCATCAGACATGCTGACTGGTCCCCCGGAGCAATTCTACCACGAGTATTCATTGAATGAGCCCCAGAAACCTTCGAAATATCACGCAACTGTCGAGGAGGTGCCCGATGAGGATGATATCTCATTCTTGGCAGCCAAAACTACCAATCCCCTTGGCTCACTTGAATCTCTCACATCAGAACTGTCGGATCTGTCAGATACGCGTCTAAACGACGCCGCTACTTGCGCCCAGGCCGCCGCCAGTGATCCAGCAGCTCAGGATGCATATGCGAATATTTATGACACGTTCACGGCTCCAGGGAAACTTTGTGAAGCACCTTCTATAGCCAGTGCCACGGAGGCTGTAAAGGATCCGATGCTGGCACTGCGCGGAGACTCTCGGGGGCTTTCGGGTGGGTACAAGGATCCCAAATTTGTTCCTTTTGTTCGGGTACAGCTGGAAGGCATGCACACATTCCTCAACTTTTACACCAATACTTGTTCCAAAACATATTCCCATTGGGGTGCCTCAGCTTTACAAGCTGCTGTCTCACTTGGAAAGGGATCCCATTGCGTGCGCACATTGTGCAAATTGGCCCGACAATACATCCATGATCGTACCCTGCTCCCAGTCAACCCATACGGAGAATGGAAGGAATCTTTACTTGCCAATGAAGGCCTGCGAACAGACATTGATCTGTATTTGCAAGAAATTGGCAACAACATCACAGCTGAAAAATTGGTTCAATGTCTTGCACGCCCGGAAGTGATGGAAAACATGGGATCACTAAATCCATCACTGTCCGTACGGCGCGAAGATATTTGAATATGATGGGTTATCGGTACACAATGCCGCGGAAAGGCCAGTACAGCGATGGTCATGAACGGCCTGACATCACGGATTACAGGGACAAGGTCAGGCATCTTCTATTGATTTTCCGGTCAAACAAAATGCTTACATGTAAATCAAGGTTTATATCCCAGCAATCAGTAAACTCCTGGCTCGCGCACAGCAGTACACCAGAAACGGTGAACTAAAAATTGGCCCACTGCACGGTAAACGGGTCATCATTTGGTACCATGGTGAGTGCGTCTTCTATGCCCATGACCGAAAGCGGAAGAATTGGTATAAAATGGGTACCTCCAAATTGCACCAAAAGGGCGACGGTCACTCCCTTATGGTTTCCGACTTTGTCTCTGTCGACTTTGGATGGTCTCCGACCTCTCTTGATGGCACAAGGACTGCGCGCCGTTTTCTGAAACCCAGCAAGGGTCGCGAGGGCTATCTTACATGTGATGATGTTGTGCAGCAAGCTTCGGATTTTATGGATATCCTCAACGAGGTTTATCCAGAATTTGAGCACCATCTCGTATACAACAATGCTACCACTCATCGCAAATGCCCCGATGGCTCTCTGTCTGCACGCGCGATGCCGAAAGGCCCATCGAAATCACAGGAAACCAATTTCGGAGTTATGGTTAATGATCGCGACGCCGTTAGCAGTCAACCCATTTATACAGCAGATGGCAAGCTCAAGAAAATCAAAATCCCCATGACTGGCGCCGAATTCAATGGGCAGCCACAGCCGCTGTACTTCCCAGAGAAGCACGAGATGGAGGGCCGTTTCAAGGGCATGGCGATTATCCTTCAAGAACACGGTCTTGTTGTAGAGTCTAAAAAGAGAGCTGAATGCCCCAGCTTCAAATGTGCACCTCCAGCGATTGATTGTTGCTGCCGTCGGGTTTTGTTCAACCAGCCCGACTTTGTTGCTGTTGAATCCTGTCTTGAAACAGCTTGCCGCGCGCGGGGTTACTCGGTTCTGTTTTTGCCAAAATTCCATTGTGAGCTCAATTTTATTGAGCAGTGCTGGGGTTATGCTAAACGGGTCTACCGGTTCTTCCTGCGTGAAGAAGACTTGGAACGCAATGTTTGCGAGGCTTTGGCCACTGTTCCGTTGAACATGATGAAGCGGTAAGCCATCATCATGATCAATATCATTCCCCTGCTGAATTTTTAATTTCTTATAGGTTTGGTAACCACTCTGCCAAGTTTGCCGATGCCTATGCCAAGGGTCTCAACCGTAGGCAGGCAGCCTGGGCAGCACGCAAGTACCGCGGTCATCGCGTCATTCCCGAGTCCATTCTTGAAGAACTTGAGGCAGCTGGTATTGATTGAACTCTGTTTTATTTCTAATGTTCTATAGTCCTAGCTTCGTTCTAATTCTGCTCATAGAGTCCATATTTTGTAGCCATAGTACCTCTGTACATCTTCTTGCACCCTTGTACCTAAAAGTATTTCTTGAAAGTGTTTTGCTCTACCAATCAAACTTGTAAAAACATCTCCTCAATCACCACTGCCTAAAAAATTAAGCCCATCCAATACAATATTATTTATATGGATAAGAACAATTTCGTGGAAGGGATTTATTCAATTCTCAGTGGTTGGCATTCACAACGCGATTTTCCTGGAGATGTCCGGATTTGGACGAGAATGTCACATCAAAGTCACGGCACGTGGGGTTTGTGGGGTTTGTATGTCCCCTACCTTAAGTTCTCTGATATGTCCTTGCTGGTCGCGCTGACGATGGCATTGCACAGGATATAATCTGCGCAAGCACATCGCGAAGGCCTTGCAGGCACGTTCGAAGCGCGTGCAAAGCGCGCTTGACAGATACAATGACGCCGCTGCTGCCCTGTCTCCACCTCTGTGACAACGGGTTATAGAGTCGTGCACTATTAGCATGCCCAGAGGCCCTGTGAAGGAAAGTCATTAATCTATGCACTCTATGCCACTATGCTGCTATATCGTACTTTAGCTTAGTCAGCATACCGCAGAACACACAGCTTTATGTATTAGATAAGCAATTCGATCTTACCTTGTACTTGCATAGAGCTCTGCTCCCTGTGACAAGTATGGCTCGACTTCCCGAGCGGTAGCGGCTCTCTACCGAAGGTTAACGCCCAGGACCCGCTGGATGGCTAAGCATCCATCTCTGAAGAGTCTAACTGCTTTCCTGCCAAGGGTTACATGGTCCCTTTTGTCAGGGTTACAGGTGCCTCTGAGACCTCGGTCGGGTCTCCTGCCTGCACTCGATACCTGCAGCCTGCCGCCTTCATATCTAGCGAGAAGCTCACCCCGTCGAAGCCAGGTTGCTTCACAGTGGTGGACGCACAGGGGTGCTTCACTCAAGCTAGATATGAAGGCTCTGCCTCACCGATTCCCACCATTCCCGAGCTCTCCCGAGCTGAGGCCCCCATCTCGGCACCTCGGTAGTGGTACGGTTGAGGCATCCCGTCGCCTCCCTCACTTTATCTCCTTTACCGGCTTCCCTTCTAGGGAGTGCGACGGTATCCGCCGTCATCTGGTCCCCTCTCCTTCTTCTTCTTTACTACTACGGGACTGCCATGCCCACGTTACGGGAAACTTACACCTTCTGCGTCATCTTCTTACACGCAGAAGGTTTCTTGGGCCGTTCACTGATATCTTTCATCACCCGGCATTCCTGAGCTCCGCTGACGGCGTTGAGCTCAGATTTGCAACGGTTCGGTTCCATTCATATGCTAGTCCATTGTCGAGCCCGAGTGCGGGAGCTCCAGTGTTCTGTATTAACAGCAAATGAATGTACTATTCTTTCTTTCCTGCCCTGATGTCGACGGTTACACCGGACAAACGCCCTCACCTCACTTCCGGATCTCCTCGCTGCCTCGTCGTCCCATACGCCTACGACTCTCGCTCTGGCCGCCCGCATCGAGGACTGACAATACAGAAGTGAGAATGGGCAGAGATTTGAGAAGGGTAGGTGCTCAGGCCTTGAATCCGAACGCGAGATTCTGTTGTCTGCCCCCGCTCGCTCCCTCGCGCATTCGTGTTTCTCGCGCGCCGCGCGCACGCCGTCCACCTGAGCCAAGCTTGGATTGTGGAGCTCGAAACTCAGTCTCCTTGCGAGTCTCGCCTCCCCGCATCTTGGCACCTGCGCCCGTTGCCATCCTTCATGTCTCTCACCTGGAAGACCTTGCGAGCACCGCCGTCGCCTACCCACGTCCCCGTAGAGGCCGCTCGCTCTGCCGCTCACATCATACCCCCAGATCACTCGCGTCGTCGCTCGAGCAAGCACGCCCGACCCCGCCGAGCGAGTATGCACGCACACTCAGCCAACGCGCCGAGGCCTACCTTCATCCACGCCCTACGTCGTGCGGGATGCGATCCGCCCGGTCGCCGCGTTGTCGCCGACCGCTCTCACGCCGTCAACAACGTGGCCGCGGAACTCACCATCCTCCGTCGTGCACGCCGCTCTGCCCTCTCCGCGCCTCGACCTCGAGCTAGCGCGAGCCGCTGCCGTTCGCGTCCCCACCGAGCAGATGGACCGCCACCCGCGTCGCTGCCCTCGTCACACCGTGGAACCGCCTCAGTACCCGCTGGCGCTCATGCTGCCACATCGCCACCCTCGCGAACAAGATCGCACGTCTGTGCCCCGCTGAGACTGCTCGGGTCGTCGCCGCTCGTTGAGGCTGCTACGCATAAGCATTCGCGCGTGACGTCGACGTGCAAGCACACGTACGCTCGCTGAGGCAGCACTGAGGTAGCGCGCAGCTCGCTGGCTGCTGTTCTCCCCTGGGCGGCCCGTGCTGCCATCTGCAGCAAGCACGCGTCGCCGCTCGCGTTGGTCAGCCATGAGGTCGATCGTACCCTCGCTGCCGTGTGCACCACCGCCGTGCACTGAGTCATCCGGCCGAGTGGGCACGCGCCGCGTACGACCACCCTTCTCGTCCGCGCCGCACGCCGCACACCACCACCCGTGCCTTCGTCGTCCCTACCCGTGCTGCCCTCCGCGCCGCCGCCGCCGTCATGCACACTGCTTGCGCCTCGCCGAGGTGCACGCCGAGCCGCCCGCGTCCCGCCGAACGAGTGCACACGAACACTCGCTGGACGTTGTTCGCTCCGTCCGCCTGCGCTTCCACCTGCGGCACCCGCGACCGCCCTCTCTCTCTTCGAGGCCGCCGTGTGTTGGGACGCTGCCCGTGCCCTCTCGCCACGCCGTCGTTGCCGTTCCCCTCGTAACAAGCCAACCAGTCAGCACGCTCGCGCTGAAGCCACCCACGTCATCGTTGAGTACGTGCGCGCCACACGCCGTACGCTTGTACATGTGCAGCCCTCCACCCATGAACTGAGCGAGGTCCGGGGGGCACTCCATGCCCTCGACAGCGCAGGTGTTCTAGCTCGTCCAGCCCCACCCTCACGCACAAGAACGTATGGTACGATCCAAGTCGGTGCCCTCGCTGAGGCCGCACGCGCCGCAGCGCGTTCCTCGCTGGTACGCGTGTGCGTCCACGCGCGTCGCCGCCGTGCAAGTGCACGCTCGCTCGGTGAGGCTGCCCGCGCCCAACCGGAGCAGGCGCACGCCCACACGACCCTCGCTGGCGGTGTCGAGGCCCTGCTGCTGACGCCCGAGGCCTCGCTCAAAGCCGCCTGCACTCTCGTTGAGCAAGCACCCGCACGCGGTCATCCTCCTCGAGGCATCTCTCGCGTCCCCGCCGCGCCGCTTGCGCCCTGCGCGTCGCTGCCCACCTCGAGCGCCAAGCCAGTCCGCGCCCCCATCGAGTTAGTGCGTACCGCACGCTGCTGTCTTCGAGGCAGCTCCTATCGCAGCTCGCAGCCGCTGCCGGTACGACTCGTCCACGCCTTGTTGAGCAGAGCAGAGCCGCGCCCGCCGCCGACCGTGTTGAGGCCGTCCGCACCACCTGGACTCTTTGAGCCCTCAGCCGGAAAGTGGCCTTAGTTGACGCCGTCACGCCCGCGGACTCGCAGCGATGCCGCCACCCCCGCTCGTGTCGCCGCTGAGGAAGCGCGCGCGTGACCCCCGGAGGCTGCCCCCGCCGCTGTTGCGGCCCTCCTCAAGGTGCTCGGCGACCTCACTGTTCGCTCGTTGCGTGCCGCATCAGCGCGACCCAATCCAGCTTCGGCCTCGACAACGCTTTCGCCGGCGAGCGAGCCAACGCACTGCACCAGCGATCCCAGGATTCCGCTTACGCGGTGAACGCGCAGCTGTGATGCGCGGCGTCTCCTCCGCGATCGCGATGGTTCTCCACCGACGAGCAGGAGATCTATGCTCGTCCGTCCTCGTCGAGCCCGTTCCGGAGGCTTTCCATACGACTGGGAAGGCTCGACGGTATGTGCTTGACTGGCAGCCAGCTCGTCACGGCTGGAAGTCACCCGCGCGTTGCGCGCTGCAAGCCGTCGCTGCTCGAGGCCGCTATGTTGAGCAAGCACGCTTCGCCCGCTGCCCTCGATGCCGCCGTATGCTGGGCAGGTGCCCGTTGGGTGCGACTCCACACTCCTCGATTGCCGCTGTGCTCCGCGCTGCCGTACCGGTTTGCGCCGCCCTCGTTGGACTTCGTACCCGTTTACGCCTTGTTCCGCTGGCGCGTCTCCGCCGGTGACCACTTACCGACCCCTTCGTCCTCCGTGCTCTGCGCTTCGTCAGCGGGGGGCCGACGGTAGCACTGCAACATCGGCTTCGATAGCACTCGCTGCCCCACCGCCGCCCTCCTCGAGGCCGCTGCGCGCTGAGCAGGCATGCTCCGTCGCCGCTCCCCGCCCTTCTCGAGGCCACCCGAGTCGTAAGTGCACGCCCTAGTCGAGCGAGCACACCCGCGCCCTCGTTGAGGTCGCCTGCGCTTAACTTGCCATCGTTCTTGCCGAGGCCGCCTGCGCATCCCGCGTTGCCGTCGTCCACGTCCGCATCTCGTCCGCGCTCATCCGCAATACGGCGTTGAGGCAGAATCTCCCCGGTGCGCTGAGGCTTCTCTCATGTGCACGACGGCCCAAACCCCGCACGCGGCCTCATCACCTGCCCAAGTGGGCGACGGACAGGGATATGCTCTCGGCATGCATGTGCATCGTCTCCGACACTGTTCTTTCCATTGTCTCCGGGGCTCTAGCTCAACGGTATTTGGATGGAGGACATGTACGGTAGTGAGGATATACATTTTTATTTCCAAATGCGAGCTGCATCCGTATCATTTTGGTCCCCTCTGAGCAACGGTACCTCCGGCTCGCTCTTTGCCACAAATACGTCTGAGAGACTCCGTTCCCCCTGTGAACTCGACGGAATGTCTTCATGCCATCATCTGCATCTTTGGGAGGTGCATGCTCGTCTCGCGCTGCCCGCACCCACGCCAAGTCCCTTGCTCACGGAACGAGACCGCTTCGCCTCCGGCCTATTTAGGCAACGGATAGGTCACTTTCGGCGCAATATGAGACTCGGCTTCTGTCGCGCCTTGGAACCAATGGGGCGTTGGCCAGGGTGTAGCTCTCCAAGGGCATTGTCCACTTTGGCGCGCCTTGTTTCGTCTCAATTGAGGTCGAGTTCCGAATGCGTGAACTCTCGGTCGGGGCCCTCTGCTCACTCATTCTCGTGTCCTTAAAATCGGGGGCACATTTTTTTTCTCGGACGCGTGCAGCACACTGGGGGGCTGTTTGAGCGACGGTTAGAATTCCGGCTCGGTCTTTCAAGTTGGGGAGCTATAGTCTCGGGCAGGGATTTCAATTATTTTTCTTATTCTTTGGCAGCTTGTCTTCACTCAACTGCGATCTGGGGGGCCACTGTTTGCGACCTTTGTCACTCTTTCGTTGGGTGGAGGGTTATGTCCACGATTTCCCTCCACTCAAGCTGCCGTCTTACTTCCGAGCTTTTCTTCTGGAGTACTCGGCTTCAGAAATTATGTCATTGCTGGTCCTCGAGCTCCGAACGCGTGAGCTCAGGCCCTCGGATAGGGAAATTGGGCCAATTTTTTTTTTCCGGCTGCTGGCGCAACACCGCAGCAACGGGACGCTGGGTTTTGTAATTCGTTGTCGCGCATTTCTTTGATGTCGTCTCGAGAATGCACGTCAACGAAGTGGGGGGCTGTATGGGGGATATAGGTAGAGGTCTGCCTCTCCTCCTCTCTCTCTCTATGCAGGACAAACCTAGTCTTGCCTGTGGAGAGAGTAGATCCCGACATTGTACGATGGAAGTCCCACGCACCATCAGCCTCCTGCAGAGGATTGAGGGATGTACATTGGAGAGCTACCTCTACTCTCCCTCTCTTACAATCATAGGCTTTGCCTGTGAGTTCAAGAGCTATATCCCTGCTTTGCACCGTCATGTTGGGAGTATTCTCAACATGGCTTCTTCCTACTGGAAGACTGCAAAGTTATCCTTGCCTTCGAGTTGGAGACGTGTCTCTCCCGCTTTGCAAGGTCATGTTGAGGGTTCTCGACATGGCCGTAGCTTCTTCCTGTTTGAAGACTGCAAAGGCTCGAAACCCAAGTATCTATTCAAGGAGACAATGAGCCGGCTGGCTTGTTGGCTCAATCATTGCTCAAAAATTTGGCCTGAATTTTTTTTTCTTCTTTCCGATGGCTAAACATCCTTCCATCCCGGATGTTCAGACAGCATTTTCAAGTTTCTTCAAGATTCCGACCAGGTTTCTGGGATCCTATGATGGTCTGCATGCATGCCCTCTGGCCATGCGGGGGGCTCTGTGACGACGGGTTATAGAGTTGTGCACTATTAGCATGCCCAGAGGCCCTGTGAAGGAAAGTCATTAATCTATGCACTCTATGCCACTATGCTGCTATATCGTACTTTAGCTTAGTCAGCATACCGCAGAACACACAGCTTTATGTATTAGATAAGCAATTCGATCTTACCTTGTACTTGCATAGAGCTCTGCTCCCTGTGACAAGTATGGCTCGACTTCCCGAGCGGTAGCGGCTCTCTACCGAAGGTTAACGCCCAGGACCCGCTGGATGGCTAAGCATCCATCTCTGAAGAGTCTAACTGCTTTCCTGCCAAGGGTTACATGGTCCCTTTTGCCAGGGTTACAGGCGCCTCTGAGACCTCGGTCGGGTCTCCTGCCTGCACTCGATACCTGCAGCCTGCCGCCTTCATATCTAGCGAGAAGCTCACCCCGTCGAAGCCAGGTTGCTTCACAACCTCGGACACACCTCACCTGGGAGCAGATTGTCGACTACGCCTTCTTGGCGGATTTCGACCTTCTGTGCGAGGGGCGAGAGGACATTCGAAGCGAGCCCTGGGCTCAGCCAGCTGGTCGCTGCGCGATGGACCAGCGCTATAAGCTGCTCCGCGCCGACGAGGAGATCACGCGGCTAAACCTCGAAATCCCGCGCTTCGTTACCCACATGGTGGATGAGGAACGGTTCCTGGTTTACCACGAGGGCCGGCTGGTTGCGGAGGGGGAGCGTGCGCTCGCGCACCAGGTCACGGTGCACTGGATGGAGTGCGGGCGCTTCAACGGCTTGCAGATGGAGCAGCTGGTGAAGCTCAGCAAGGAGCTGGGCTTCACAGGCTGTATCTCACCCGGCGTCAGCGTGAACAAGGAGCGTCAAGTTCCAGAGGCGCGCACAGCAGATGTCGAGGGAGATGTGCAGATGCTGGACACGCAGACCCTCGCAACTGCCATGCCTTCGACATCACACGCCAACGCCGCCATAACTGCCCCGCTGCCGCCGCCATCACCAGACGAGGCGCACGACGCCGATGACGAAAATGTAGATGGGGAGGCGGTCGCCGATGACCGCCAATGACGCATGTTGTGCGCAGAGCACGCTCAAAAAGGTCTAATCCCGACCAAAGCGTCCATTTTCGTCTGGGAAAACCTGGACGGGCACTACATCCGCCAACCTCAAGTTCAAGCGGAATTCAAGTCTCTCTGGGATGATTACCCGGGTCCTCAACGTCGTTTCGACCTGATTCACAATGAGTGGGACCTTTGCGAGCTCTTCGCCCGTAACAACCCAGTGTTTGGGCAAGGCTTTGCCCAAGCCCCTGACAGCGATGATGACAACGACGATGAACCCCCTCCCAGCCTTGCCTCAGAGCAGCAGCAGCCACGCCCAGAGTTAGAGGTGCACGCGCACCCTGACTTTCACCAGGATCGCGAAGTCAAGCTACCTTACGACGATGTGCCCAAGGCTCGCGATCTCGGGCCAGACACGGAAGAATCTGAAGTCTCTCGCCGTGACCTCGCGACAGCGTCGAGGAATTGTGTGAGCTCAGTGTTCTTCAAGTTTGGCACAACTCCCAGAATGGAGCCGCCCGGGTATGCGTCGGTTGCCGAGAGTCTGTTAGGTCTGCTCAACAAGTGATTTGGGTTTATACTGCCACCGTCTCCCGACAGGTTCAACCCTCGTGATCCGCCACGAGCATCTGTGAATACGAAGGACCTGCCTCTGATCGTTGGGATGCCAGATATTTCCAGCCAATTGGCCTCTCAGCAAGGCCTGGAGGCAGTGGTGTGCACGTTCTTTGCACAGTGCTTGGAGGCGCGCATGGTGAATGACATCGACAAGCATCTCCTTAATTTTCACAACCCTCAGGTCCGCCCACCCACCGCTTTCTTGATTAGGCGAATATTTCTCAAGAGCATGCGTAATCCGGCCGAGCGTACACTCTACTATGAGCTTTACATGGCTGGCACCGGGATCGGAAGTGCGGTTCTCTTGCTGCACCGTGCAACAGACATCCTTGAGATCCTCCGTCAGGGGTGGGGTCCCGATGTCAAGGACGTCGTGGGCCACCTTTTGGCTTGAGGAATACTGTTCTGGTTGGCGTATATCAGCGCCCAAATCATGCCAGCGTCAGTGCCAGTCAAACGTGGTGTTCGCCGGAAGGGTGACAAGGTAGATAACACCTCGGGTCTCGGATACCGCCCCTACCAGCATGTTTTTGACAAGCATGAGTATCGCGCATACACCACCCAGTGCGATGTCCGGCTACTCCACACTCCACGCAGGCGCATTGCCTTGCAGTACAGTGGAGCAGTGGCACGACTGGCGAGGTCAGAGATCTCCGACAACGATTTCTTCCACGGGCTTGACAATGACATCTACGATGTTGGTGACTGCTTGTGGGACGAAACGTCGAGACATGCATATTGGTACAATTACCTCACACCTCATGAGATCGATCTGCTCTGTGGGGGTTATCATGTCGGGACTGGTAAGTAACATTATCAATGGTGTTTAATCCTTAATGATTTTGGACCCAGGTCAGAAGCGGGCCGGAGGGGAGGACACTGACCAGGCCAGTATCGTCTCATGGTGGCCGAAACCAGCAGCATGGGCACGCAGAGGTCTCGACAGGGCGTGGTGGACACCACAGTGCGAAAACAATTTTTTCACCAAACGTCTCGGCCACTTTGAGAAAGGGGTCTACAAGGTGCAACGCTCCTCCGAGTGGAAACACAACCTCAAGTTCCGAAAAGATGCCGAGAGGTGTTGGAACAGCTATGAGGTAATTGCTGACAGCATTGTGCAAGCACTCATTGCTGTTATCAAAGACCTGTGCGAGGCCGAGCTCGCCTCCGCCCCACCCCCGCTGTCTTGAGTCCCTCGTGCTGTCTTGAGTCCCCTCGTCGCTTTCACGGAGCGAAATAAATTTATATACATGTACAACGACATCCTACATACTCGCACAATTTTTGTAAACAAAAAAAAAAAATGAATGAAATAGCTACACCATGTACTTTGAGTGAATAGTTTTGAGACAAGGTCACACCCCTCGGGTCGCAAATGATACTGTCTTCGGGTAAGCCTTTCCTTTGTCTCCCTCAGACATCGCATTCACCTTCGTGCTTGTGGCCATTAATTACTTGGATTTCACTTGTTCGTTCTCACTCCGTCTCGCCAGTCTCCGTATCTGTTTTAATTTGGTCTCGAACCGATATTCACATATTTCCCCGCTTCATTACTTTACTATTTACATACAAGTACTGAGCCCAGGCAATCATCTTCGGATGCAAACTGTACAATGAAATTTGTGACACGCAAAGTCAGAGAACCGGGATCTAGATGCTCTCCATCTTGGACTGTGCACTGGTTGAATTTTTGAGTTTGGTCAACCCGCACAAGTCGATGATCACTTTCTGCATGAACCGAATGCGATCAAGGTGCAGCCGACGCAGGCCGGTAAATGTAGGGAGGAATTCGAAGAACGAGTCGGTCAAGATGTGCCATCGGGAGGATTTGTGCCATTTCACTATCGCGGTGCATGAGCGGACGTGTGATGCCATCTCGGGCGAAGACCAAAATCTAAGGCGCTCCAGAGCATCGTCGAGCTGCCTCTGCGAGGGCGACTTACTGTAGTGCAGACGAAGGTACCATACCAGAGCGAAGTCAGTCAAACCCAAAGGGCGTACGATGTGGCAAAAAGCGGGCTGCATTGACGAGCGATTTCTGAGGGCATCTAGAGGTAAATATGAAAACACCTCCTGCCATATCTCATTTGGGAACTTCTGTCTGAAGTTCATGGGATAGCTTATTCACTGTACGGAGAGAATTGTCTAGGGTTCATGCTCGGAAATTACGGACGAAGAAGGAATGATTGCCCAGGGATTTACCCAGGGGAATTGAACGGCTTCGAGAAACGAGGGGTGGCGAAATTGCCTGGGGCTACACCTCAGGGAATAAATTATCTTGCTGTTGGTGCACAAATTGCCTAGGGATTGACCCTAAGAAATTCGGTCCTGGTGGTGTCTTGAAAGCGTGTAAGGGTCACGGGAGCTTATGAGAGGCAGGTTACCCCGTGACCCCAATCAGTTCTGCTTTTGACCACCAAGTCCGTTTGCTGGGTGCATGTCGCCCAGCAAGCGGCCTCTCCGCAAGACCACAGCGAATATTTCTTGACCGCAGGACAGTCAACAAATGCCTCGCCACCAGCATTTCTGAGTGCGAGTCGCTCAAGAAATGCGCGACTCGTCGATAACTTTGGCCTACAAGTGTCCATCGCTGATTCACCATGTCCTCACGGCTGCGTACTCTTCCAGTGTAGACATTTTTGATGCCGCTTTCTTTCGGTCTTTGGCCCGTAGTGCTAACGACCTTCGACTGCGTGCCTGACCCTCCCCGAGGGTAAATCACTTGGTCAGGGTTGCCCTTGCCTCTGAAACACCAAGATGGCTCTCGCTGCTATTTCTAGGCCTCTGGACTGTCGTGCGCGCATGCTGTCGCCATCTTCGCTCAAACTTGTGACCCTGCTCTGTTTATTGTGACCGTCCCTGAGTGTACGTCGCTCAGCACGAGTCTCAGTCACTTTTCCATCCTCAAATCTTTCATGTTCTCTCTGCGCGGCCTGCTTCCGCCACCAGAGACTGCTCGAGGTCCGTTTTCTTTTGGTACCCGCTTTTGGCGTATTTTGACCATTCTTGGTTCTAGCTCCAGT
Source organism: Mycena galopus ATCC 62051 (assembly GCA_014925785.1). Lineage (NCBI taxonomy): Eukaryota > Fungi > Basidiomycota > Agaricomycetes > Agaricales > Mycenaceae > Mycena > Mycena galopus. The sequence continues at coordinate 28,323 of WIQG01000285.1, forward strand.
AGCTCTCGTCACAGTGGGTCAAGCCTCCCGGGCACAGTACATTGCTCGTGTCCTGACTTCCCCCTCACCTGCCCCGCTCACCTGCTCTCGTTGCCGCCGCTGTCGAGGAATCTTCGAGCGGCGTGTAGGTGTACTCCGATCAAATCCCGCCCTAAGTCCCGCCTCCCGCCTTTTTTTCCTCCCACAGCATCTGGGCTTTTCTACTGTCTTGACCCTCACCCTATACTCACTGACTTCATCGCACCAACCACCTTCGAGCCGCGTGCCTGACCCTCCTCAAGTGTAAATCACTCGGTGAGGGTTCTCGTCGCCTCTCAAGCTCCAAGATGGCTCTCATTGCTCTTCTGGGCCTCTGGGTCGTGCAGTCCACTCGCTCAAAACCGAACTGATGCTTAGAGTTTGACATTTACAGACTTGGAATACATTTCGACATTTGATTACAAATGTAAACCACTATGTACTATTTATTCCCCTCGGTCCCTCATCTTCTTCGCCATCTGTTCAACCAATTTCCTCACCTCATCCGATCCTCCAAGCTCATCCGCCAAAAACTTCTCCCTGTGGAATACGCCGCAAGATTCGCAGCCCGCTGAGGTCATCCAGGCGTCGTTGGCCTTGAATAGTCGATGGCAAAGACTTTCTGCAAAGTGCATTAGCTGGCACAGATCCTTATTCAAATGCTCACCTAATTTCGACGCATGATTGGTGGGTACTTCCCACAACAAGACTATGTCGTCCTTCTAGCACTGACATTTCCATTCTTCAGTACAACGCTCGGGATCGTTACTCCTCCCCACTTTCAGAACCACCGAGCTGTTGGGGTGCTTGACCCGCAGCTCGTAGACCTTCCCGGGGCGATCACTAGGGGACGGGGGGTGTTTAACGCGTGGTCGACATCGGCCTGGGTGTATAGGCACATCCTCACAAATGCTCGACACGACGAGCGGCGTGCACTCGCAGTGGTGCGAGTCGGGGGTGGTGGTGTGAGTCGGGGTCGGCGTGTGAGTTGAGTCGCCGCTGTCCGACACGATGAGCGATGAGCACTCGCGGTGGTGGTGGTTAGAGTCAGGTCGGGATACGAGTCGTAGTCGGTGTCTGAGTTGAGTCGCCGCTGTCTGACACGAGGAGCGACGAGCACTCGCAGTGGTGGTGGTTAGAGTCGGGTCGGGGTCCGAGTCGGGGTCAGCATCTGAGTCGAGTCGCCGCTGTCCGACACGACGAGCGACGAGCACTCGCGGTGGTGGTGGTGGTTAGAGGTGTGGTGGGAGTCGGGGTCAGGGTACGAGTCGAATCACCGCTGTCCGACACGACGAGCAACGAGCACTCACGGTGGTGGTGGTGGTTAGAGGTGTGGTGGGAGTCGGGGGTACGAGTCGAGTCGCCGCCGGTGTCCAACACGACGAGCGACGAGCACTCGCAGTGGTGGTGGTGGTCAGAGGTGTGGTGGGAGTCGGGGTTGCGGTACAAGTCGAATCGCCGCTGTCTGACATGATGAGCGACGAGCACTCGCGGTGGTGGTGGTGGTGGTGGTTAGTGGTGGGAGTCGGGGTCGGGGTGCGAGTCAAGTTGCCGCCAGTGTCCGACACGACGAGCGCCTGACACTCGCGGTGGTGGTGGTCGGGCGTGGGCAAGTCGGGCGGTGCGTCGAGATCCCCAAGTCGTTGCCGGTGCCCGATACGACGAGCGGTAGACACTCGCGGTGGTGGACCAATTGCCCACTGCGCTGCTTATTCCCTTTGACTCTTGAATCTCCCCGAGCGCATGTTGCTCAGCGCGGGTCTCGGCCACCCCTCGAGCCTCAAATCCTCCATGGGAAATTACGTCATGGTCGGATTCCTTGTTGGTATTACTACGGTGCGCAATTCTCTCTTTGAAACAGCCCTTGCTCATTATCTTCAGGAGTGGTTTTAATACCGCGCTGTTCGTGACGCATGCAACTTAGTTTTTCCCTCATAATAATAATTTTTTTTTTTTGAAAACCTGGGTGACTCGCAGGGTGGACCTGCGGCTGCTGCACCCGCGGGTGTACCTTGGGGTACACCCTGGGGTTCTCCCAAAAGTTGCACTTTTGGTGCCGCTTTCAAATTTTTGAGAAATATTTTCTTTCATGTTAGCTGAAAGGCGCGCCAAAAGAATTTATTCCAGCATGTGATTCGACTGTTTCGAAAACCTTAGGTTTCTTCCTTGTTGGAATTGGCTCTCGAGTGTTCATCTCTCGGCAGTTGTTTTGTCACTTGCTAACAATGCTCCTACCCACCCTCACATTCTGGGGCTGGGGAAAAACAGTGTTGGCATGGCCGGGTCAAAGGTCAAACACAGTTGACGAAAATGACGCTGACAGCCGGTTGACGGCGTTTGACGGCAGTTGACGGCATTTTAACGACAAACTCAAAAAATCATTCTACGACTCCCTGCGCCTTGCATGACACTTGTTACAATAGCTACACTAGGTTCTCTCATTATTCTTCCATTTATACTATGTGACACCGCCCTCATGGTGCTGCAGTGATGATATTTTGCATGCCAACATTGACAGCCTGAGTGGTTGAAATTGGAGTGTTCCAGAGGAATATGTGGGCATCGGCAAACCAAGTAATTGTCGGGGGCGATGAATTGAAGGCTGAGAGGCCCTTCAGGAAACATCTTCAACTGGCCAATGTCTCGCCAGCACCACACAATGGCCCCGTCAAAGTGCTCCCTAGGTACCAATTTCGGCAAAGTGGTGTGTGTAAGGGCAACCTCAGCTCGGCGCGTGAGCGCGGGAACTAGCGGGAGAATCCGAAGTAAACTCAATTCATGGTACTAAATACAGAGTTCTAGAATACGCACCTAGCGGGAGAATCCGAAGAGAAGAAAGGATAAGGATTCCCACGCTAGGCGAGGTTTTTATAGGTACTAGCCAGTAGCACGTGTCCGAAGTGATCGGCAGTGATCCCGAGCTTGATCGCATAGTACGTTCCAGTGCGAGCGGCCGGACGAAGGGGGATGAAGGGGAATGGAGTCCGGAGGGCCGGAGGACGACGTTCCGGGCGAGGGCGGACGTTCGGGTAACGCAGGACGGACGGGAGATGCCGGACGCGGAGTAGGTGTTGGACGAAGGATCGGACGAGGCCGCGGGGCAGTGCGATGGGCCGGAGCCGGGTGGACGGATGGACGGACGGACGGACGGGCGGACGGGCGGTTCCCCTGACAGTGTGGGCCCGTTCGGCCTTGTATATCCAATTTAATGTTAGATGGTGAATGGAAGTTTGGAATCTGCAGTAATCAAATATGGGTCCCCCAGGTTCGCCTGTCATATATGAAACTTTGGATCGGAGTCTGGGGTCAAAGGTCGGAATTTGATTCACAAGACTAAGATGAAATTGTTCCCAAAAAGGAAATTGAGTTTGATAGCTTTCGTCAAATGCCGTCAAATGTTTGTCAAAGTCTTGACAAATCATCAAACACCGTTTGACACCGTCATAGCCAACACTGGGGCAAGACAGAGTAGTGGTAAGCAGAGTAAATTACTACACGGGAGAAACTCGTAATACAAAACGACACATTACTGATTGCCGATACTAACGCTCCCGCACTTCAAATGCCTCAACCACTCCACGGAGGCTGGCATTTAACAAAGGTACACAACATAGCCGCATCACCTATGGATCCCACAAAACCCCTCTAGTTAGTGGGGGGTAACCCCTGGGTTACCCCCACTAACTAGTGGGGGTTTTGGCTGTTTTGCCTATGATGCAATAAAAGCTGTGATAAAGGCTGCAAGAAAGTCACAATATCTCTAAGGTCTGGGAGCACATGAGACCTAAGACATACTAGCTGCAACAAAGTCACAATAAAGGCACAATAAAACTTCAATATCTATGACCTAATATAGACACATCACATCAGAGGTGAGCTGCAATAAAGCCACACTAAATGTGACTGATCACAAGAGTTTGTAGAGGGTGGTAGCTGCAAAAAAGTCACAATAAATGTGACTGTTTGCATAGAGTTCGTAGAGGGCAGTAGCTGCAATAAAGTCACAATAAATCTGACTGTTCACATAGAGTTCATAAAGGGCAGTAGCTGCAATAAAGTCACAATAAATGTGACTGTTCATGTAGAGTTTGTAGAGGGCAGTAGCTGCAATAAAGTCACTATAAATATGACTCTTCACATAGAGTTTGTAGTGGGCAGTAGCTGCAATAAAGTCACAATAAAGATAGTATAAACTCACAATTGTACCTAGAGTTCGGGAACTCCATATGCTGCAATAAAGCTGCAATAAAAGTGGTTTTCTCACAACAAAGCCATAGTCACCCTCTATTGCTGTCACTGCTAAGCACCTATCATATGGAGCAAATCACAAGGGTATATATAGGCTGCAACTAATAGTCTTTTATTAAAATGATGTGGTGCACAGGGCACAGGTAACTGCTGGGTATTCCCTTGCCCCAAAGGTGTGTATTATCTTTTATCTATAGCTGTTATCTATTACCATGCCTGTGCCATAGCCAGATTAAGCATACCAGCCTCTCGGATTCTCATCATCCTGATCCAATGATGGACATCACTTTAAATGAATATTTTAATCGAATAAAATATTCATTTATTGCCGGGTTTGGCCGAGTATTTTGCGTTTTGCGCAGGAACTAGGGCACTGATTGCAAAACGGATTGAACAGCTGGATTGGATATTTTTGGCTCTACAACTTTGGTTTCAAGTCTATTTTTGGATTTTTTGGCGTCTCAGAGCCTTTGAGCTAGTGTGTTTCCTTTTTGGGCCACTACGCTTTTGGCCCAAAAAGGAAATTCCTCGTTTTTGCCCTCATTTGGGTGCAAATTGACCGTTCTTCTTGATTCAACTTTGCAGTTGGCATGCCCTATAGGTGTGGATGGGACTTGCATCACATTCTGGGGTAGGGAAACAGTGTGACATGGAGATAATCTCTTAACTTGCAAAATTCGATTCTGAGATTCCCACCATACACACCACCATGGATAACTGTCAGCAGTTGCAGGAGAGTATTATGCTATCATTGAAAGTGTGCCCACATAACCCTCCCCTACCCTAGAGCTCATACAGATGAACTTTCAGCTTATACAGATTTCGCTTGTTTGTTGTGATCCTTGCCTTTCATGAAGGTGGTATGCATTTCCAATGGTCCTATATAACATATGGGATGTATAATTATTTTCGAAGTACTTGCATTCATCTCTAGTCCACTACATATTGAATTTGGTGATGTTCAACCTTCAACCAGATATTCAGGTTATTCAGGCTCTCTTGCAGCCTTTTAAGACAATCTAAACCCCAGAAGAGTTAGCTAAGATATACAAAATTGTGAGAGCCAAAAATCAGGGCAAAATATCGAGCTGAACTTGAGATATGTGAAGTGACAATTTCTGATCATTTGTCAAATAGAGCCTCAAGCACTACATATAATGCAAAGATAAGCATCTAAACACCATTTTCCGGTATCAAGGAACAATGTTCAGCTTTATTTGAAGGAATTTCATGAAGTTTCCACTGGGTGGTGTTTTGGGCATGAGGGCTTAACTGCAAATTATTGGCTCTACACTGCGCACTGTCCAAAACACAACTTGCTCAAATGTTGACCAAAATCGATGAAATAAGGCTTGGGATTGTTGTTTCACCTTCTAGCTTCTCATTTGTAATGTTTATTTAGCAGTAGGTCCCTTCTTTAGGCCCCAATTCATCAATATATGCAGAACTGACATTTCACAGTTCTCATGGTTCTGCCCATATATTGGTGTAAAATTTGACCTCTGAAGGATGAGACATCTCATTGTAATTCTTCCATCTAGTTAGATTGCTGTTCAGCACAATGGAGCAAAGCAAATGGAGTAAACATCCATGTGCTCCATACTTTCATTAAATCTCAATGTGGTTGATGTTAACATGACACCCAAGTGCCTCAAAAGCATCTATATATCTCCTAAATGCATTATGACCATAGATATGGCCAGCCTGCTGTATGGTACACACAATGTACTGTAAATATCGAAATTCTTCATCTGGCCATTAAATTGAGAATATCCATCTGAAATACACAGGAAATCAATCCAAAAGACTGGAATAAGGGATAGATATGAGAAGAGAGTCAGTTGGAATAGCTCTACTGGATCTATATGAAGTTTTGAGGTCAGGAGTGGAATTTCCCCAGTTCAGAGATAATCTCCATGTCACACTGTTTCCCTACCCCAGAATGTGATGCAAGTCCCATCCACACCTATAGGGCATGCCAACTGCAAAGTTGAATCAAGAAGAACGGTCAATTTGCACCCAAATGAGGGCAAAAACGAGGAATTTCCTTTTTGGGCCAAAAGCGTAGTGGCCTAAAAAGGAAACACACTAACTCAAAGGCTCTGAGACGCCAAAAAAGCCAAAAATAGACTTGAAACCAAAGTTGTAGAGCCAAAAATATCCAATCCAGCTGTCCAATCCGTTTTGCAATCAGTGCCCTGGCTCCTGCGCAAAACGCAAAATACTCGGCCAAACCCGGCAATAAATGAATATTTTATTCGATTAAAATATTCATCTAAAGTGATGTGAATCATTGGATCAGGATGATGAGAATCCGAGAGGCTGGTACGCTTAATCAGGCCATGGCACAGGGAAGATTAGCTGTAGATAAAAGATAATACACCCCTGTGGGCCAAGGGAATACATTTTTAACCCAGCAGGTACCTGCACCACATCATTTTAACAAAAGACTAGTTGCAGCCTATATATACCCTTGTGATTTGCTCCATGATAGGTGCTTAGCAGTGACAGCAATAGAGGGTGACTATGGCTTTGTTGTGAGAAAACCACTTTTATTGCAGCTTTATTGCAGCATATGTAGTTCCTGAACTCTAGGTACAATTGTGAGTTTATAGTATCTTTATTGTGACTTTATTGCAGCTACTGCCCACTACAAACTCTATGTGAAGAGTCAGATTTATAGTGACTTTATTGGAGCTACTGCCCTCTACAAACTCTACGTGAACAGTCACATTTATTGTGCCTTTATTGCAGCTACTGCCCTCTACGAACTCTATGCAAACAGTCACATTTATTGTGACTTTATTGCAGCTACCACCCTCTACAAACTCTATGGGAACAGTCACATTTATTGTGACTTTATTGCAGCTTAATTGCAACTTTATTGCAGCTCACCTCTGATGTGATGTGTCTATATTAGGTCATAGATATTGCAGCTTTATTGTGCCTTTATTGTGACTTTGTTGCAGCTAGTATGTCTTAGGTCTCATGTGCTCCCAGACCTTAGAGATATTGTGACTTTCTTGCAGCCTTTATCACAGCTTTTATTGCATCATAGGCAAAACAGCCAGAACCCCCACTAACTAGTGGGGGTTCTGTGGGATCCATAGGTGAGCCGCATTTCAGAAAAATATTCCGTGCCGACACCTACCACCCATAAAATTTTCAGGATTTGCTCCCCTGCATCCAGAGAGGTCCCCAAGCCCTGCCGCCATTTTTGAATGAGGCTCGACACTGAGAAAAGATGAATCGTAGCATTTCGGCCAAGCCGGTGGCTATGTTGTTTATCTTTGTTAAATGCCAGCCTCCGTGGAGGGGTTGGGGCAGTTGAAGTTCAAAAGCATTAGTGTCGGCAATCAGTAATTTGTTGTTTTGTATTACAATTATGCCCAATACAGTGAATCTTGCCTTGTGTAACACCACTGTGTCTTGCCCCAACCCTGGAACATGAGGGTGGGTAGGAAACTCGTCTGGGGGAGGCTTAAGGGTTATTAAGAGATAAGGATTAATCTTAAGGGTTCGCTTAAGACCTTAATTTCCTTTTTCGGAAGTGACGCAAGAATATATTCAGTGGTGTTTCTATGGCTCATACTTGTCTCCCAAGCCCTCCATTGCCCCGTAATCCAACTGCACATCCTCCATTAGTTCCGCTTCACAATTAATGTCCACCTTCGTCAATTTGACAACGGGTTTTTTCCCCACACTGCCGAACAGCAGTGCCAGAGTGGTCCTGGTCTAGTTCTTGATCTTGGGTGGTGCGCGAGTCGGATTCGGGACCAGAGTCGGCTCCTCCTCCTCCTCCTCAATGTCTTTGTCCTCAAATTCAGTGGCCCTGGTGTTAGAAATCCACTTATTTATTTCCACCCGCCACTGGATCCGGGAAGAAATGAGGTTATTGCCCTGGGTGCCGCTGGGTCGTAAATTAAATTGAAATTTTCTTTAGCACCGAAGAGATGCCGGTGCGGTGGCCTGGTTGCCGACCGGACCGTTAGCCCTTAAGGCTTCAGCCTGCCAGGTCTTAACCCTTACGTTAAGGCCTTAATAACCCTTAACTCGCTTAAGGCATTAACCATTAAGCCAACACTGGCCTCCAAGCTTCAGTATAAAGCCACTGCTGCCATGCTTGACACGATGCGCACGGCGTCGACCTCCGCGCACCATAATGCCTTTGAGTTCGACTATTCCAGCATGTCCACCACAAGCATCGCCCACGCACATTGTTTCTACCCATCAACCCTCATGGACACACTTCATCTAGGGTGCCTTTGTTTTTTCCGCTCCACTGACCCAACGCTCAATCTCCCCACATACCTGCACGCATACCTCGCACGCGGCCGGATACTGAAAGTATTGAGGGAGAAGGGGAGTTGGCGTCGGTTGTATCCACAGCCCGTCCCCTCTTATCAGCCTGGCCTCCTTTTGCTGATTCAGGATACTGCGCATTTTCTCTTTCAGCGGCATCCATCGCGTTTAAGACCAATGACTTGGTCTTTGGAGCGCCGTAGCGCAGATACAAATCTGCATCGGTCGCGAGTATCGTGTGAGCCCCGTTCCTTTCCTATACGTTAGCTGTTTACATTCTAGATGTTCCACTCCGCCACCCAACGTGACAACGTCATCCTGAGTCGAATGGGCTAGGCGACTGCAATCCTAGCAGACCCTTCTCTTTTTGCATCGCACCATCTGCCAATTCGACGCTTGCAAGCGGTATTTCGGTGCGTTCCTCCTCCACCGTCTTTCATTCTCCTCTGCCTCCATCTCCTCATCTCCTCGTACTTCGTATACATCAGGAAAATGTTTTTGAGCTGGCACCTGCTGGCGCGTGTTGGCGGAACTGGCGCAGCTGGCCCTCCTGGCGCCAGGTCACCAGTTTCTTCAACTTTCTTGCCAGTTCCGCCACAATCTGTGTTTCTCTGAACAAACAATACTTCATTTACCTCCGATAGGAGGCAATCTAGGTGCACGGTTTGGCGCAGAACACGCATACTAGTGAGGGGTTGTCTATGCATTAATGACCCAGAAACCTCCCGATGGAACCGGTATGTCCAACGTAACTAACCAAGCCGGGTCAATCGCTTAACCTAGATTTATTTAATCCGCATTGTATGGTCTGCCTTCCAATTAGCGACGGGATTTTTTAAGAGCTTTAGCCTAGGCAAGATAAAATGATCCTCTCATTTTCAGCTAAAACTGGGATGTAACTTGAACTCGCCGTTTTCCAACAATTCATGTGCGTGACTCGTCATTGTTAAGGCTCCAACCGTTTTCGTTTTCAAACGTTTGTAAACGTTTGTAAACGGATTAATAATCATTTTAGTTTACGAGCCCTGTTAAACGTTTTACAAACAGTTTACAAACAGTTTAAACGGTAATATTTGCAGGCATTTTCAACTGACTATGTACATCAATTCACTGTTCAGTTTGACTCAGAAACTATGTACCTATGCCTGGGACTTCAATTTGAACACAATCCAAGCTGGTTCTGTGCTGCACGTGGCCTCATGCTCGGTTCGATAGCAACTCTGGTCATCTCTGACTTTGGTTTCCCGAAGGCAGTACATCTACATTGAGAGCCCGTTGATCTGTGCAGGCCAACATGCTGCTGACTTATGTGTGGAATTCGCAAATGGTGAGGGACCCCCAGTTTCTTCATTGAAGTCAGAATTACGGTCTTCCACACCCAATAAATATATCTTGTTAAATATTTGTTTTTAAACGGTTTACAAACATTTGTAAACGTTTTGGATTTTTTAACCGTTTAGTTTACGGGCCTGCGTAAACGAAAACTAAAAGGTTGGAGCCTTAGTCATTGTTGATGGATTGCTTTCGGTAGCACACGTGTCACAGGAATTCCTCGTTCTTCTCCGACCTTGCAGGAGCCTTCAAGGATGCATGCCCCCGGGACTTTTCGACCTGAGAAATAAGGTCCTAGCTGGGACACACACCGTACTACTAACGCATGTTCCTACCGCAGGCCTCGCGGCCAATACGTGACGCCTATTTTCGGCGCACAACTTCCGCTGGCAGCCCAAATGAAACGTGTACGCAGCAACGTGACCGGGAATCTTTCTTCAAATGGATCGTAGACTGTTATAATTCCTTGCCTCCAGGTCGGCCGAGGACTCTTTGAATGGCATCTACGCACGCACGAAGAGCTCGGCTCGATACCGGTGTGGGTGGGGGCAAATAAAGAAATAAAGAAACTCGCGGGAATCAATTCTTTGACGTGGGTTGGCGTGGGTTTGACGTGAGTTTGCCGAGACTCCTGACCTTCCCAATTGGGTGAAGCACCGAGCAAGACAGCGAAATAGTTTTTTCATAACCCACAGAAGTCTCCATAAAGCCCACAAAAATTAGAGAAGGGGATGGACAACCTGGAGAAGTCAAGAAATTTTTTAAAGCGGTATCTATCCAGAGGTTAGTATTATTTTCGTTTTTCTTGTCACCCAAGGCAATATACTGACTGAGTTTTAAAAAACGTGATCCGAGTCCGGCACCTTCACAATGACAGCAGCAGGTGATGGCACTTCACCCGTCTGGTATGTACCTCGTTTGTTCATGAAATGTCGCAATACGTACAAGAGTAGGCTACTGTATGCAAAGGTCCGGGAGCATACTGAACTTTGCGAGATGAATAAACCTGCAAGGTACATAATTGTCTTGATTTATCGCCCTACTTACCTGTTAATGAGGCCAGTTTGGGTCTCCGGCTTGGCGCAGTGTGCTCAACAGGTAGTCTTGGGAGGTGAACTCCCTGCCCAATTTCTGTCAGTTATATCAAGCCTAACTTAAAAATCTCTGCCTGCCGGCAGCCACGGTTTTTTTCAGTTTGACATCATTTCTGTCCTTGCACTAATTTTATGGCCTTCCTTTCCAGGGTTTTCATTCAGAATTCTTAGCTGACTATCCCTCATTGCACTGCATTACAATTGTGAATGAGAATAACCACAACAAGACTGTCTTGTTCCCTTTGAAGGGGAATTTTAAATATCAGTGCCCAAACAATAGACATATTGTTCTTTACATTGAACAGCAGCTATAGTTCCTTTGAAACAGCTTCTAAGTGCATGGAAACCTGAACAAACAGCCTCAAAACTTCTGGTTCCATCAAAGACAAGTTAATTTTGTGCGCACATTGTGATGCGAGATTGGCGGGAATTGTCCGGATTCTTTCTCCAAAATGTTTTTTTGGCCCGTTGGGATTCGATTAAACCATTGAAAGATTTTTTTCCATCCTGGAACTGCAGGTACGAACGGGTTGAGCCCAAAGGTCAGGGGCTTCAGGCCAAATGGGGCGACCTCACGTGTATTTCAAACTCGGATACCGTTCGGCGTTGTTTCGGTATCTCACTCTGCAATCAGTAAGTATCGAGCCAGAGCTCACGAACAGCGCTGGCGTTTCATCTCCGTCGGAGACCATATCACCCAACTGGATCATGGATTTAGTACGGCCCTATTCCCACAGAATCTAGTAGCCCACAACGTCACCGCGTCCCCTTGTAGGCAATTTTCGCAGAAGGAACATGTGCAGACTTCTCTTTGTGGCTGAACGTCAACCGCGCTCCGAGCATGACATGTCTAATGCCATCCTTGCACGGAGTGCGGATTGAGCCCGATTTTTCGGCCGTGTAGGACGCGCAACCGCTCTTCCCTAAATCTCTTGAATCTGCAGGACCCAATGAAGGCCTTGCCGCCTCCAAATGTCCCCAAGAATCTGAATGGGCGGATTTCTGGGGTAAAATTGCATCTGACAGTGACAAGGATCCAGACATGGCATTCAATCCTAATTTATACCCGGCGAACATTCCGAAGTTTCATCCCTTGAATTACAGAGTATAGTACGCGAAAATTATTGCTGATCCTCGGGTCCATATGACGTCTCGAATCCGCAATTTACTTGTTCTCGGTGTGATCCTCATTCCGAGTTTATTGGAATGCTAACACACACCGGCAGGATAATTTCGAGGTATGCGAGTCGCTCGAGCCTCAAGATGGTGTCGGTAAGAGTTTCAACCACCCTTGAGTGTTTTGTTTTTCCGCACGCTTCCCTACAACAAGTAGTCTTCATGCTTAATGACATCCGCACCGTGGGTCGTGCATTCCCGATGCGGTTTTTCAAGGGCCGCTCTATCACGATCAGCACCGCTGTCACCTTGGCGCCATTGTCTTGGGTTGTTCGTCGACGGTATGTATATTAACAACCGCCCCTCCACCAGTGCCAGATCAGCTCCACCGCTCCACTCTTCGCGATCCCCTGAGGGTGTAAGACGTCCTTGACGCGAACTCAGTACACTTGCGCACGGGTCCCTGCTGAGCCCGTCCTTCTCATGTCCGAAAAGCTGTCCAATGGCTCCACCTTCCGCCCTGGACGACTCGTCATTCTTCTCATCTCCTGACGCACTACTCTTCACAGACTCGGCTCCTTTAAGCCTTCCTCGTTGCCGAAAATGTATAAAACCTGGAACCTCTTACCTTCAATCCTCACTCGAACAACATCCCCCGTAGTTCAATCTCTTTAAACCCAAACATGTTCTCCAAACTCTCTATCGTTACCGCTTCAGTTCTTATTGTAAGTTTTCCTTCTGAACTCTCCTGGGCCACTTGACTAATTTTCAATCGTAGACCCTTGCTGCCGCCATGCCGTGGACTACTCCCCCGGTGACGCCCCCGACGTCGAACCAGTGCTGTGCCAGTACTGTTCCGTCCTCGAGCACTGCTGCCTCCGCCGTCGCTGCTCTCCTGGGCCTCGATCTCACCGGCCTCGACGTCCTCGTCGGACTCAGCTGCTCCCCCATCACCGTCATCGGCAACAACTGGTATGTTCGCTGCCTCTTAACACTTCAATGTTTCTTGACATCCGGATAGCGGAAGCACCACCGTCACTTGCGATACTCCCGACGCGGGATGGGGAGGCCTCATCGCCATCAATTGCATCCCTGTCACCCTTTGAGTTTGGATGGCCCTCCTGAAGTGTAGTTGAATATGCAAACAATGTTTCGAGAGTGCTGTAGTTTTTGTCCCCATGTACCTGCCCTAGTGATTTTCCACAAAAATTATGTCGTCAAATCAACTGCCCTTTCAGATTTGAATGACTCTTATTTCTGGCATGCATCTGGGTACAGCGTTATAGCAGTGGAAGCCCTAGCGCGTCTGGTTCAGAGTAATCCAGATTTAGTCACCTGCCGATGAAGGCAGGCGGCAAGCGCATGGTTTACACATGCAAAGTGGATACACTCCAAAATTCCGTCGATCTCGAGTGTCCCGGTGCACAGATCCCTCAGGTCTTCGCGGTTTTTCTTGATTTTCTGAGGGGAAACTCGTCAGCACGGGTGGAAGCAGTACTCTTGACGCACGTCAACTATCTCTAGGAAAATGACCACAATCTCGAAGGTCGCACCGATACATTGAGTAGGAACTACTTAGGCCCCAGCAGCTATCACTTTGGCGCAGAATATCATCTCAGTGAGCCAAGGCGTCGATTTCGAGTGGCGAGACCCGGAGCAGCCCCATGCACGGAGAGACAAATGTTCAAGTGTCGTTGGTAGGTTGGGGAGCGACAATCGGTCATGGTGGGAAGGAAGTCATGGAGTGCATGAGACGCGGAACACAGGTAACAACGTATTCTGAAAATTGAGTGGAGCATGTGAGAAGTGTGTGAGACGCGAACCACGGGCATGAAAGTGTTCCAAAAATGGCGGGGCACTTTATGTAGACTTACGAGATGGGCGTGGACTCGTCGCACCGCACTGTCAACGTTGACCTGTATTCCAGGTAGATATATTCAGAACGAAGTTGAACAACAGCCACCTCGTTATGAGACCAATTACATCCGGCGAAAGAGCGCCAACAGGAGCATCAGGATACAACATGCGACCTCTGTATGAAACAGAACGACCGAGCGCATGATGAATAGCTTCTCTCGTCTGTCACAACAGTGATCTAAAGGAAAGAAAATGAGCAAAGCAACCGACACGACAGGAAACTTGACAAAGGACAAGGAAGAAATGGCCGCTCGTGCTCCTCAAGCAGCGATTAGCGGGCATTTAGCGTCGGCTGCGAGCGCCATGCAGCCGAGCCTGAGAAGGGGCGAGGGAGGTGTATGGCAGCACTCTGCGTATCGAATGCGATCCAATGGGATCCAATGGTGGACACGCACGTCCTCGACTCGGGGGGAAGACGATGCGTACGCCGCAGCCAAAGCAGACTAGATCTTCTGGCGCGGCCTGGCTCTCAGAAACGTTTAGCGGCTCCCCTCCTCCGCAACGCCTCGCGACGGCCACTCAGCATCGCTCACCACATTCCGTGTACGAGGAGGAAACATTGTCTAGATTGGACCGGGCACGGGGACTGCTCTCCACGGCAAAATCGGTCAAGTTCTTCGTTCCCCCGGTCCGCGCACATCCGCAATGCGCATCAACATCCGCGTCCTTCTTTGGAGCTGAAGCCACAGGCATAATGTGCGCGCCCCTCGCCCAAGCCGGAACGGAGACGGAACGCGAAAGACAGCGGAAGCCATAACGCGAAACGACACAAATAACAATTGAAAACAGAAATGGAAAATGAGACGCACCGGAAGACAGCGAGGGAATGCAAAAGAGATCAGATCATCCCTGGCCGCGTTAAGGGATCCAAATCCGAATATGGGCTGCAATGGGAGGTCTGCCGCGGGCGGGTGCGCGCTGTCAAATAAAGCCAGTCCGCCTGGATTCAAAATCAGGACGCGGAAGGAAGGAGGAAATCGGACGGAACATGCCGGGAAGAATACCCACTGGCAATACGGGTGCAACGTCGCATGTGTGTTCCCGATGAACAAGGGCTCACCAGCACCTAGGATGATATTGTCAGGGAGCCGCGCGCGCGCGTACCGGCATGAATTTCCCGCGCGCAGAGGCCAGCAATAGATGAGAGAAAAAACCATCAATAAAATCCACAATGGAGCAAAGCGAGCAAAGGACAGGAACGGCTACACCGGGATGGCCAAAGTGAATCAAGCGATACGGACCGGGCACAGTACATCCATCTCGGGGTCGCAAGAGACAGAAAAAGCGCGACCGAGAACGAGGTTGGACGCACATACAAAATCTCACTCCGCAACTACCACCGTGACCGCACTCGCCCCTCGTTTCAGGTCTAGTCACCTCTGAAAAGACTGAGATGTTGAAAGCGCAATATGCCGAAGGTGTGTAATTCCAAACCAATAGCTACGCCCTACGGGACCCGTCCTAGGTCTACGAACAGCTGAGCTTCGAGGGAAGATGGGCGTTCCGGACAAGCCACGGCATTTATGAGTCGGATCATAGGCCGATGAGTCCGTTTCGGCGCATTTCCCCGAAGGTCGACCGGAGTTTTAACTTTTCGTCCTAGCCACATGCCCGCTTAAATATTCGCCACTGTTGCTGCCACAACGCTTTGCCCTTGCCAATGCCACGCCCATGATCACCAAGACCAGCGCGACGATACCAACGACCACGAACGGCTACCCTCCGATGAGCGCCATGCCTCTCGCCACGTCCATCCCCACGCTTCCCTGTCACCCATGCCCACCCTTGTCGCCCACGCCTTCGCCCGTCGACCCGCCCAGCGCCCACGCCACCGTCCGCCCCCACCCACTCATCCCACCTTATTTCCATGCCTGTCCCTCGCTCCACACTCCTACCCGTTCTTCCTTCGATGTCACGACACAAACCAACACCCCACGCAGGCCGAAGCAGAGGCCGCCGCCGCCGCCCCCAAAGCCGGCGAGCACGCCGATCTCGCCAAGGCCGCCTGCGGCGATGAGAACGCGCGCATGCGACGAAGATTGCTGCATTGAAGAGAGACGATGCGGTGAGGACGGCGAGAATGGGATTGAAAAAGGTGTGTGCGTTTTGACTTACCTTCTCCACTTACCTTGTCTACACGCTGGTCCTCATCTATTTTCCTCGTCACATTCTTCTTGCGCATCGCTGTGCCTCGCCGTCATCTCCCTGCGCGCAGCGTTGTCAATGCGTCGCTCCCTCGAGGGCATTTGCTCGCTCTCTCCTCGCGCAGTTCGCTGACTTTTCCCTTCACGAGACAAGATTGTGATAGCTCGAATCTTCGTCTTCTTCTTCGCCGACTTTCCGACGCCGCCCTTACCTGCCCTCTTTTACTCGCCGTCCCAATCTCACGCAGCCCGTGTATCCTCCCGTCCTAAATCGCAATGTGACACTGAACCCCGACGACCATGCGGGCGAAATTCCGTCATTCACACCCGTTAGGCCCTGCGCGACGCCCGCTTCGTTTTCGCTTAGTTTCCCTTCTCGCATCAAACCGACGACTCGGCTCGAGGATTCCTATCCATCTCATCCCTGGCTTGCTTCGTTCACCTTCTATTTCTCACGCATGCATTTTTCTAATTCTTCGATTTGAACAGGTTTTATTTCCAATATAGCACGCTGCCACTGTTTGGCTCTCGTCTTCCATTATCATGAGCTATTCCTGCGCAGGCTCACGACCTATCACTCCCTTTCCCACCTCAGACCGGGCTTGCAGAATCGACTACGCCGCGATACCCTCGCTTTCAAAGAATCCTGTGACATTGCGCTGCTCTGCTCAATGTCTTTCTTTTCCTGCCTTTGCCTGGACTGGGAGACCTTCTTCGATACGCACCGCGTCTCGTGGTGCTATACAGCGCCCATTGTCGATATTATTTTTTGCCAAACATGGGGTGCAATCAGCAGTTCAACAGGCCAGGCATCAATCCACAGTCATTCGCCTCTCTGCACGGAAATCTGCATTCCTTGCTTGGACGTCTGCCCTTCTACTCAGTTTCCTCCTTCGGCGCGGATTTAAGTCTGGCCTGCCTGCCATCCTGCTCGCTTCTCGGGTTCTGGTCGCCGTTTCCTCTCGATTTCATCTCTGGAACACCCTTCGTCAGCCCCTAATTTCGTACTTGACTTGGTCAACTACGATGCTCATTTCGATGGTGCTAATTCTCTCCGACCTTGTCATCGTTACTGTTATTCATCACCTCCAGCAGTACCTTATCTAAATTCTGCTGTGCGAAGAAAACTCGCTTGAGCAATTCGAGTTCTCTACGGATGGGCGTTTCTTCCGGTCCGCTTGGGGCGATATAGTTTTATCCTCCGTCATACATTTCACATACGGTTTACAGGTAGCATCAGTGAGCTAGCAACCAATAATCATTTCTTTTAAGCCTGAATTAATGTGCGCCATCGGCGCCGTTTTGAAATCTGTATCCATGACGTCTCCTTCGCTGACGCAAGACGTCCTCGGAAAACACATGATGCCGAGATTCAGCAGCTTTCAGAGGTTAGACCCCCCAGACCAGGCACTCACCCTGTGTTCTCCCGGGAAAGTCAATCTGATGAGTTTGTTCCTGGCGCTCGGTCCAAAGCTAATGCCTTCTGCCTCTCCTTTCTGGTGTGTGCGTCCATTTCAGTCTTACCTGACAGAAAATACCAGCGCATAGCAACGCCCAACCCGTTACCGCTCTTCTCTTCCACGTACATCCCTTGTGAACTACGTCTTTCCCGACTTATCCGCGTTTGGGGGTATATTGCTAACTGTTCATTTCATTACATTCATTTACTGTGTTTACGCGAAGAGAAGAGAAACGACAAGAAAGAAAACTCACTCGAGTAGGGCACATGTCATCTAAATTGAACGGCTTAAATGGTGGATGGGATAATCCAGATAGACGTGGCGGAAGAAACCTCAAACATAGGGACGAGATGAGCCTATGCGCCATCTAGTGAGGTTGTAAAGGTGTTCGTGCGTGCATTGTGCGAGTTGCATAAAGCCAAATTATCAACCCGTATCCGGAAGCATTCCAGGTCTGGGATTTTTTTTCCAATTCGATGTTCGTCTTTCGATTACAGCAGTTTACAGTGTGTACGGCTTCGCGAAATGTTCAGACTTGTTCGCAGGGAGAACGTGCCCGGTCTTGCGGTGATCTTCGCCCCAACTTGAAGGTGTCTCTGTCATCAGTTTACTTGGAAGAGAGTGTTATGCAATACCACCCCACAGTAGGTACGGCTGAGACAATTTTGTGTGATCCGCCCAATGATCGGTACAAGATCGGAGCTTTACGCAGAGTCTTGAAGCCAGCGAGCAAGTGTGACTGTCCATTTAACCTCCACCAGCTCATGAAACCTTTCCATATACGACTGGGTCACTACTGATCTAGCATCTTCACTGTCCTTCACTGATTGGCATTCGTCAACTTAAAGAAGGTCGATCAATAACCGATCAAGCAAACCTAACTTCAGCATGGATCAGAGAAAATTCTCACCCCTGACTCCTGAGGCAAAAACACGTAAATTGAGCCCAATCACGGAACAATGTCTCACCTACCCACCTTCCTTCCCTCCCTCCTCTGAAATGATTCCCGCTTCATTCTCTGAATCATCCTCTCTCGCAGCCCGGGCGCAGAAAAGAAAGGCACACGAGCTCGACCCCGTCGCCATATACAAGCATGTGATGCAACGGTTGAGGCAGGAACACCTCTTCGCGGCCCACGAAGAGGACGACTGGAACGCGGTCACCGCAAAGATGCTGGAGGACCCATCCCTGCCAAAGGTAAATTCTCATTTATATCCCGTCACACTGTCTCATGCTACATTTACAGCCAATCCTTTCAAGACCCTTCACCGACGCCAACCTCTTCTACAACGAGATTTTCGGCTCTGAGCCAGTGACTGAAATTTACGCCGCGGAGGATATGAATCCCTCCGCTCCAGTGGACCCAACGTATGAGGCAGCGGCCACCGCACTCGAGCAAAATGTGCTCTGGCAAGGAGTCCGGGAGCATATCGTACGCGATGTCCGTATTCAACTTCTCTTTGAACTTCTGCTCACCACCATATTCCAATAGAACGAAGCATCTTGTCGAACAGCCATTGATATGGTCGTCCTGACCGCCGTAGATCTCGCCCAGAAGGAGATAGAGGAACACACAGGTGTCGATGACTCGGAGGCTCGCCGCGCCAACCACTCGCTCTCGGACCTGAAATCTTCATTTTCGGGCGGACCTCAGGTCCACAGCTGGGTGGTCCTCCACCAGGAGGTCAGCATCTCCGACCAGCAGATGCTGCCGTCGTTGGCTTTACACGGCATAATTGACTATCTGTTGGAAGTAATCTCCGCCATTGACGGTGCGTCGATGTATTACATCTTGCATTCCCTCCTCAAACAAGCTGTGTTTCAGCCCGGCTCGCAGTCCGTGGTATATTGCAACCATATTGCCAGGATGCGCCACATATCTGATTTGTTACAGATGATGACTTCTTCATGAGACGCGAAGGCATGTCCGACCGCCTCCTGAGTGGCCTTTTGTCGATACTGGAGGCTAAGTCCGACAGCACCTTTCACAGCGCCAAATCGTGGGGGCAGGTGCTGCTCTATGTGTGATGACATGTGTATTTTCCCATCGTGAAGTCTCTCCCCATGTTCTGACGCCAACACAGCGGACGGGTTTCTATAATCAACACCCTGAGGGGACATGACCGGATCCCAAGCGAAGGTCGACACGGCTTTCTGCCAAGGCATCGCCGGCGGATCCCAAAGTTGCGCCATTCACGACGGCGAGAACCCCGGTCTACAATATCGCCGAATACCGGGACCTTGCAGTAGTCCTGCGACTGCTGACAACATCGGTAAGTCTGTGCCTGGCCCGCCCTTCCATCTCGTTGTTCGCCTTTGGTCTGACATATCATATGATAGATCCTGTCGGCGGCGGAGGACTTCGAACGTTTGGCAGCGGGGGCACCATACATAATATAATGGTTTTTGTTTTTTTGACCCTGTATTTATTTTGACTAGATCAAGCGGAACAACGCCGAACTAGGTATTTTAAAAGGAACCTGGTGAGAACAGTGCCGCCTACAACGGCATACCAAAGTGCGGCGATGTCCGTAGGAGTTGAAATCCAAATGGTGTATGCCTGCGCGCGGCCGAAGACCAGAACGACGCCGCTATACCAACACAAGACGACCTCCGCTTCGCTCCGGTATACAATAAATCATTTCAACATACAAATAGGAGAGCGAAAAAGCGTCACAAATGATAAACCTGTGCTGAAGAGTCTAGACATAATTACTTGAATAACAGTGCATTGCGATGCTTTGCCCTCAAGAATCAAGCACGAGCTGTAGACACCACGGATAAAATTTCCAGGAGTTTCGTGCCGAAAAGCAGAGCAACGGAGTAGTCCAGTCGATTAACCAGCCATTGACGAAAGACAACAGAGATTGAACAACAGCAGCTGGACACCCAGAATATTATCCCATGGTTCCTGGGAGTCCGAAGGATTTTGAACAACCAGAAAGAGGGATAACCGCATCTGGTAGCGTAGAACGAAATGAAATTGATCTCCACTATAATCCCAAGTGGAAAGATCGGATTAGTGCCAGCAGGAGCCGAGAAGGATTCCAAGCGAGATCCCTAGTGGAAGAAATGCTGTAGAGCAGGCGAGAAGATACCCAAGCATTAGCAGAGCAGTCTTGACTTTCCAGATAGTAGAGGAAGACCCCGAGACGAAGACGGAAGCGTTCAGATCAGAAGAAGTGTTTTGATTTGAAAACAGCGGTACTGAATTGAGCGACGAAAAGGGGGCGAAAGATTGCTAGCCCGAGCTTAAAGAAATGCTGCCTGTTTATATATCGAGAGGGGGCACTACGTGGCTTCCCGGCTTGATTACATCGGTGCTGCTGCGATGAACAGCCTAGCTAACAGCATTCCGCCAAGAAATGCTGCGCATCTGAGTCAGCTGTTGAGCCACATGGCGTTTCCAACCCTGAAATGAAACTGCGCAGAGCAACTTTGATGCCCAGAAATGAGGACCATAAGTGAGGTGGAAGGAAGAGGATACACCAGATGGGGATGTGCGCAAAGAGAAACAAAGAATAGTCGAGGTAATTGTTAAAGAACAGTTAATCTCAGCAGCGGACAGAAGTAGAAGTGTCAAGAAAGCATCAGACGTAGAGTTAAATCGAGTACGAGCAAAGTGGGTAAAAAATCAGCACTACGAACAACAGCAGCGCCGCTTTTATATATCGAGAATTGTCTGGGAGAAGTTGGAACTACGTGGCCTGGCGGCCGAGAATCACGCTGCGCCGTAGTCAGCAAGTGCGATCCGCTGCGTCCCGTCAAGACAGAACGCGCTCGGGTGACGGGTCAGCTGTTCCGCGGGCCGCGGCAAATGAAAAAGCTGTGTTCAAAGTACAGCAAGTTGAGGACAGAAGGGGTTAACCCAAGAGGAAGAGCAGAAGAATAGCTAAAGGAGGATGGAGATATGGAGAAATAGCACAGCCGAGGAGCCATTTGCTTAAAGAACGGTTAATATTCGGCTCGCTTAGTTGCATCCGCATGTTTCGCGGTGCACGGTGATGGGCGGCAGATGGGCGGCATGATTGCGCAGCATTGTGTTGATAAATTTAAAGCGGGCCGACAGAGCTCCATCATTCGACCTACCTGAAATGTATACCCGAACTCAGGGCGGCGAGAAACCTCCGTAGCTGGTTGTACATTGCTGCGGATCAGAATCATTTGGGTTGAAGTCCCGATCAGCTTGGTTTTACCTGGCAGTTAAAAGGTGAAACTCAACCGTTACCGTATTCTTCGTGGGAATCGGCGGTGTTCTCACACAGTAATACGTCCCGGATGGAGAGCATGAGTTGAATGCAGTAAATATATTATCGACAACGGTGAGGCCTCCCCAGCAGGGTGCAATCCAGATGACGCAGGAGTTTGGTCCAGACGCGTAGTGACGCAAGCAGCCTTCTAATTTTCTGGTGGGAGGCTTCTTGCTCGCCCCGGGATTGTGACTTTGTCAGGTTCAATGGACGGCACCTAGGTACAAGATAAAGCTTGTAGGGCCGACGAGCGGCACGGCCCGCTACCTGAATAAAATAAAGGCACAATCCTTGTATTAAACTTGGCTGTAAAGTAGTCCGACAGTGTGGTAAAAAAGTAAAGGGTGGGTGTGTAATAAGAGTTGTTTGCTAATTACGGTAAGTATACAATGAACAAATGAACGGCGACGCAACTCGGCATAACACATGTCTGATCACTTGCCAGTTGCGCGCCTCTGCTTTTTGGCCGGGCTCGGCGACGACTTGGAACCGAAGCTATCAAAGGCTGCATCAGCAGCATCGTCCCTCCCTCTCTTAGGTGTCGCAGGTGAATAGCGGCGTTCGGGGAGAGCCGGAACCCGTGGATCCCAGGCAGCACCATCCCCATGGTCGAGGATTTTGAGTCGATCAACCAGAACGTGGTAAACCTGATAGATTCATTAGAGGGATCACAAATCGCGGGAATTCACACACCTTTCTGTCCGGCTTCGACTCACCCTTCTCGCTCTTGATTACATACGTGGCCAGCGAAACAGTAAGAAGGACGAGGGTGCCTTCGGTCAGCTTACTGTATAACTCGTGCAGCGCGATCAGGGTGCCGTCAACATCCTTGTAGTCTCGTTGGACGAGCTTGGCCTTGTCATGTGCGAAGTATGGGCCTCGGTGGTCGGGGAGGTGGTCGGGTGGGTAATGATCACCGACTTTACGCTCTGCAATACATTAATTAGCCAACTATCTATTAGCCAACTATCTATTAGAAGAAATTGATTTGAAAACATACCAGCCACTTGTGGGGCTTCCATGTCGACGTCAGCTGCATCGCTGGAAGGCGTGGCTGGGTTCATCGCCGAACCAACCTTTGTGATCCTCCTACGAGAAGTGTGAGAGGCAGGCGACGAAGGGTTACCGTAAGAAACCTGAAAGTGCTTACGTTAGAACGAATCCAGAAATACAATGGAAACGGAACCTCGTAAGTCTGGCCGAGCCAGGCGAGTATGGTTGCGGACATAACTTCGTGACAAGTTTGTGTCCAAATATGGTAACCTTTATTACGTGCTCACGAAACCTTTAGTCATCCATTTGAGTGTGTAAATAGTACAGTAGGAAGGTCCTTTAGATATTCTATGGAGCAGAACTTGCAAAATCCAAATATTCTTTTTTGGCAGAGAGATTTCGCCATTTGGTGGCTGTGCTGTGGCTGTGTTCGGCCATCAAACCGTGTCTGCCGGGCCTCGTGTAGTCCTCATTGCCTCCTCGCTCTTGCCCACTATGCCCAAAGGCCCTCCAAAGCGATCCAAGGTGCCCAGAGGCCCAGATGGAATGTTCCTATCAACCCAGTCTCATCCCAATACCTCTGGATCCTCGGATGAGAGCGAGAACCTTGACAGTAGCTCTGGTAGTGACATAGGGGCATTGGAGTCTGATTTTGAGCTTGAGCCAGACCCAGATTACACAGAGGACTGGGATGGACAACCACAGCCTACTACATTTGAAGAGAGAAGGAAGATGATTGAGGAGAAGAGGGCAAGGATTGCAGCCGAAAAACGGAATGCTGAAATACGGGGTGCTGAGCATCGGTTTGCAGGCCCTGTGAATAGCCAGAAAGGTGTGTGACTTTCAGTGAATTCAGGCAGATATCTGAGCACCTTTTTAAAGGAAAAAAGCGAGGACCATATAGCATTGGAGGAACATCTGCACGCGCTGTCCGAGAGAAATCCAAGAAGCTTAAGGACGACTTCAGGAATAAAAAACTGAACATATCACATGAGGAGCTTCAGCGCCAGCTTGAAGCAATTAAATCACAGGGTTCAACTGGGACTTCAGGCAAAAAGCAGCAGAACATTGCAGCCATGTTTGGGATGGCCCAAAAGCGTCCTCGGGCAGCTTCCATTCTATCTGAGGATGATATCCAAAGGGCCTCTGGAATGCCTTCAAGCTCTGGGAGATCAAAACGGCTCAAAACAGGTCCAGTTCCTGAAGAGGAAGAGGAGTCATCTTCTGATGATGACATTCAGGAAATCTCTGCAATGTCTTCAGCTCCTATGCCTGAAGAGGAAGAAGAGTCATCTTCCTCCGATGAATCTGAAATTGTAGATGAGGTTGATATCTCTCCTGAAGAACTTGAATCAGCAGCTCGGCAAAAGGAAGGAGATGCTGCTGTGGACTCTATTGCTATAGCAGACAATATTGCTGAATGGGTTGACACAATTCTGGAAGATGCTGCACCTCCAGAGACAGACCAACTTCAATCTCTAGCTTCAGATGGCCTGAAGGCTGCACGAAAAAATAAAGATTATCGTTCCACTGTATTGTTTGCAGCCTTAGTCGACTTCTATCACTGGATGCCTCGCATGGGACGTCTCCGAGCAGCTCTTCGAATTGCTAAAAACCATGGCCGTGGTCCAGCATTCCAGCGGGTGCTGTGTGCACAAGCTCGTTTTTTCGAGGCCAATGGCTCATTGAAGCCAAGTCACCAGGGGCAGAGGGAGAAGCACAATGGACTGCTTGATGACGAAGGATTTTATCTAGGGGTTCAGCGGTGGCTGAGAACACTTGAAGTCGGGACAGTAAATCCAAAGCTCTTGCAAAAACATGTCAACGAGACTCTCCTCCCATCCCTTGCTCTCAAGAAAAAGATTATAACAATTCGGCAATGCCAGCGATGGCTTTGGAAGCTTGGCTATCGTCGTAAACGTCATACCAAAGGAGTCTATTGGGATGGTCATGAAAGGAAGGATGTCAAGCAGCGACACAAAGCATACCTTGCTGAGCTTGAGGCATTTGAGCCCTTTCGTTCAGAATTTGCAGAGCCCGATATGGTGGAAGTGATGCCAGAACTTGGAGAAGATGATGTTGAGCATGTCATCATTGTTCATGACGAATCAACTGTGCATTCAAATGATTACGATGGCAATCACTATTGGCTCAAGGATGGTGAACAGGTGCTCAAGAAGAAGGGTCATGGCCGTCTCATCATGATCTCTGCTTTCTTATGTGAACGCTATGGCCTCCTTGCACTCACAGATGAGATGGTTGCTGAAAATGAGAAAATGGTGGCAGAACTTCGTCTTGCCATCACAGATTCAACAACAGTTATATACCCGGACAATAAAGCTGGAGGTGATGCCTATTGGAACATGCAACAGATGATTGAACAAGTGAGTCTGTTATTAATTTAGCTGAATTGAATTCAACAAGTTTTGTCAACAATAGCTTATAAAGGCAATCCTGATAGCTCGCCGTCTCTTTCCTAAAGCCATCATTCACTGGGTCTTTGATAACTCTTCAGCTCATGGTAGCCTTGCCAAAAATGCGTTCACGGCAACAAAGATGAATGTCAATCCAGGTGGAAAGGTTCCTGAGATGCGCGACACCATCATTCCTGCTGATAATCCCCACGGCCAAGGGGGCAAAGTTCAGAAAATGGTTTTTGATGCGAAGCTGCCTGATGATCACCCATACAAAAAATTTGAGGGACTTCCAAAAGGCATGAAGATTATTTTGGCTGAACGGGGTTACACAAAGGATGGAAAGGGTAAAACCTTGATTGGTGATTGTCAAGCATGCAAGGCCGCAAAGTCCCGCAAACCACATCTTGATGGTGCAACTGCGGATGAGGAGGGTGACATGTTTGGTGATGATGGAAATGACACTGAGGATGAGTTGGATGAGCGCCCAGTTGACTGCTGCATGCGGAGGCTGCTCTCACTGCAACCTGATTTTGCAGGAGAGAAATCTCAGCTAGAACTTGTGAGTGATTGAGCAACTATGGAAGTTCTTTTCTAATTTGGACATAGCTAATTGACGCAGCACCAGGCATGGTGTGCCATTTTCTGCCAAAGTTTCACCCAGAAATGAACCCTATCGAATATTTTTGGGCTTGGATCAAGAGGTGGTTCCGAGAAAGGTCAAATGGAAATTGGCAGAAGGCCAAAGATCTGGTTGCAGAGGCCCTTCAGCTCTGTCCACTTCCCACAATTCGTTGATTCTTTCGGCGTGCAAATCGCTATGCTTGTGTCTATCGGCTGGGTGCTACAGGACCAGTTGCGGAGTTTGCTGTGAAATGGTATTGTTCCCACCGTGGAGTTCAAGCAAGGGACTTGGATATTGCAAGGGCTGAGTGGGAGAAATGAAAGGCAAAGGTTCATACTTATAAAAAGGCGGCCAGTTAGGTACACCAACTTTTAAAAAATTTGTCCAGGTAGCGAGTTAGGTACACTAACTTTGAAATTTTTTGTCCAAAATTTCGCCATTTTTACCCTAGATTAGGGTTACCCCAATCGCTCTGAAACGAAAATTTTGAAGGTAAACCCACCCTATGTTCCTGCTAAATCTTCAAGATCTAAGGGTTTTGCTCAAAATTGTGATTTGACATGAAGTCATGTCTGCAACCATAAGATCATTTTGTTGACTGCATTTTAATCGCCTTTGTCGCAGCTGATCCATTCAGTGATCTCGAAATTCTGCAACAATACAGGAGACAAGCCATAGGTACCCGTGTCTTCACCACGGAGATGCAACACAGCGAATTCTGTGCTCGCCTGGACACGGCAGATTCCGAGAGGCGCCGCACTGCCGCTTCGCGGCGCGCGGCGCACCTGACCTTCAACCAATCACTGTCTGTAGACCCCATGACTTATATCACCTGACACTCACATGATTTTCTCGCTTTTGATGGTGGCAGCGTTCGTTGTCTTTTCATGTATAGGATAGATGAGATGTCAGGCACACATGCAAACGTCACGATCGAACCTCGCCCTTCTCCCCTTCCTGCTCCTCGTCATGTGCGCGGATAGAATCACACACGGCCACTCCATCCCGATACATGGTGCGTAGTGCCTCTGGGCCCCAGTGGGGCAACGAAGGGCCAGGACCATTTTATGAGACTTCGAGGTCACGTCGTTGTAAGGCTATTACTCACTTAGCAGAAGTCGGAGATCTAATCCGTTGAGCACTCACCAGTTTGGATCCAGGAGGGGGATTCTTCGGATAGGCTGCCATCCAAGTCCCCTGGGCTTCGGAGCCGATTTCTGCAATGAAATTCGCGACGAACGGAGTGCCGTCAATTTTCTCGTAGTAGATGTTGCCCTTCTTGTCGGGCTGTGCAGGAAAGAATGTGGTATTGATCTCGTGCGCACCCAAGTTAGTGTCGGCGAGCCCTTGGCCTTCCTAGACGATGGTGTCGTACATGGTTTTGTCAGTCTTGCGGTCGATAGTGCAGCGACGCGTGAGAGCAGAGGGCATGTTGAGTAAGTAGAGAGAGTGGAGGTTGGTGGAGGGAAAAAAAGAGTGGGAAGTGAAAGTGCGGATGAGAAAGATGGCTCCGCATTTATATCGTGGTCGCAGGGAACCTCCAAGAACGTTAGAGAATATTCTAGGGAAATTCCGAGAGTTTCAGCATTACCCACGGCAACTATCTCCGTTTATGCATTCTCGAGGCTGGACGGGGTCGCTTTGCAGGGGGTCGAGCCAAGGGGAGTTCGGGATTCGAAATTCGGATATAGGGTTGAAATTTTTTTTCGGCCCTAAGCTCCTGGACCCCCCCCCTCCCCACGTACGGAATTTTAATCCCGATCCCCCCTTGGGTCGAGCCTCCACTGAGTTGGGGAAGGCCCTTTTCTTGCTGGAGGAAGTGGCCTGCATGTCCACTATCGTCATAGACGTTTTCAGGATGCGTGCACGTCGAGGGAAAGAGGAAGTTGTGACTGCTGCCGTCACTTGACGGCGATCAGAAGGGTCTCGGGCCGCTCCGGTAATCAAACGGGACGTGGCTCTCTGCATATCGCGCAATCGCTGTGCCTCATCATCCACAGTCTCTTCGTCTACTTCCCCTGAATCCGGCAGAGCTTGGGCCGAGAAATTAGTGACCAAATACCTCTGGGCCTCTGCGGCTTCTTCTGCTGTTCCGTAACGCATAATGGTCCGATGGCACAGCATGTCCAGTCGTCGAAACTCCTCACGAACATCCTGGCTTGGGCGACGCTGAATGACTTTTTTGTTGAATGGTCGAAGGATGAAGACACTGGCAAGAGATGTGGCCCGTGAAAGCATGACATACGGCGATTCCGTGCCACTAGTGCTTTCGAGGTCCATAATCACGGCATCCATAGTCTTCCCTTGCGCCTTATGAGCTGTCATCGCAAAGGCAGGTACCAGAGGCACTTGAGTACGTCTTATCAAACACTTTCGCCCCGAGTCTGGATGAACGAACCTCATGTCCACGGTTTTGGCCAAGATTGCGGCATGTTTCGGCGGCAGGTTGGGCAATGCAGGGCCCGTCATATCCGGTATGTACACAATACAAGACTGTATGAATCGCTCTCCTGACTTGTTCAAAATATAGCGTATTTGTTTGACAATCCCTGTTGATCCGTTAACAATGCCATTCTGAACGTCGAAATTCTGAGTGATCATGACAGGCATTCCCAGAACCAAAGGAAGGCGCCCCAGGCGATAGCTTGTTTCTCCAGAGTGCAATTTATATGTGAGGTGCTCACGCAGTCCCCCCGATTTGATTAGAGTGCCATCACTTCTTGAATCTTGCGCATAGTACCAATTTAAATCATTGCCGGTCTTGGTTGCGAACACTTGGGCGGCTCTCTCGTTTAACGCATCCTTCAGTTCATTTGATGAGACAATTATAGGAACATGTTCCAATTCTGGTCGATTCCAGTCTGGGCGTAGGTTCGTGATCAACCTCGAGTTCAGCAGGTCAAAATCATCATCCGTGCATCTCCCCTGGCGGAGGCGACCCAGTAATTCCAGGAATCGCACCGCATCGGGAGCTTCCTCTGTCTCACCTGTGAGCTCATTTCTCTTGTGTCGAATGCGTTCAACCTTCTTAAGGATTACAACAGTTTTGACCCACAACCAGAGCAATTTCCCAAGTATATTCTGCTGTCCTTTTTTGCTCGAAGCGCTTTCAACATCGGTACGAATGGTTGCGTAAAGGCTTTTCATACCCACAGGAGGCAATTGGGCGAAACCCCCGCAAAAATGACATTGACGCCACCAAATAGTGCGGTATTCCCTTTTGCCTCAATCAATGCTTGACTAATTGTAGCAGTAATGAGCAGCCAACCATGGAAACTTCGTCGATGAATAGGTAATCAACCCCTTCCCACATTGCGGTAAGATCTTTCCGTGTTTTCGTCTGCGAGAATGAATTGAAACGTTGACTGAGACACAGTGCAGCGTGCAAGGTCATGCCTTTAATATTTCGAGCAGCTACCCCGGTGAATGCAGCAAGGCGCAATCGACGACGCTGGCCTCTAAGCCCAAAGAAATCTCGTAAAGCATTGATTACTTGGGACTTTCCGGTGCCGCCAGGTCCAGAGAGCAACATCCTCAACTGCTCAGGACGATCTTGAAACTACGATGTGCTATAATTCGAAATGCTTCGGCTTGTTCCTTGTTGAGCGTCCATTTACGCACATGTGCTTCGATATCAACGTCTCGAATAGGTTCCGAAGCCGGGACATCTTGGCGAATTTGAGGAGCCTCAGTCGGCGGTAACGAGAATGCATTCCGGAAAGCAGAGCCGTCGTTAAAACCAGCACCCTCGTGAGCTTTCCTTGCTGGTGCCGCAGGGCTAACTATTTGACTTAACGCACTTTTCTTCGATGATTGACGGCGGTCATCATATGCTTTTTCCCAAACATCTTCAAGATAATGATTGATTACCAGATGAGTGCCATACTCTTGAGGTCCATCCTCCATCTGCGTAGGCTGGGCAGCGACACTATTTGGGATGTTGTATAGACCTGCAGCCTCTGCATAATCGACACATTCCAATATTGCTTGTTGGGATGCTGCTTTTTTCATCGAAAACCAATCTGTGAGTTCTTCTAGGTGGTCAAGAATCATTTCCTCGGTGACATCTTTTCCAGCAAAATCATCGGTGTCCTGGCGGCCTCGTTTGCGCCGCACCTCCTTGACAGCTCGTCTGGCAAGGTACCGTCGTTCGGCGAAATGATCGTCACGGCTATCTCGGCATTCATGAAGGATCTGCATGTTGTCCATTTTGTATCGGATGGAGGCCGAACATTTGAGTGCAAATCATTTAAATGCGTCTTCCCATGAATGACCTTCCCTTCTTAGGTCTTTTGCGTGTCGCCAAGGTTTGAAAAATATCAACATCAGCCGGCAGTAGCGTGGATATACGTCTGGCTTGTCTCGTCGCGGAATTCCTGGACCAATTGGCACGGGAATCAATATATCCTCTGGCGAGCGAACTCGGAGGAGGTGGGTTTTCTCTTGATCATGCCCTTTGAGCAACGCTACCCGGGGCCGTCTGCGAGTTTCTAGATCCATAATCTTTTCATCATCACACTCATTATCATCGCTAGCATCATCGTCAAATAAATCCATAGCTTCCGTGTCCTCTTGGTCGTGATTCTCGGCGGTTGACCTGTGTTTTCGACGATCAGATGACTTGTTGACTCTATCGACACGGGATATAAAATCCCAAACACAGACATGATTCAGTTCATCGCGGCGTTGCTGATAGTCTGCCAACTGATTGCCCTTAGGCACAAGCTTTCCCGAACCATCAAACGATACGCGAATTTCTTCATCAGCATCGTCCATGTTTGCCGTTCCTTCGGTATACTCAGGCCGTCCATCAAGGAGGTCGTTGAGAAACACCAGATCGGGCTCATCTTCATCTCCCGACTCATTCCCGCTGTCATCATCTGGGCCGGTAGCTTGAGCCGGTTGAATCTCGGTATTCTCCGGCGGATTGGCTGTCACCTTCGAGGGATAACGTTCCGGACTCGGGTCCACTTAATTGATGAAGTTCTCAAAGGATGTCCAGTAAAAATTCCGGTATGAATGGCTTGTAAAATGGTCCTCAAATTCAAGGAGGTACGAAGCAACCTGTTGCGCCGAAAGCTCCTGTTGGGAAATCATGGCATAGGCACATTTCTGAAGCATTTTTTTAGCACGTATCGTTATGTCGTCTTCAAGTGGGTTGTATTTACCAAGCTTTTTCACTGCAAGTTCAAGCATTGCAAATGCAACATGAGTCTTTAGTTGAGATTTTGTTATATAGTCTGTAATATAGTACAAGATACCCTTTGCAGATGCTCCCGAACCAACAAATTTGATGTCCACATTGTTGCGTAAGGCTTCGATCATCGTGGCGTTGAAATTATTCACAAGGCCATTCAAGCATCGTAACTGAATCTCACCTGTTTCCGGGTCAAAACAGCTGATGGGACGGAAATTATCCTCAAGAAGGTCAAAACGGCACGTCTTTGGCTCCGGCGGTCCGTGCCATTACTTGAAACACGTCTTAGAATGTGAGTGGCTTTGACATTGTAGCACAACATTCCGGAGGTCTTTCTGACGCTCTGCTGAAAATGACTCGTCGTCCGACTCAATGGGCATTCTCCGGACGGAGCATGGATGATGGTTATCTGAAGGGACCGTCAGACCTGGCTGGGATCCTCTGGGATTGAATTCGAAATCGTATCATCCAGAAAAGCTAAAAGCCGTTTGCCGAACTCGACATCAGACTCATCGGTGCTCAGTGCACGTTTTTGGATTTCATTTGGGTTCAGTCCGCCCTCAACCCACACTAACATATGGCAATGGAGTGTGCCCGACCTTGAGCTTCAACATAACCATAGTACGCTTTAACAACACCCAGAATTCCGCTGTCCAAGTCTTTATGCTCAGGATCGTAGCCAAGGAGTGCTGAAATAAATGCTTTCATATACAGATTGAAGAATTGAGCTGCGACAACAGGGTTTTTTTGCAATGAGGACAGATTGGTCCCAATAATTGGGAATGTCTTCGGGAAGTAATGTGTCAATATTAATCTCCGCGCCAGCGAGAAACTTGACAATAGGATTGAATACATCAGCAGGATTGATTGTTATGTAGAAACTCGGTAGGCCTTTCTCAATCATGAGACCACGAATTTCGTTTCGCATTGCAACACGGGCAGCAGAAGACCCAGGAACAGAGGCAGCGACCCCATTTACCTGCTTCAGTAAATTCAGGACCTTCCGTTCTTCCTCATTCTTTGCTACAGCAGCTTCGCCATTTACGACACGCTCTGAAACCGTCTTAACAACCTCAGGCGAAACGGATGCGAACTGTGAAGCAACGGAGGCGAAATTGGCACGCTTTACCTTCAAACTGGTGTTCAACAGCATTTCGTGACGTTGCAGAATATTGAATGCAGTGAATGCAAAGGAAGAATGCTCCTGGAATCTTCGATCGGACAAGTTCAAGAGATGCTTCACATGACGTTTCAGGGAAAGAGGGACAGTTCGTTTCACGTCGTTAGGACCTCCAATACCATACGGAAAGAGAGTAGGATATATTAGGGGAAATAACAGGCTGTCTTTTCGAAACTCATTCTCGGGCTCGTGGTAATGGGGTATTTGAACGTAACCGCCTCCCCTTTTCTGTATATGGCGAAGTGCCGCCGCGCGCAGCTCATTAGAGGAGGCATGGCAATCAATATCTGTAATCACCATACTTTGAAACGGAATGGAGTCATCGAGTTGCGTGGACGGGTCAGGCACTTGAGTGGGATCATATCCGGCAGTGGCAGCGTCATGGGCGTAACTAGGTTGAAGATGTTCAATGTTGAATGGTAAGACAGGATTCTCTTCGAGGCGTTGCAGACATTCCTCGTTGATGGTAATATCATGGTACAGTGGATTATGCTGTTTCAACCACTGAAGAGCGTTGCGGACCATTACTGCGTTAACAGCCAAAGGCTTTGCATGCTCGCGAAGCCATTCAGGTGTTGGAGCCGAAGATCCGACAAACAAAACACAGACAGGGGAAGTTATTTCTTCAATCGACGGTGGAAGAACATCGGCCACCTTGGACGGCTTCTGTGGATAAATAATTACATGTCCCTTGATCCCGCGCTGCGTGCTTTGGAGAACGAGATCCTGATTCCCTTCCTTGAGTTGGATTATCCAGCACTTCGATCGACAGCGTGCAATCATTGCCTCCTCTATTGCAGTCAGGTCTTTGAGCTCGCTGGGAACCAATCCAAGAAACGTTCTATTAGCCAACGACAGCGCAGGCATTTTTTTTCTCTTCAAGTCTGAATGACAAGTTCGGCACAGGGAGAAAACGGTTGGGCTACCATCGGTCGCAAAAGAAACACCGTCTAGATCCAGAAGAAGATCGCGCAAGGGACCTTGATCAAAAGGCATAGTAGGCGGAATACAGTCTGGGTGGATCCACCGGTATCGGTCGAGGAGATTGGCCTCATCTGATTTTAAATCCGGCCGCTTAAGAACACTCAGGTCAAATTTAGAGTCACCGACAGCTACCGAGCAATGAGAGTGGAGCGAGACAGATTCAGCGCATGAGGCACAAGTAAAAGTAGACAGGGCTGCAGAGCTAGTCTGGTCTCGAAATTTGCGAACACAATTGTTCTTCACTGATTGCGGTATCAGTTGCGGCCAAAGCCGTCGGATGGCTTCAACTTCTTCATTGTATTTCGCACGGGCAACACGTTCCTGCTCTTGAGTCTGTTCAACTTTCTTTCCTTTTCGTAAATCAGTGATGTATCCTTTGAGTTTTCGGTGCAGTTGTCCGATAGTGTCCTTGTCTTCATGATGTACATTTAAATTATTCAACACCCGACGTAATGTGTTCAGAGATATTTTGCTTCCATAGATAGCACTCAGGATATGGATCTGGAGATCAGCGTCGAGATTGTTTCCCAGCCATTCTTCATGGACATCTGCACAGTCTGGCAGGGATAGACCATTGGGTAGAGATATTGAAGGATGACACTGCGAGAATTGAGTGCACTGTCCGGACAGCAAGTGTTGCGTAATTTGAGTACGAAGAGAGTCAATACTAGTCGCTTTCTCCAAAACGTGAATGCGGTGTAATGCAGCGATAGACAGGAGAACAGGCCTGCGATGACTCTCGAATGAGTTGAAGAAGTCGGCGATTGAAGTTGATGAGCGAACATGTGCACCTGCAGAGCTGACATTTTCCGCATGTTTTCGTAGTGCTACACGCAACTTAAATCGTAGATTTCGATCCCCAGGAACCGATATATTCAAAGCAGCAGCTACATGGGACAGAGCTTCGGTAGAAATTTCAGTATGATCTGCGTCAAGAATGATGTTCAAAGCGGCTTTGGCAATATCTGCGGCTGACTCGAAATCTTGGGAAAGGACTCGACACGCAGAGCGATCTGGTCGTGGAGTAGAAGAGGCATCCAGGGCATAGTCAGCACAAGCCCCAGTAGTAATATGGTGAAGTAGAACACGGCGGCATTGTACTAAAGTCATATGGGCGTACGGAATGGCATGCAGAGCAAGTGAATGTTGTATTGTTGGCAAATCTGCGTGAAATACAGATATACGGGAACGCGTGGCACAATGTCCAAGAAGTATATCACGTAGAATATTCGAAGATGTCAAAGATGTCATGGGCGTCATGTAGGCAGCAGATCGGGACGTAGATGGGCAGCGGCAAACGAGAGGCTCATCGCAACCACACCTATGACCGGGAGCTGATTTAAATGAGAGAACTAGGTAGAAAAGCGGTAGATGGTAGACTTACAGAGTGAGCTCATATTCAACTCTCCATCCACCGGTGAAAGATCAACATCCATGGTAGGCACCGAGGGGGTGAACCTTGGAAAGTAGGTGAGGAGATGAAGAATGGTGGGGCGCACACACTGTGTAGCTGTCCCGGATGTGCGACGCCCGAGGAAAGAGTAAAGGACGCATGGGGAAGGGTTTGCAGACAAAAGAAGATCTAATCCCGACCTAGAACAAGGTCGTACGGGATGCCAGAGGCCACAGAGAGGTTCATGGGCATGGAGCAGACAGTGTTAGCAGAAGGAAGCGTGAGCACACCAGAAGCGCATGACCCAGAAGCCGGTATTCCAGATGTCAAGATCCAATCGAGCGAGATGAGAGATTTCGAGGCCGCGGGATCAACAGAGATCGAGAGCGGAATATTGCAGAATGTCGTGAGGCAGACATGAGTGTTAGCCTGGTGGAGGGAAGAGCAGGGAGCAGAGAAAGGCTCAGAAAGCGAAGGAAGGATACAGAATGTTGCCACGTCACATCTAGCCTACGCAGGATTATGCGTTGGGCACGGCAATGCACGGCCGGCAGCTCAAGCCGAGATAATTTGGCCAGAGAGGAAACGGATTACGCAAAATCTGCTGACGAAAATGTGATGCACGGCCAAAATCGAAAAATAGGGCTCTCTAAGACCCTTACCTAACGGTAGCGGGAATAGGAAGTAGATATGGATTGGTGGGGGTTGCGGGAGGAATTAATAGGGGTGCTCAATTATTAGGTCGACCTGGCGCCGATTTACTGCTGTCGTTTTGAGACACAAAATAGGGCCGACTCAGGCTTATCACAAATAATTACTGCTTTTACAACATATTAGATATGCCCAACGGCCAAGGGCACATGCTTTCCCCTTCAATAATGAACGTGTCTTTTTTTGTTTGGATTTCAAGTTTGAATTTATTCTGAGTGAATAATAAAAGTGGATGCACGAAGGCTTCGTCTACCGTATCATTACGATCAAATCGACAGGGGTCGTGACGCGTGACAGAATTTACCTATTCGACATTTCGACAGTGGCCAAAATTTTGCGTGACATCCCCAAAATTTTCGACAGTTGGACAGGAAAATTTCAAAAATTTCGCCTTTTTCGCGTTTTGGGACCACTTTTGGGACGACGTCACGCTTGGGAGGTTCGACAACGGCCCGCGTGACGCGTGACCTCGACCGAATTCCGACATCGACACTGGGACGCGTGACGCGTGACTGTCGATTTGATTGAAATGATACGGTACCCGGGCCCTGAATGCAGTGCGTGGCGTGCGATTCACCTTATGGAGAATCTTGAACATCCTTATACTCGTCGGGCTGGGGATATTCAAAACCGTAGAAACATACCGTGCAAAGACGGCGGCGGCAACTGTTGCGGATGTCGTTCTTGGCCTCATATGGGCTTTCATGTGGGTGGGGCTGTAGGCAATGACGTATGATATTGACCCTCCGCCCAGTTTGTTGATGGGCAGCATGGTGGAACAAGATAATCCCGTAGCCGCTCCCTGGCTCTTCACTCAAGACTTGTCTCTCCATCTGGGACGAGAACCTACCGCTTCATACGACAGCCAGTCCCACGGTCTGAGCGAGAGCCTTGCAGCAATCATTGGTGCCCTTTGGTTGGTGTTCGTATCGAAAGGTACGGATCAGTGACCGTTTCTCGTCTGGTTGCTAACTGTATCCAGTATTCGTGGCTCTCTCTGAGTTAGTGGGTGCAAAAGAGCATGGATTCTGGGACATTTTTGCCGTTATGATCAGTTGTTCAGTGACCATGGGAGGATGGAACAGACTGTACAGCAGGAGGTTCCCTTTCAGACAGACGGCTATAGAATTCTTTGTGGGTTGGATCTTTTTCTGTATAGTGCTTCGTGAGTCCTCCACTTCTTGCAATAACCGCACTGCAACTGAGCACGAAGATTATTGGACCGACGAACCGCCCTCATTCGTCTCACCCATGCTCGGGACGGCTTGGGATTCATTGAGGGCCGCAGTAAGCTTATCTTTCGGTCTCATCCTTGGATGTCTTGCTGTTGGTCTTCTCCTCCGAGTCCGCGTCTCGAGCAGGTTGAGAAATTTTGTTGATTGGATCAAGGAAGAGTAGGCGGGTGCATAGTCACCGCCCATATGGGATGCCGCTCTCGCAAATGCTGGCCTCCGTTGTACTTCTAATGTCGGTTTTCTCCCTGCTCCACCAAAAGCCCAAGTTTAGATGCAGAAGAGAAAGATTGCTTGAATGTCTCATAGGTACAACATTATCAATCAGGACTCCATACTGTTTGCAGAATGAGTTAGAGACTATCAGGACTGCGACCCGTAGACCCGTACCCATTTTACGGGTACGGAACGGGTATGTACGGGTCACCCGTACCGTACCTGTCCCGTAGAGGAAATAACAGAAAGCCCATATGGCCGGGTTCCGTACGTACACGGGTTACGGCCGTAAGATACGGGTTTTTTGTTCATCACTGTTGATCAATTCGGTAAGCAGTACATCGACCTCAAGGCATCAGATGGTGTCCTGATGTAAACAAGTAAGTGTTAGGAATAATTAGAGGTGTCGTCTACACTCCATAGCTCACATACCTGCATAGAACACTTACCATTCCGTGAGACGCAGAGCAAAACGCGCTCACTGGCACGAGTACATTTCTGAGCTACCCAGGGGTGACATCTGGCAAGCTGCAAAGTTCGTCATGAACCCCACTAGCTCGACTACCTCCTCGCGAATCCCCAGCCTCACCGGATGGCACGACCGTGACCACGCCCGCAGAAAAAGCCAGAGTCCTTCACCAAAAGTTTTTCCCCCCGAAAGCGCACCTACCTGTGCCCTCCCCCCGACGAACCCCTCCCAGAGCCCCCCCCCTCCCCCCCACTCTTCACGCTAGACGACATCGACAAAGCCAACCCCTGTCTCTCCCCGTGGAAAGCCCCGGTGAAATGTGTGCCAGTGGTCTATGGGTGAAATCCACTAAAATATAAATCCGACAGGCTGAATATAATAGGGGGGTGCGCTCTAGTTCAGGATTCACAAATCCAGAAACCAACACAAATCCCTAAAGCAACAACCAACCAAACTCCACTGGTGATTCCAGATGCAATCCCAGAGAGTACGACAGAGTACAGGTCTTTGTGTACTGATAGAAGATACACAGGAACAGTTGTTTAATATTTGTGGATCACAGCAAGCATATCCAAGGATCGTCCACAGACAGTGTTCAATTTATAGTTTTGCAACTCTGGGTCACCCACTCTAACCTCATAAGACAGGAGCAGTGAAACTATTTGACACACATCACGCAACAAATCCGGAACACACGTAAAACGGTAAAACACACAGAACACGCAGAACACATACACGTACACACAGAATCACGTAGGACACACACATGTACATGCAGAACACACAAGGGAATATCCCAAATAAAGCTGATAGATTGATGATAACTTGAAAATACAAGCACATCACTAAGGACAGCCTCGGTGAATCAAGCCGGAGGTTCCGCCCTTCTGTACTTGCTGGAGCAGACCACTAGTCTCTCTGCTTTATGCTTCTTGGTAGGAGTCCATGCCTTCTCCCTACATGCTGCCCACCTTATAGACTGTACAACTATAAATAACTTTACAAACATAATATATTAGTCACTGGTGTAACCATGTCCATGACTCGAGAATATGAAATAACAATTGCCAAGCTTGCTGACTGATTATCCTAGATCCTGAAAATGCTAGTTCTGGATTAGTCCCTCGAGATATTGTGGTTGGATTGGATAGCCCTTCAGAATGCCTCTTTATAGGCACCCTGAACTAGTGTATAGCCCAAGAACTATTCTAGACCGCTTACCCGTCGAGGCGGGACCTGGTTGAGCAGGCTCCCTAGTTGTCTGATTTATTTCTGACACAGTCAGGGCCCTGACTTAGCACCCGAGCAGTCCTGATATTCTGGATTTCTTGGGCGCACTACTTGCGTCCCTCAAAGGATTCTTGGAAATCCGGAACTTTGGGTCTTTTGCCTCCAAATAGACACCCTGGTCCCCTTCATAGCCCAAGTGAGAGACCAATTCCTAAATTGGGTTCGAACTTGGTTGCCATATTAAGCCGATCAATATTTGATAGGTGTATGACACCACATCCGGATCCAGTCCCCTTCAGTTTGAAAGGTTCTGGGTCATCACGTGATCAAACACGTCGCCTTCTTGGTACAAGTATGGACAAACAATGTTGAAACTCATTCAAGATGCAACTTGCTTTGAGTTCGACAATAGGCACAGAATGGATATTTTATCCCCGATGTTCGTTTGGACCATCCGCAACCTCCTGCCTATAGTACGACAGTAGGATCCAGAACCAGTGGCATATTAGTCAGAGGTACCCAGTATGTGTGTTTTCTGGATACTCATCTGCAACTGGTTTCAGATTTGGTTTTTAACATGTAGTTCCAGGTCTACTGACTTGGGACTTGTCATAGACCCAAATGCACGTGTATCTGCAATGGAAATCCAGAAAACATTATTTTTCAGGTGTTGGCAAATTCACGGCTTATCACTGGGCCTGTCCTGCATCCTGAGCATCGCCATCCTGTCCACACATTGCACCTTTGCCCCCCTCCTCCTCATAATCCTCGAGGCAGGAGTCTGCATCAGCCACTTCCCCAGGTCATGGAAGATCTTCCTCACGGTGACCCTCCACAAACCGGGGAAGAGTGATTACACCATCCCCGGCGCGCACCACCCAATCACGGAGGAGGAGTGCCTTGGGAAGGTGGTGGAGTCGGTGATTACCCAATGGCTCTCCGGGTTTGCGGAGATGCACGGCCTGCTCTCCCCCAACCAGTTCAGCAGCCGCCTGGGGCGCTGCATGGCTGAAGCGCTTCATCTCCTGGTACAGCACATCAAGGACGCGTGGTGCATAGGGAAGGTCACGAGTTTACTCCTCATGGACATCTCGCAGGCCTTCCTCTCCGTTGACCACGACCTCCTCATTCGCTCGCGCGAGAAGAAACGGGTCCCCACCGCCATTGTCCAGCTCATCGCCAGCTTCCTCACCGATCGTAGCACTCACCTCATTTTCGACGACTATGTTTCCCACCCCTCCCCCGTCCCGAATGGCCTCCCGCAAGGATCCCCCCTCAGTGCTCTCCTGTACCTCATCTTTGCAGACAACTTCCTCGTCAACGGCATATATAGATGACAATTCCAGGCTGGAGGTAGGATACTCAGTTGAGGAGACGTCGGCGGCGCTTGAGGAACACATGGCAGACAAAGCTCTCCCCACCGCGAAGAAGCTCAGGCTCGGCTTCGACCTCCCTAAGTTCCAACTCATCCACTATATGTTCCCAGGCGAAGACGAAGGCTTATTTGCCATCGGCCCTCGGGCAACAGGGAGACGAAGCCACGTTCGCGCTCGCACATTCGCTGACAATGTACGCGCTGCTGTGTATCGGATTCGGACCGATGTGCGTATTGGCTTGACGTGGGTGCGATACGTTACAACGCGAAGGTGAGGAGTGAAGCCGACGCGAGGACGATAGGATTGCAATAAGTACGAGGGGCGTATCCTCGACGCGAAAGCACCTGCCCCCCAAACGCGATACGGAGGGATTGGAAGGGAGTGAGGGCACTGAACGCTTCCCGATGGCGCGACACAGATAAGGTGGGAACCGGATAAAAGGGGCGGGTATGAACGGGAACGAAGGAAGACACGAGGCACGCCAAAAACAATAGGGAAGTGATAGCGAGAATGAAAAGAATGAAAAGAATGAAGGAATAAAAAAATCATGTGATCGGCGTGTAAGGAAGCTGCGAAAAAGGAAATGAAGCGAAGTGAAGTGAAAACGAAACAACATGACGAAAAGAAACCACGACACACCTCGTTCCCCTTCCAGCTCATATAAAAATCCACCATCCTTCTCCCCGCGTCTCCAGCGCTCCGGGGAAGGACAAATACTACTGGTTGGAGGGTG
Source organism: Mycena galopus ATCC 62051 (assembly GCA_014925785.1). NCBI lineage: Eukaryota > Fungi > Basidiomycota > Agaricomycetes > Agaricales > Mycenaceae > Mycena > Mycena galopus. The sequence continues at coordinate 68,957 of WIQG01000285.1, forward strand.
CATTTGAGATTTCCGTTATGGCCTACCGCTGGATCCTTGATAGAGGGGTCGATGATTGAGGTGCTGCGAGGCTGGGCATGTGGAGGGGTAGAAGGGACGAGGGCCTCGGAGACAGCTCGTTCTCTGTAAAGGGAAGGAGGTGGGTCAGTACAAAAAGGAAGGTAAAATGGAACAGATATCAAAATACGATGTACGTGCGATGCGTAGTGGGATAAATATAGTGAAGGAGAAAGGACATTGAATGAGCCAAAGAATAATCCCGGTAATGGAATAATCCTGGCCATGGATATTCGGGTATAACGAGTGGCACGCGCGCTCATCCCAACGCCCCGATCAAACAAAATGAATGGAGGAAAACAATAGAACGACCACACACTTAATGAACTTCCTCGCAAACCTAGGTCCGCCCCAGAAATAACGTCAAACTCAGCCTTCGTTGGGTTATTCGACTTGGTCAACGTGTCCAGGAACTCGGGCGTGTACGCTGCTGCCGTATTCTCCCTCTCCTTGTCGTAGTGGAGGTTTTTCTCCTCCCGCACGCGTCGACGGCGGTGCTTGTCATCGTCGCCATGGTCGTGATCTCGACTCTTGCGCTTGTCTCTATCGCGCTCGCGGTCCCGATCGCGCACGCGGTGCTTGTCCTTCTCGTTGTCGCGCTCGCAGTGCTTGTCCTTCTCCTTGTCACGCCCGCACTCTCTCCCCCTCCTGGTGCTCCGCGTCGAGTCCCTCCTCTCCCTCTCCCTCTTCCCCTCCCTCACCACATCCCTCTCTTTCTCCTGCGTCATTGTCATGGTCGTAAATCGTCGCAAGTGGTAAGTGGGGTTGAAGCCACTCCTAGCAATGCTATCGCGCCTCCAAGGCAATCAGCCCGGGTCACCCAAACAGCCCAGTTTAAACCCAGGAGCGTCAAAGAAGCAAAACCAGTCCAGCGAAGCAAAATCTACAGCAAGAGAAAGAAAGACAAGAAGAGATAGAGCCAAGAACGGATCGCTATTGTCGTCCAGCACCATTTTTTTTTTTTTTTGAATCGTTGTTTATTCCCCTCTGTGTCTAGGACATATGGTAGGGATAAAGCTGGCTCTACTCGTATATACTGTAGGTAAATCTATCCTGTCTTGAGTCTCTGCTGTAATCCTATAACTTTGCGAACCGCCTGGGACGGACGCGAAGCGGTAAAAACCGCAAGGAGCAAGCTAGTGCTGAGGGTCGTGGGTCATAAGTGGGCATGATGAGTGGGGGGGAGGCGGTCAAAGACGTCAGAGAGTGCTACCGGCCGCCATCATCCTGCGGTAGCTCGACTTTCGCAAAGTCGCCGTACACGGCATGGAAACGTCCCGTCGCCTGGACGTATTCGAAAAGCGCAGGGAGTAGCTTCTGCGTGTTGAGTAGGGCTTTTGTGCGCCGAGCAAATCGTGCGACGTCGTACAGCCTCGAGCGAGCCGCGGCGTGGGCTGGGCAAAAGTGCAAGTAATGATTAACAGTCTCGATGGCCATCCCACAGCAGGGACACGTCGGCGTGGGGGACTTCTTCAAGCGGTGGAGGTGCTTCGCGAGGGGGACATGCTGAGCGCGGAGTTGGAACAGTAGGGATGAATGCTTGCGCGGCAGACATGCCGTGAGTTTCAAGAACTTGTTTGATGGGAGCGAGGGGTCAATGTCGTGAATACGCGCGTGGCGCGGTGATGCTCTAAACTGTTTCTGAGCTGCCCTCTCCAGCAAGCGGTGGTGGGTTAGAGCAAGGGCGGATTTACCAAACGGCAGCTCCGTGAGGACCGCACGCGGCCCCCTGAAGCTCCCAATCTGCGCCGCGCGCTTGGCCTCCACATCAGCTGCTTCATTGCCAGGTATGTCCACATGTCCCGGTGTCCAATCCACTCGCATTCTGAAGTTGCGGTGCGTGCGCCGTATCATCTGCAGTCGTCGATGGAGCATGTCCCAAATGTAGTGCCCCGGCCCCGGCCTGTTGCTCGTGGTGGTCGCTATAGCCGCTCTGTTGTCAATGCCCAGCGGAATTACCTCCGCAATCTCCTCGTCCTCCTCCTCGCGCAGGCAGTCCAGCGCCAGTATCATCCCAATTCCCTCTGCCTCATATACCCCGAACCTCTTCGCCGACCCCAAGCGCACACCCTTGGCCCGCTTGACCACCCCATCTACCATCAACAGCCCCGCCGCGCCTACGTAGCCATCGATGAGGGAGCCGTCCGAGAACAGCTGCAGCCTCGACGTCTCCGCGAGCGCCAAATCCTTCGCATCGTCCTTACTCGCCGCCACCCGTACCTCGACCCTAGCCTTCCAAAACACTGAGCGTCGCGCCGCCGGAATCTCCTCAACGAGGTTCTGCTTCACATCCTTGTATGCGTTCATCAAAAAGTGGAGAGGGTGAGGGTGCCGTTTGACATGTCGTTGACCTGCGTTGTGGACCGCCCCGTGCAGCGGGTGCGTGGGCGGCAGCGTCGCGTAGCGTAGGGCAGCTTTCTGGAGCAACTTGTCGATGGCCAGATGAACTGGAATAAGATTGGCATGCGCGCACATCAGGTCACCCGGGGAGGAGGACATTCCTCCCACGATGAGGCGCGCCGCTCGCAGCTGTATCAAGGTGAGCTTCTTCACAACCGCCCTTCCATCGTGCTTTCTGTTAACTCCTCTCACCCGCTGTCCCACCGGCGCTAAAGCGACTTCCGCCCCATAAAACACGCGTGGCAGACAGATAGAGATGTAGAGGCGCCGGATGTACTTCAAGGCGCCACCTCTCGAAACCCGGGCGAGGCGCCGAAACGCCGCTACCCATTCGTTGCCTTTCGACACCATCGCCGCGCGATGCACATTAAAGTTCAAGTCCTCGTCAAGCCAGACCCCAGCCAGCTTGACCACCTTGCTGGGCTTGATCACCACACCGTTGATCACCAGGTTGGGCCGCTTCTCCGGTATAATTTTGTCCTTCTGCCCGAAATGCTGTTTCACCTTGGTCGTCCTTTTCGAGAAGCAGATGACCTGGTCCTTCTCCGCCCCGAACGCACTGTTACTCGCCTCAGCTGTAGCGTTAATTCCCCCGCGCTGCGTCACCGCCGTCACCACGGCCCCCATTGCATTGTTGAGTGTGTCCGCGATGGACAGGCGATTGAAGTCGTCAATGTAGATTCCAGAGTCGCGGTGGAGCCAAGCGAGCGGGGAGTTGTAGAAAAGATAGAACAACACCGAGCAAGGGTCGCCCTGGTCCAAGCCGTCAATAATCAAAAAGGCTTGCGAGGTGTAACCATCGAAGACCAGACGTGTCGTGCGTCCCTCGAAGCGCCGCTCCATCCACTGTATAAAAGCCAATGGCACGCCCGCCATACGCATGTTATGCTTCACCCGCGAGAGCAACGCACTCGGGAAAGCCCCCTTGACGTCCCGAAGCAGGAGCATGGCGACCTTCTTGGCTCGCAAGGCATCCTTCACCTTCTTCACGATAAGTTGTATCCCCGTCCGTCCTGGTCGACCCCCGAAATGGTTCTCCGGCAGCATCCCAAGGCGCTCTGCATGGTCCGCCAGCACCATGCACTTGCCGCCGTTGCGCTGACGTGCATGCCCATGCGACAGAATCAGCGGCTGGTGCGCCCCCGGCTTGGAGTAGTCAGGCTTGCCCGGCTTCCGTGCAACAAAGGTCTCGGTGATCTTCCAGTCCGAAGGTTCGTGATCGTAGGCATCCAGCGCACGGTAGATACGCTGTAGGCGAGGGACGAGCAGGTCAGCACAGAACTTGTACAGGCAGTTGGGGAATGATCCCGAGCGTGTGGCTTTCCACGGCTTCATCTTGGCGATCACCCTGCGCAAGATTTCTTCGGTCAATGGTTTGTCCTCCCAAAGTGGCTCCGGATAAAGCGTGTCGGGATCAGGGTCCGTCGCACGGGCACTGCGAACTGGGTAAAATTCCTCCACCAACCAGCGGCTCTTCTCCTCGTTCGTAACAGCCGACTCCTCTCTGCCCCCTTCTCCCTTCCTCCTGAGATCTGGTATCCGCGCCCGTCCTCCGTCCGTCGGCGCATTCTTCATGAACTGCGCCGCCGTCCAGACCTCGTCATCATCAACCCCCTCGAGGAATGCCAGCCATTTTGCCTCGCACGCATGCTTCACCGCCGTCTGGAAGTTGTTGTGCGCCAGTCGATACTGCTCATGCACTGGATCCTCTGGGGAAGCGCGCCTGCGGAAGGAGCGGAGCGCAAGTGCGTTCCTCTCCCTCCGCCGCTGCGTCAACTCCGGCGTCCACCAACGCTTCGAATGTGGGCTAGGCTTGCACAGCGGGACGTGCGCCTCCACGCACCGTCCGATCGCCGCGTCAAGCCTAGTGATCGCCTCCGTCGTCTCCTCCACGCTTGCATACCCCTCCACCAGCGGGTCCTCCTCCAGCATCTCCTTGAAAGCCGGCCAGTCAGTTCCGCGCCAGTTGCGCCGAGCCTCGACTTCCGCAAGCGGCGGGCGAAGGTCGATCACACTGATGATAGCAAAATGGTCAGTAGTCCCTGGAGCAAGGTGGGGATAAGCATCGCAGGAGACGAAAAAGTCGGCAAAGTCCTCGCACGCAAACACATTGTCTGGGCGGGTGAGGTTCTTCGTCCTCTTCGCACACAATGTCGGGATGTCCTTGGGTAAAACCATCACCATATTGTATCTATCCCTCAGCTCGAGCAACGGTTGCACCGCTACACTGGCCGCCGCCGTGAACAGGTGGTAGTTGCGGTCCTCATCCCACTCCGGACTGTGACGATTGAAATCGCCCAGCCAGACGTAGTATATAGGGCCCGGAACCCCCCGCTGCCGCGCACCTGGTAAGCTCAGGTACCCCCACACTGCCTCAAGAGTCTCGTCGTGCGCCCCGTCGTTGTACACATTGATGACGCGCAGCGTCCCAAAATCCCCCCTCAGCTCCACCCCTACCACATCTGGGCACAGTATGTGAATCTGCGACCACGCATTCGACGAGAGTGAGCGGTTCACCAACATAACCGCCCGCTCCCGCGCTTCTGAGCCATCGTGTCCAGACGGGTACACTACCGTCCACCACGTGTTCGCCCGCGTCTCCCTATTCCGCCCAATATACGGCTCCTGTAGAGCCGCAAAATGGTACCTGTCTCGCCCCATCGTCTCCAGCAGAATCTGCTGGTTGTCCAGTCCCCTATCCAGGTTCTACTGCCATATCGCCAGCTTCTCGCCCCTGGCTGCGTCCGGAGGGCGCTCAGACATTGCGGCCGACCACGGTTACGGCCGGGACCTGCAATAAACCTGAACCTGCTCCCTCCCCTCCATTCCCCAACTCCTGTGACGAGGGCGGCGTAGGTCCCGTCACCGTGATATGTGGCATCGCTGGCAAGCCTCGCCAAAGGTCCTCGTCCCAACGTCTCCCCAACTCTTCCGCCTCCTCCCGCCGTTCTTCCTCCCCATCGTTCCGCAGCGCCTCCTGCCTCTGGAACATCCCCTCCAGGGTGCTCTGCCTCATCGGCTGAGCAGCGCTTCCTCCCCCTCGCGCCTCCGCCTCTCTGCGCTGTCGGCCCTGCCAGCCATCATCCTGGCGCCGTCCGCCCCCCTGCCCCCAAGCTCCTCCTGCCAGTCTGCCCGTTCCCGCGCGCACTTGTCTCCAGCCATCCGCCGCCTCCTCCTCTCTCGGTGTAAGCGTGGCGTTGGTAACCCAGGTGCGCGGATCGTCCGTGGGGAAGTAGCGGTAGGCCGCAGTGCGGTCCCTCGCCCTCTTGCGCTCCTGCGCCTTAAGAAAAGCTGGGCAGTGTCGGCTAGTCGCCGTGTGCCCTCCTACTTGACAATTACCGCAACGGAAATCTTGCTGTGCGGTGAGACAATGCACCGTCATATGGTCCGCTGCGCAGCGCGTGCAGACATTCGCCGGCGCCTTGCAGTCGTGCGCTCGATGTCCCTCATACGACTGGCACTGCGCGCACCGCATGGGGTCGTCGTCCGGCTTGCGTGTGCGCACATTTTTCCCCAGGATGAACAGGCCATTGTCTATGGCGTGGTTGGCCGCGTCCGCATTCGTGAACGCCACCCGCAGGTGCGCCCACGTTTGATTCGGCGTGCGCTTATCCAGCGCCTTCAACCACCTGGCGCCCTCAATCGCGCCGTCCACAAAGCCCCCGTCCCCTTCCACTACCCTCCAGAAACCCCTCTCCTCAATCCTCGCTTCCACACTCACGAACTCGGCCACAAGCTCAACGCGACGCGGGCGGAACACGCAATTGCCGCCCAGTGCCGCAACAAACTGCTGCACCACCGTCGCCCCACGCAGCCACACGGCCATCGCCTCATCTCTGCAGTCAAAAACTACGCCCCCGTTCCTGAGCCTACTTGTGCCCACGAAGGCAGCGCCCTCATGCTTCTCCTCCATGATGGAGAGGGCCAAATTGGCCTTCTCCTTCAGTTGTAGCTCAGTGAGCCCTGCGAGGCTGCTCACTGCGCCCCCCGTTGCCGCGTCCACAAGGACCTGTCGCGCCAGTACCGAGGCATGCTCCGACGTCATGCCTCGCGTCGGCGCCGCCACAGCCGCGTATGACATCCCCGTTGTCGGAACCCCTGCCGTCACGGCCACACCCACCTCAACCGCCTCCGCGCGATCGAGCACTGCACCGAGCCCTTTCTCCAGGCGCTCCGTGATTGTGCCCAGCTCCGCCGCCTGCTCGTCCACTGTCCTCGTGAGGACCTGGGCCGCGCTCCTCAGCTCGCCCGCGAGGTCGCTTGTGCCATCCCCCGCCGACACACACCCTTTCTCCATCACTTCCCGGACCTGCTGAACGTCCCGCGACACGCTCTCGAGCTTCTCTTCCAAGCTCTGGAGCACCCCGTCCTCTGCCCCCCCTTTCTCCTCCAACAAGTAAGCAACGACACGCACCGCGTTCTCATACGTGGCCGAGGCCGGGGCTGTCTTCATCCCCACTTCAACCTTCAGGAGTACCAGAGCCAGTGTTTCCAGAGAAAGTCGTTCGTCTGCATCATCTGACAGCAATGCTTTTTGTATCAGGAAGGTACGCGCGCCGGCTGCCCCCTCCACGTTCCAGTCATACTCCCCGCCCTTGCGCATCTCCGCTCTGTCCATGCCGTCGTGGGCAGTCGCTGGGGCGTCTTGGGTGCGGCGCGTCGTGTGTCGCGTAATGGCTGTCGCTGGCGGCGTTTTCGCCGAACCTCCTGGAGGTCTATCTGACGCTGCAGGGCTACTCTTTCGATTCATATTGATGTTGATGTAGTAATGTGTAGAGGTAACTAGAGAAGCTAAGGACCGCTGCGCGCTCTGATGCACAAAACTTCGAAAAATTCGAAGCCTTGATCAGTCGCACGTGGTGGTTTGTTGCCAAGAGAGATCCGTCCAGCACCATGATCGTCGCCAGCCCCGCGTCGCTTAAGGAAAGACAGACCATGCGATGGAGGGTCCCGGGTGCTGTGACGAAAGGGGATCCGGGTCGGCCCGAGATGCTTAATACGGATTCGGATCCGGATGCCGTCGCATGGCTTACCACAAGGGGCACTCGGGATTCAAATATTGGACAGGGGTCCCGAGTATATGGAACAAGTCATGCCGCCGCTTCACTCCGGCAACTCGGAACGAGTAAGAAAAATCGATATCATTCAAGATACGAGTACACTCTACGGAAATAAAACTCCGCAGGGAACGATGAAGATAGGGAGCTGCTCAAGCTCAAGTCGTCAGACTGTTGGAGGAAGACCGCCAAGAAGGCATTTATGGTATCAAAACTCTCGCTATGAAAGTACGTGAGTGAGCAGCAGAAAATGTGTAGATAAAGAGTCACAGTTTAGTATATAATTGATGAGGCGTCTCCGCAACTATGAAGGAAGTGTAACACAAACGTTCAACGAACAGATGTGAAGGCCAGCGTCCCGGTCCCCGGGCCTCGGTGCAAAGGTCAATTCAAAAATTGCGGAGGGTCTGTGGCAGGTCGAGATTGATTAATCCCGACCAAGGTCATCGTTGCAGGTCAAACACCTCAAGGAACATGCCTCCGACGCGTCGAGTGACTGGCGGGAAACAAAAAATCGGTTCTTAAACCTTTTTCTTCATTACATGCGTCGGGGACATGTTCAAATGGGAGGGCGGAGAGTTGAATTCGATGCTAGAAAGGTAGGAATTCTACAGCAGTGAATTGAAGGATCGTCTTAACCAGAACCAGAGATCGTGCTTCGTATAGCTGCAGTTCGAGCAAAATGGCCGGTTTGTTGTGAAGATCTGTGCATTGGTTCAGGGAAGTTGTTATTGACACAGAGGAATGGTAGCACAGCAGACGGAATTGGTGCCGGATCCCAGCAAAGATTTCGCGGACTCGCAGTTTCAGTTGATCAACAGTAAGAATAAGTTACCCCGGCAGATTTGACATATAAATGCAGACGAACCGACGACGGAAACTGCAGTGAGAGCGACGCAAAAAAAGCAAACCCGAGCCAGGATAGTCGAAAAAAGTCACCTGGGCGACCGGGAAAGGTTGCAGATCATTACACACAGCAGGTTCGTTGAGCTCAGCATGGAGACCAGGGACTTGAATGAACCAACAATTTCCGAATTCCACAGACATTAGTCGGGACTAAACCCAGCATAGCAGAGCCCGGCAGCCGAGAGAAGTGTTCAAAGACGTCGAGGCACGCAGTCGCCCAGGCAAGAATTTTTCCGAACGATTACTGTGGTCCATGTATTGAGGCGAAGAGAAGTGGGGAAACATAGATGGTCTGAACAACACAGATCATCTTAGTTTTATGTCGCCAGATATGCCGAGGACACTACGTGGCCTCCGGCCTGATAAAAATCATCAGGCTGCGCTGTAGGCAGCATCACAGCGTCCTGCCAAAAAAACTGCGCTTCGGCCAGCTGCTCAGTCACATGAGCCTTCCGTATGGAAAATTGAGCTGTGCAAACACGATTTGAATCGACAGAGCAGGACGGGGAGAGAGTCAGCAGGAGGGGATACGCTAGATAGGGATGAGTGAAAACATGTACCATGACATGCGAGGTAATCGTTAAAGAACAGTTAATTGGACGTAGGTCAGCGGGGCAGCAGTAAATCAAGAGGCAGTGTCCGATGTCAATGGAAATTGAGGACAAAAGGAGTTAAAGGAAGAGGAAGAGCAGAGGAAAAATTAAAGGAGATGGATATATGGGGGAATAGCACAGCCGAGGAGCCATTTGCTTAAAGAACGGTTAATGGTTTCATGAGCTGGTGGAGGTTAAATGGACAGTCACACTTGCTCGGTGATGCTCGCTGGCTTTAAGACTCTGCGTCAAGCTCCGATCTTGTAGCGATCATTGGGCGGATCACACAAAATTGTCTCAGCCGTACCTGCTGTGGTATGGTATTGCATAACACACTCTTCCAAGTAAACTGATGTCAGAGACGCCTTCAAGTTGGGGCGAAATCACCGCACGACCTGGCACGTTCTCCCTGCGGAAAAGTCTGAACATTTCACGAAGCCGAGCACACTGTAAAGGGCTGTAATCGCAAAATAAACGGGGACTTTCCTTGCGAATAAATCTAGAATTGGGGAAGAAAACCATAGACCTGGAATGCTTCCGGATACGAGTTGATAATTTGGCTTTATGCAACTTGCACAATGCACGCACGAACACCTTTACTAGGTCGTGTACTATATCTGACTGGGCAACCGGCCACCTTAGCACTTTGATCCTCTAATGCAGGTATATTGTCAGGTGGGTGTCGGGACATGGGTTGGGAAAGGAAGATATGCATCCCAAGAGTGATTTAGGTTGCTCATCCGAATTTTTGTATCCTGATTTCGTCGCTTGTCAAATTTATTTCGGCGATAACTCCGAAATGGCGATAAACGGCCTAACCGGCCACCCTGTCAAATCCTTTGTTCGTGGTCGTACTATTCACCCCAGAGCATCCCAAATCGTTTATAAGATGCTTATATATTATTGCATACACTCAAATTGCATATCTGAGGTGTTTTTGTCCCACAAGCACCGCACTTTCTGGTCAGATTTGATGGGTTGAATTGGGGTGTCGACGGAATACCTTGTCCTGTGAAGTGCACAGCTCAACAACATCCCAAATTGAGGTCCGGACGACTCCATAGGAAGTATTAGAACATACCGAAGTGCAAATTATGCCCACTTTGTCGCGATAACCCCTCCTAAAAAATTAAACTTTCAGGGCAAGTGAGATTTGGTAATTCTGGCTGATAGCTCGCCGCGAACCGGAAAGTGCACACCCAGGAACCTATAAACCCGATATAACGCAGGGTTAGCCGTCTAAATCATGCCAGCCAGGCTCAAGATTCGTCACAGATGCAGGTGGTTTGCTATAAGAGGGACCAGTTCGAGCCACTCCAGATCAGATTGAGGTCTCATTCGAGGTACCAGGAGCCCAGGGATAGACATTTCGGCAGAAGGAGTGACCCAAGATCATTGGCCCGAACTTAAGGATGAATACAAGCCCCGAAACTTGTGGATTGGTGAAGATTTCGTGGAGAAACAAGCGCGACACGCTGTTCGGAGATAAGGAATGACGTTAATCTCCCACCATCTTGATCAAAAACCTGTCACAGCTCTCGATCACGACCTTCGCTTGGGTCCAAATGTGGCATACAACGTCCTCCTAAGTCCTGTACCATTCCACGGACACAATAGCCCAGGATTTCACATCACACCCCTTTATATAATGCAAGTGGCCGGTTAGCTAGTGTGGCCGGTTACCCAGTCGGAAATAGTATTTAATTCCTGTTTGTAAACCGGTTTACAAACCGGTGTTTATAAACTTGGTTTTTTTAAATGGTTGACCAAAATGCCCAGTTTTTTATTATTTCGGCAGCCCGGGCCGCCGGTAATTCGTGGTTCAAAATCCATACAAAACACTGTTTTCCCTCTGTTCGCAAGATAAAAGCCGAGTCCATCAAGTAAAGAGGACACCTAACTAGCGCTTCCGAGTGAGTTCTCCGAGTCAACTTCTAGCTTAAGGTGCCGGGAGATGGAGGCTGTGTATCCTTGGTGTACCCTGAGCTTTTTAATGAGATTTCTGGGCCATGTATAAGATCTGGAGCTCATATAAGGTCACGGGAGGTGTGAAATACAACATGCGACGGGCAGGAGGGCGAAAATTCAGTTTTTAGGACAGAGAATCGATTTTTTGGCACCCTGTTTGTAAACCGGTTTATAAACGGCCTGTTTACAAACCAGAATAACAAACCAGTTTTTAATTGGCTGGGAATTACATACACGACCCTAACCTTTACAACCTCACTAGATGGCGCATAGGCTCGTCTCGTCCCTATGTTTGGGGTTTCTTCCGCCACGTTCATCCGAATTATCCCATGCATTATTTAACCCGTCCAATTTAGATGACATATGCGCCCTACTCGAGTGAGTTTTCTGTCTTCTTGTTTCTCTTCTCCTCGCATAAACACAGTAAATGAATGTAATGAAATGAACGGTTAGCAATATACCCCCAAACGCGGATAAGTCGGGAAAATAGTTCACAAGGGATGTACGCGGAAGAGAGGAGGGGTAACGGGTTGGGCGTTGCTAGGCGCTGGTATTTTCTCTCAGGTAAGACTGAAATGGACACACCAGAAAGAAGAGGCAGAAAGCATTAGCTTTGGACCGAGCGCCAGGAACAAACTCCTCAGATTGACTTTCCCGAGGGAACACAGGGTGAGTGCCTGGTCTGTGGGGTCTAACCTCTGAAAGCTGGTGTATCTTGGCGTCAAACGTCTTGTGAGGACATCTTGCGTCAGCGAAGGAGACGTAACGGATACAGATTTTAAAAGGGCGCCGATGGCGCACATATTAATTCAGGCTTAAAAGAAATGATTATTGGTTGCTAGCTCACTGATGCTGCCAGTACGAACCCTATTTGAAATGTATGACGGAGGAGAAAAATATATCGCCCCAAGCGGACCGGAAGAAACGCCCATCCATAGAGAACTCGAATTGCTCAAACGAGTTTTCTTCGCACAGCAGAATTTAGACAAGGTACTGCTGGAGGTGATGAATAACAGTAACGATGACAAGGTCGGAGAGAATTAGCACCATCGAAATGAGCATCGTAGTTGACCAAGTCAAGTACGAAATTAGGGGCTGACGAAGGGTGTTCCAGAGATGAAATCGAGAGGAAACGGCGACCAGAACCCGAGAAGCGAGCAGGATGGCAGGCAGGCCAGACTCAAATCCGTGCCGAAGGAAAAAGCTGAGTAGAAGCGCAGACGTCCAAGCAAGGACTGCAGATTTCCGTGCAGAGGGGCGAATGACTGTGGATTGACGCCTGGCCTGTTGAACTACCGATTGCACCGAACGTTTGGCAGAAAATAAGATCATCAATGGGCGTGGTATAGTGTCACAAGACGCGGTGCGTACCAACGAAGGTCGCCAGTTCAGACAAAGCAGGAAAAGAGAGATATCCAGCAGAGCAGCGCAATGCCACAGCATTCTTTGAAAGCGAGGGTATCGCGGCGTAGTCGATTCTGTAAGCCTGGTCTGAGGTGGGAAAGGGGAGTGATAGGTCGTGAGTCTGCGCAGGAATAGCTAATGATAATGGAAGACGAGAGCCAAACAATGGCAGTGTGCTATATTGGAAATGAATCCTGTTCAAATCGAAGAATTAGAAAAATGCATGCGTGGGGTAGAGGGCGAACGAAGCAAGTATCCACGGGTCGAGTCGGTTTTATGCGAGGATGGAAACTGAGCGAGCGTGAAGCGGACGTTGCGCAGGGTTTAACCTCAGTAATAGGTTTGAATGACGGAATTTCTCTCGCATGGTTGTCGTGGGTCCAGTGTCACGTTGTGATTTAGCACGGGAGGATACACGGGCTGCGTGAGATTGGGATGGTGGGTAAAAGAGGGCAGGTAACGGCGGCTCCGAAAAGTGAGCGCAGACGAAGACGAAGACTCTAGCCATCACAATCTAGTCTCGTCTAGTGTTGCCGCGACTCGCGACTCCACCTGTCGAAGTCGACTTGTGTTCGGCGACTTAAGTCGAGTCGAGTCGAGTCACGCGCTCGACTTCGATCGACTTCTGAGTCGATAGCAAGTCGACTTCAGTCGACTCAGGTCGATTTGAGTCGGTCTATTTTGTAGGTAAGTACTCTCAGCCCAGCTGAACATCCTACCTAACTGGCAGTGCGTATTTCGGCCGACTTAACTGTCTACCTGTCTGCCAAATCAAAAGGAGAGATCGTACATGGTGCGATGTTCCATAAGATAAATCTCAATCAATCAGTAACCACCCTATATAAGCTGGTATGGACAAGCAATGGAAATATTAAAGCACAAAACACGTCACAGTTCATGTAGCTACTAGTATTTATCAGCAGCTAGTGGTGGGATTATATAGTAGCGACCAGCCTATCAACTCATCTCGGAAGTGCTGTATTATGCTGAACAGATGGATGGGCTGCCGGGCACTCAACTAAATTTCGGTGAAGGACAGATTCATATAGCGGCGGCAGAAGAGAGCTGTTCTCACACAGTTCGTACTGTGTAAACACAGATAAACAGTGTTCGCAGTCAAGTCTTCAGGTGTTACTCTGGCTGGATATAGTTGGTGGGAGGATATTAAAGAAGTATCAACACAATGATTTCATTTTTCATGATGAATCTGGCATGGATAATGTGTGAAACCCGGATACACCAATCTGAACACCATTTCTCCAGTCTCCAGATCAGTCACTGTCATGCTCGCGATTTTCAGCTGTGCACATGAAATTAATACCACAGGAAGGAGACTCGAGAAAAGTTCACAGCACACATACAATGAACCCGGAGATTATGCAGATGGGCAATGCATCTTGTCTGCGAAGTCCAACAAGTAGGAGAGACTGAACCACTGGCTCTGAAGACCTCTAGGGCGATCGACTCATTCGCAGCATTGTCTCTGGTAGGGAACTACTTTCTGAATCACACGGGGTAGGGAAAGAAACCAAGTTTACACGCACCACGGGACACTGAATATGAATAATGATTCAAGTGATCTGCACAAGATGATGCATGAAAGGCATAGGTCATGACTTGTTAACTGCATACCCAGAAGATCCCGCCATTCAGGGTCCAAGGATCACTCCGGAAATTTATTGGTGGACTGGACAATGGCCGAGGAATATTCTGGTGATGAACAAGACCATTGGAGCGAGGGTCTGTTTGAGACATTGTTGCATGGAATCTTTGTGCAAGGTTATTAAATGTTACGTCTGGCCAAAGAACCCACTCTCGGTCAATAAGGGCGGTATGAACTGCGAAGGACATTGCTCAGAACAACACTCTAAATATAGTGGTCAACATTGTTTTGAACACTGGCATGGCCGAGAGATGATCACTGATCGAACTGGTTATGAGGTTCTTGGACTATTATAGCTCTATATCTCTTTAACGGCCATTGGTTATGAAGTCTAGAATCCCTTTTCCGCATGGCACACATTGCTGAATGATTAATATAACAATTCATATCATAGCGAGAAACATTCATTATCTCCCAAAGGCCTTCTCAAGTCCATTTCGTCTGTGATATTCTCAAGCCCTTAATATCTCTTCAGGAATCATCGCAGCTGTCTTCTGGCAACAATTAATATGGGACAGACCATCAGGAGGCAATGCAGGTACTCGCTAAAGCATTTCAAACCGCAGACTTTGTTCCAGGTTGCATGCCGGAGGACAAGATGGGCATATCGTTGGTGGAGTTGCAATTGCGTCCATGAAATATGCTGCCATTATGTAATTATGCACAATATGAATAGCGCCTCATGTTTTTTCCATTGATTTGAGAATGTCTCAAAAATACTCCGACTTCACCGACTCGAGTCGACTTGAGTCAACTTCGAGTGACTCAGCCAGGCCAAGTCGAGTCGAGTCGAGTCGAGTCGAACACTATTTTAAGTTGACTTGTTAAGTCGCGACTCGACTTTTCGAGTCGCGGCAACACTAGTCTCGTCAAGGCGAAAGTCAGCGAACTGCGCGAGGAGAGAGCGAGAAAATGCCCTCGAGGGAGCGATGCATTGACAACGCTGCACGCAAGGAGATGACGGCGAGGCACAGCGATGCGCAAGAAGAATGCGACCCGGAAAGTAGATGAGGACCAGTGTAGACAGGGGAAGTGGATAACACACCTTTGGCGATCCCACTCCCGCCGTCTTAACCGCATTGTCTCTCTGTGCAGCAATGTTCGTCGCATGCGCGCGATCTCGGTGTCGTAGGCGGCCTTGGCGAGTTCGGCGTGCTCGTCGGCTTTGGCCGCGGCGGCGGCAGCGGTCTCTGCTTCGGCTTGCGTGGGGTGTTGGTTTGTGTCATGAAATCGAGGGAAGAACGGGCAGAAGTGGGGAGCGAGGGACGGGCGTGGAAATAAGGTGGGATGAATGGGTGAGGGCGGAACGTAGGCGAAGAGTAGACTCACCAAGCTCGGCAAATTGCGGATTAACTCGAAGGGTACGAAGGCAGTGTCAAGGCGACGGGCGCAATCGGGGGCCGGGTCCCAAGCGAAGGAAACAAGTAAAAGTCTCATGGCTTCAAGTGGTGGACGGCGCGTGGGCGACCATGGAGTGGACGGCAAGCGTCGGTGACAATGGCAGGCGATGAAAACGGTGGTGTGGGCAACAGGGACGGTGGCGTGGGCGCCGGGCGGGCCGAGGGGCGACAGGCGTGGGCGACAGGGAGGCGTCGGCATGGGCATGGGCGACTAGGAGATAGGCATGGCGCTCGTCGGAGAGGGTAACCACTCGTGGCTGTGGGTATCGTCGCGCTGGTCTTGGTGATTGTGGCGTTGTCAAGGGAAAAGTGTCGTGGCAGCAGCAGCGGCGAATATTTGGCATGCATGTGGTTAGGACGAAAAGAGACTCTGGTGCCGACCTTCGGTACATCAGGAAAAACTGTCTGGGAATTAGTTGCCCAGTTAGATATGTCGCACAATATAGTTGCCTGTAGCACAGTAGGTCAGCTATGTAGCTCCAGTAGTTTGCGTAGTCTCTGTAGCGTTAGGCCGCCCCTATGTAGCACATCATTGTGGCGGCTGGTTGCTATATTGGACCGTGTTGCCGCGTGCTAAGTCTATCACACGCTATGTCAATGGCCCAAAAAGTTTATAAACTGGGTAAACGCAGACGACAGCGTCGATGGACTTCGGTCAGTCATGCATTACAAGAAGCACTGGATCTTGAAGTTCAATGAATTACTTAGGACCAGGATGTCGAGGTGAAGAGGAAATCGACTAAGTCCATTCAAACTCCGCTCCATCAATGTCGTGATTGATGGATGTTGGTTGATGCCATGTCGCCATCTTTCTTCTTTTCCCCCACCACCGCGCCCTCCCCAGTCTCGCTTTTTCTTCGTTTTTACTTGTTTCCGCCCATTGGCACTTTAAGCTTCAAGACCTGACATCCAAAGACTCAAATTCACACCTTTTGACCCTCAAGCCATCAAAACCCAAGCACGCCAGCTGCTTCAAGCGATATCAAGCCCCCTTGTCAAGCCGTCCTCTGCCTTTGGCTCAAGTCCTGCCCCAAGTTCCCTGAAACCACTTCAAGCCGTTAAATTACTCCAGGCTACTGGAAACCTTCAACCTGGTTTATCCCTGCCATGCCCTTACCTGTGCCGCCTGAATACATTCTACGCCATCATTTGACAAACCCTCTGAGCTCCAAGACTAAACACCGCTGTAAATGGAGGACTGGGACCACATGTATGTATTCTCTATATGGCAGTCTTGGAAATTGCTCATGTACGAGATGCTGTGTTGCGATAATGATGTGGGGCGCTGGCGGCGCTCCACACATCTCGTTGGCCCTCCTGTGGTCTGCGGACCATTACGTTCGGTGTGGACGCCATCTAGCCATGTAACTGTTGGCTGCTGCCAGTTTCCTCCCTCCTCTTCCGTTGCTGCCCCCTCTCCGTTGCCGCCCCCTCTTCATCTTCCCCTCCACCTCCTCCATTCCCTGTGCCGTCTGTGGTCTATGTACTCGCGTCCGCGGCTCTCATGCGTGCAAGGTCCTACCCCCAAAATCCACACCATGTGCGTTGTTTTGCGTACTACAAAACTCTCGATATGTATAGTGTATATATAACGTGTGTATATATACTGCGTCGAATATATTATCGGTTTCTGTACCACCTACCGGAATCCTGGGAACAACAGGGCTATCATGTCCTACATGGAGCTATATAGGCTATGAGTCTACGGCGCTACAGGACTATGTAGGACTACAGAGTCTCTGCACTTCACTACAGTGTGCTATATTTCAGGGGGTTAACGACAGCGCTACGCGAACTACCTCAGCTATGTAGCGCTACATATCCATCTGAATTTTTCCTGATGTAAAATGCGCCTAAGGGGATGCGTCGGCCCATGATCCGACTCGGAAGTGCCGTGGCTTGTCCGGAACCCCCATCTTCCTTCTGCGATCCTCGAAGCTCAGCCGTTCACATCGTAGACCTAGGACGGGTCTCCCAGGGCGTAGCAAAAACTACTGGTTCAGGATTATGCACCGTTGGCATTGCGCGCTCAACATTGCAGCCTTTTCACGCTGCGAACACAGAGGGTGAGCCTGTAGTACTAGTACTAGAGCTGGAACGAGGAGCAAGTGCGGTGATAGCTGTGGAGTAAAATTATATATCGTGCGTCTAACCTCGTTCTCGCCCAGATAATGGATGAGGTTACCTTAAGTTTTGGCCGCTCTTTATCGACATTTGAACTGAAGTTCCCAAGAACTTCAGTTCAGCGACTGCCGGCTCGGAGCCTATAGCGAGCCACATACCTCAGGGTATATAGAGAATTTGAGTTCGGTAGGAACTCGAGTTACAGCTGTATCTCAAGTTCCCCGATAGAACTTGTGAGCATGTTAATTAGAGCGGAAGTTACAGCTATATCTCAAGTTCCCGGAAATCTCAAGTTCCTGATAGAACTTGCGAGCACCCCAGAGCCTATCCGGAGTCACGGACCCGAGTATATCGCGAACTTGAGTTCCGTAGGAACTCAAGTTACTGGCTATATGTCAAGTTCACGGCGATCTTAAGTCACCCATAGGGACTTGAAAAAACCGAATTAAAATTGATGTATTCACTAAACATAAGTTGGGACCTGGAGATCCCTTCGCAAACTCAAGTTCAGTGCGTCGCATGAGCCTGGACTCAAGCTCTGTAACTCCAAACTGAAGTTCACCCAGCTCCATGCAGAACTCAAGTTGCACTGGCTGGACTCACGTTCGACTGGTTGCGCGCCGAACTCGACTTCTCGGACTTCGCTCTCCGAACTCAAGTGGCCAGCTACTCCGCTGGTCTGAGCCACTGGAAGTCGGTCACACGACTCTTATCAACGGGATTTCTGTTTGTGTCGCACACCGTTGTCAACCTGTATGAAACGTTAAACCATCGGCAGACAGCACTCTGGCAAGCGAGAATACAAAAAGGCTTACCCAGCATTAGCCCTAGTGGCAAACGATCCGAACAGTGGCGGGGTGGCTGGATACTTCGTTCAGCGACGGCGATGGAAGGAACCATGGGCAGGTAGCATACCGTCAAACTCACAGACGGAGCAGGGTGGCTTAGAGGGAAGACATGTCGAAAGGTGGAGGAAGACAGGAACAAGAGGAATGACTGATGGATGTGACGTGCACAGCAAGATGACGCTTTGACATGACTGTTGTCGCTTATCAGAATCCCTTTACGCGCGCGTACCCAATCTAAGTAATTGACGATAACTTTGCAAACACGCGACTTGTTAATGTGATTGAACTGGAGAAAGAAACTCACCTGTCCTGAGTGTGATAAACTATAGTTGCCCTAGTGCAGGGGCACGGAACAGATGGGAGACCATTCAGCTTTTCAACTACCTAGAATCGGCTCAGTAAGTAGAAGTTTGTTGGGGTCAGATAGGGAAAAATTGAGAATGAGTTAAAGTCAAGACTATAGAATTGTGAAATTGTTGAGTGAGGCGATAATCGGCAATTTCTAAGCCACACTGGTGCATGTTTTATGAAGGAATTACAGCTGGTTTCACTCCCGAGAATTAAGGTTTATGCAGGAAGCAAATTCCCGGCCTTTTTTTTGGCTGTTGTGTTGGAGTGGGACAGGACCCGCGCGATGCAACCTCGCACGTGATCGTGTTAGTGATCCCACCGCCTCATCACTCGCCATTGCTCTTTCTGTGTGGGCTGCTGTGGGCCAACTGGATCGATAATTGCTTCCGGGACCTCTTCTCGCTTGCCTTCTACCATCACATTTGCAGGTAGGCAGGCAGGACGCGTTAAATACAGAACAATAATGCGAAAATGAACAGTAGTCAGCGCGAATTGTTCATTGTAGAAAGTAAAGGTGATCATCTCAGGAATTAGAATTGATTTGATAAACAATAAACCAGGTCTACTGCGTCGCTGAACCACACTTTCGTCTTTGTTGCAACAATCGAGCCCGATTTGGCTTTGGCCTTCATGTAACCGAACACTTTGGACCAATAACGGCAGCTGGTGCACTGCTTTGGCGTCACAAGTGGCATTCACTTGTTCTCAACCCTCATCACCCCGCAACTTCTCCTTCCTTGCAAGACACGACCACCACGCCACCAAACGAACCTTGTGCAGGAGGCCACAGCAGCGCGTGCGAGGAAGGTGGCGTTTACTTCACTCAAAATTTACTCACTATGAATTTTATATCTGAATGGAGCGGACAGCTGGGGAAAGGTTTGCTTCACACACTGAGCTTCACATAAAATTTATGATTACATTAATGATTTGTTATCATGCAAGGGTGCACTGGTAAGTCGAATTTTCAGTTGAATCCCATTGATCAGTTATTCATCCTAGAATGAGTTAGGAGGCGACGCCGCGCGGCAAGACAAAGGAATTAGGTGATCACAGCCACCATGTCAAAGCGTTGAATCGGCCGCCTGGAAGAGTGCATGTCACATCAGTCACTCTCTTGTCCTCCTCCACCTCGTCCGTTCAAGCCACCCGGCCTTGTATTCCGTTAATTCTCGACGGCTCGTGCGACCTGCCCTTGATCTACCCTACCACCGTCGATGGACCAAGTATTTAGCAACTCCGTCATTGTTCGGATGGAATGCCACTGGACGAACACCATCAGGTCAGCTTTTCGTATTCCCGCTGCTTTTCCAGAGTGCTGTCCGCTGACGACTTGAAATTTTACCCCTGCTTGAGAACAGTGCACAACACGAGACAGCTCGCTGATACCCATGAGCTCGAGTGGCACTTCGACATGGTTCGAGTTCTGCACACGGCCGCTGAGAAACTCGAGTTCAGCGCCAAGCTGGTGCGACTCGAGTTCTGCGCGCCCCGGCCCGAATTTGGATTCTGGTATGACATTATTTATTGCTCAAAAATCGAACGTTCGCGCGGACTGCGTACCTTGAAGTCGAACTATTTTTGTCGGTATGTTGAAGTACTGGGACGAGGACCGTGGTTGATGGACTAATGCTTTAGTCCCAATCCGGACGAACTACGTGGTTCTTCGTACTCTGTAGTCTTGGGGCGTGGTTGGTATTCTACCATCGTCGACTCATATATGGGAATTCTTTTTGATCCGACGAGGCCATCAACCACAGTGCTACTTTGCCATCAACCAAAGTGCTGCTTTCCCATCAACCTCACCCTCCAGAGCACGACGCTGACCGCAGAACGCAAGAGAATCTCAGGACATCAACCACAGCGATGCAGAGGGATCTTTCCAGAATCCGTGCTGGATTTGCCTTTAAGTATGTCGGCGATTTTCGTTGTCTCTCGTTCGTCCAATTAGCCCCATCGCAACATTGAACAAAGATGACTGTGAGTCCCTTTTCTTCTATCCTTCTTCTTCTTGATAACAGTGCTCGCACTAGTCGAACTCCTTTCAGGAATTCCAACAATTCCGACAATTCCAGCTCTTTCTCGCTAATAACGCTAATAACTCCGCGCCCCAGCCTTCCACGCCTACTCCCGTGAACCGTGTTGTCCCTGATGAAGATTCTAGCCACGGTAGGCAGGCGGTTATTGATTCAAAGATTCAGTCTACTCAGCATCATTGCAGCCGCTCCTGTTACGCAAGCATACACCAGCACCCGCACCATGCAGCCCCCCCCTCTGGTGGTTCCGCCGTCATACCAGCCGTTCTTAGGGCTCCAGTCCCTCGCCCCCTCGGCGTCTACCCTCAACGCTGGCCATACCAACCAACAGCGACTCACTACCTCCAATGTCAATCGAGACCGGCTTGCCCACGCCAACGCTGTTCTTCCGCGCAGCGCCACCGCAGGCCTTGTCGCTCGCCGCCCCAGAGGCCCAGCACGGCCGAGCCCAGGCCTCCCAAACCGCAGGGAGCCGCGTGTGCCGACCATTGCCAGGTGCTTGGTGGTCGGAGCTGACGTCCCCACCGCGAATATTTTGGTATTGGTTTACCCACCACGTGTATGTCCCCTTTGCTGCCATCGTTTGTTTGTTCTCACTCATCGGACACTTGCTCTAGGATCCCACGCAAGAATACTTTGTCTACCGCATGCTCCATGGCGACTTCGTGGAGAGCCTTGAGCAGCAGCATCTCGTGTACCGCTATGCGCTCACCATCAACACTCTCGTCAACGACCTGCTGACCCGCGTTGTCACTGACATGGCCGCATCACCAGCGGCCTTTGTTTTCGCACACGCCCGACGAGCTTCCACCTCCGCCTCGGCCGCCATCACCACATTCCAGCCTCTTGGCCTTAGAGACCGCGGCCGAGTCTCAGCCATCGGGGTGCGTTTGCAGGTCGAACCACAGGACCTAGATACGACGATTCACGACCTCTCGTTCGACACCGCCCGATTCGGTGGACGCATGTGTTTCAAAGACGGGGCCTTCATCATCAGGCTCGGTATGTTTTCCTCTCAGTCATTTTTTTCGAGCTACTTACCCAGTTTGCACGCAGCCGTAATGGGTCCTACGCTGACAGGTGTTCGCGATGGCCGCCGCCATGGGTGCATCGGCACCCATCTGTATGCCCTCTTCCCTCGGGACACCAGCACGATGGCTGAAGACGAGGAGGGGACGTCCGGCGGCGATTCCGAGGACGAGGACGACACCGGGGAGGCCGAGGTAGCACGCTTGCTCTGGGTGAGTCGCCTACTTCTTCAGTGCCTCCTATTGATCCACTCATATTCTTTAGCCTATCCTCACGCCCTCGGACTCGCGACCGCGACCGCGACTGCGACCCAACACTTGTCACACTGCACACCCCACTGCTGAAGTTGCCGTGCTCCGCGATATCCTGGTTGCGCGCCGAGCTGCCCCTGCCCCGCTTGCTCGCCGTAGCCGCACTCGCTCTCTGTCTCCTGAAATTTCCTTCTCATTGCCCCCTCGCATCTGGAGCGATGACGAGAACTCCACGTACCACCCCCACCCTAGTGGGGATTTCGCGCCTCACCGGTTTTTTGATTCTGTGTGCAGAGCAGCGGCGCGGGGCCGTGCGCCCGTTCCTCCTGTCGTAATACGCGGTCCGGATGTCGACGCGCTTGTAGATAGCTTTAACGATGCTTTAGATGCTGCAGGAAGGAGCAACGACTATCGTGAAATTTTAACTGTCGTGTACGCGCTGTAAGTCTTCTCTTAGTCTTGGTTCAATGCATCATGTTATTAACTTACTGTTTAGCACCACCGGTCGCGCAGTCGGAGACGGCGTGAGGAGGGAAGTCATCACTGCCGCTCTCCAGTGCTACTTGACGGAGGAAACGAGCTGGTTCCAGCGCGGCGAAGAAGAGGTCCTCACATTACGTACACTGTTTCCCGTTACATCCTCGTCCCTCCCGGTTCCCGCCAGCCGCCTCCTTGGCTTCAAGCGGCTTGGTACCATCTGCGCCCTGCACCACATATTCGGCCAGTCACCCGACTCTATCAGCCCAGCGATCTTCCAATACATCATCCACCGCTGCAACCTGGACGCGATCACTCCAGCACTCACATCAGAGTGGTTTCCCGAGCTGAGCCACTTACTGCGAACGTTCTTGGAAACTTCAGAGACCGGGGATTTAAGACCATTCCAGATGCACTTCCTCTCCTTCCACGGTGTAGAGGTCAGTCCCGTTTTATTCCGCGATCCTCCCGCTTACGGCCCTCTGTGCAGGTATCTGCCTTTCGGACGCGTGATCTTGCCACGCACCAAGGGCTCGCAGTCAACATGCTTTTCAAGCCCACCATTGCCAATAACACCTTCGAACACCCTGAGTTGCAGTCATTCCGTCTAGGGTACCTCTTTCGCTGCGGTGCCGATGATGCCTTTGACCTTCCCTACGTGCATTTTCCATCAACTGCCCTGATCTTTCTGATCTTTCTGTTTAGGCGATTCGCAACTTTGAGGGAGGGTCGGAGCCATTCCTCAGCTTGGTTGCCACGTCTTCTATATCTTCCGCTGATTCTGTCATGGCCCTCCTCGACGTGGTCAACCCCTACCCTTGCGGTCCACATCACTGCCTTGCGCGACATTACCGGGGACATGACCCTCACATTCAACATGGTGTTCGAGCGATTCTTGCGCACCGTAGGTTTGCCCTGCCCCCAGATGTTCGAGGCCCGCAGGGGGGCGTTCCATTGCATGATCGACTTATCGGAGGAAAGTATCAACAAACCTTCATTCCGTCCTCGGATTGTCGTGTGGGCCCTAACAGGGTCACCTTCCATAGACTCAACGGCCGGTCATCGCATCTTGGTGAGTGAAGCATAAAATTCTTTGCCACCAACCACTTTGTTCTTATCACGTTCAACAGTTTGGTCCGATTAACACCCATGGCGAAGGCTACGGTGGTCCTGACCTCACCGCCGATGAGCGCGACCTACTTGCCAGCGTTGGTACTTTTCACCTTGCGACTTGTCACCGCACAGTGCGCTATCCTGTCGAGCATGTCCTCCGTCTAGCTCAAGCCCAATACATTCCTGAGGGGGAGCCAGGCGATTTCCAGGAGGCGTTCGACTTCTGGTTCTTGTACCAGTGTCTCATTGCCATCGGCCACTACAATATTGTTTGATTGATTCTATGTTTGTCTACTTGCTGTAATGTTGCCTCGTTTTTGTGTACGCTCGATGTATGCTTTGAATGCTTTGAATGAATTACTCCTACTTGTGTACATGGGTGTTCTATTTGAGTTTTTCAATATGGCCAGTCTGGTGCAAGTGGTCTGAAGTTGACCGCTTTTTGAGCTTTTGTTCAGCAGACTCCACCAAATAATGTACGCACTATCTTACATATCATAGAAGAACACTCACAATTTCTTTTTAAAGGTAAAGGCCGCCGAATTAACTATTAGGATTCGAGTTGCCGTTGTTTTGGGTGATTTGCTTTGCCATCTATTGGAGGTGGCTTAGAAGCAATCTGGCCAATTTGCCAACCCTGTCGCCAGTGGAGGTGCGTGCGGTTGTCTCACTTTTCTGGACCTGCTCTTGCTCGGACATGTAGTTGCAACTCCCGAGCTGCAGACTCCCAGGGCCCTGGTCTCGAAGGTGGTACCGGAATCCGCTCCTATTGCGGTCAATAACAGTCTCCGGAATCTCGTTTATGCCTTCAATTCGTGATTCCTACTGATTCATATCTATACGTGAGTTCCAAACCGTGGGTCTGAAAGGCTGTCGTTCTCTCGACAGACACTAACGGTTGAACCAGGACAGAGACACACACGTTGACAGGACCACAATATATTCCTAGAGGCGAGATCACCAGGCTACGAGCAACAGGAGGAATATACAGGTGGGGGATGTCGGGGTACGTGCGGTGTAGTAGGTAAAGTAAATGGTGGCTATATATACGAAAGAGGATGTGGCTGTGTAAGTAGTCATGTGAAGAACCAGGTTACTGGTAAGCTGCACGTGTGAGGATGGCATCCTTACAGGGTCCCGACTCCTAACTTTCAAAAGCGCGTCCCCCATGCTTACACAACGCCGTCCTCGCCCGACGCCCCAAGGTGTTGGATTCCCTGCATCGACAACCTCTGGGAAAAATGTACTTGGGAGTTGAAGTTTGCCGTGCCCCCGGTATCTTGAAGAGATATCTCTCGGGGACGATAAGCCAATGGATGCAAGCCTGACTTGAGTGGGTTGCAGTGGGGAGCTGGTTGAGCAGGTGCGTTATTGCCCTGTGATTCAAATCATCACCGACAGGCCGCAGGTCACCCACCCCTACAGCTCGCACAATACCATCTTTCTGTTTTCCCGGGTCGTGCTCACCTCAGTGCAACACATCGCATTTGCCGCGGGGCTTTCTACATGTACTCGATAGCCCTGGACCACATCGCCGACGACGGCAACTCGTCCCAGCCGCCAATTTCTGTCTTCTGCCTCCCGGGCCACGAATCCCTCCTTACCACTTCAACCAGGTTTCTCCGCTCCGCTATGAGCTTTTATCCCACCGAATTCGGGTCCTACCCCTTCGGCTCGTACAAACTCGACTTTGTTGACGAGATGCCAATACAGTGATTCGACAGCTCCACGTTCTCCCTTCTTTCTGTCGACTTACTCCACGGGGAGGATACCATCGAGCAGTGCCTCGAGACGCGGCATGCCCTTGCGCATGCCAGTGGATGGGGATCAACATCCAGCCCAAATTGTTCTCCGATATGTGGCTGTTGAATAGTCTAGCGCTGTATGTAACGCGCCTCTTCGTCAAAAAGTTGCTTGGAAATAACGAGTACCGCTTTTGGCTGAAGAAGGACATGCAACGGGTCGTGGAACGGGACACAGGTTTAATGCCCCAATTTGCCAGCCTAGCTCGACCTGCGCGATCATCTACCACCTCGCGAAGAACCCCGAAAAGCAGGCGCTGCTGTAGAAGGAGCTCGACGAGCAGCTCGGCACCGAGGACGAGCTCGTCGCGACCGCAGAGCAAGTGCGCTTTTCCCCTCTTGGACTAGTTCATCCTTCGGCTGAGTAGACTGCTAATCGCTGTATTCCAGGTCAAGCGGCTGCCATACCTGGACGCGTGCATCAACGAGGCACTAAGGATACACTCGACGTTGGCGTTGGGGCTGCCACGGGTTGTTCCTGAGGGTGCGTCGCTCCGTTTCTTTTCGTTTCTTAATTCCCTTGATGCGCTATGCGGCGTCATCCTGTCATTACAATGCAATCCATGATACCCACGTTTCACTCCGCTCCGCTCCTCACCCCGTCCGCTGTCTCCGCCCTCTCACTTTCATTCCATTGTTATCTGCTATCCACGTCCCTCCGTCTTCCCTTCCCACCCGTAGTGCTCCTTCTCACCCCCACTCACGCCACCTGTGCATGATGCTACCATATCCCATGTCCACTTTCCCCTTCCCACCCCATACCTTAGTTTACGCATTGCTCATTATTGACACCCACCTCAAGACGACCTGGTCATTGGCCCTTATGCCTTCCGTGTGGGCCTCCTACACCATCCACCGCAACCCCGCTATCTGGAGCGCGAACGTCGAGGCGTTCCAGCCCGAGCGCTGGTCCGAGGGCTCCGATGTGGCGAAGGCGGCACGGGAAAAGACGTTCAATCCCTTCTCGGTCGGCCTGCAGGTGTGTGTGGGGAGGAACCTCGCGTCGCTAGAGCTGCAGATTATCGTCGTGTCGATTTTGAGGAGGTATGATTTCGTGCTGGGGAGGCCGGACATGGAGGTTAGTACTACTTTTGTCTCGCATTCCTTGGACTGAGTACGCGGACCGGACGCTGACGAAATGTGTAGCTCGAGATGCGCGAAGGTAAAGCACTGTTTATGCTCCACATTCTCGATCGAAAGCTCGGGAAGAGTGGGACTCTCGGTCTCTCCCGTGTCCTGCAATATTCCTGTCCGCCTTGACTGGTGAGAACAACACCATCTCGACGCACCTGTTCCTCCGCACCTGCCGGAAGGTCAGTGGCATCGACCCGCGCACTTTTGCGGAACAGTGGATCTACGGGAGCGGATGTCCGACGTTCGCGTTCTCGGCGGCGTTCAATCGGAAGAAGATGGCAGTGGCGATCTTGATGTGGCAAAACTGCCCCGCGTTCAACATGATCGAGGGAAACGAGCACTCAATGGCGCTGCTCAAGCCTGTCCGCTGTTTCGAGGGCCAGATGACAGTGCGGATCCTTGAGGCGGACGGGACGCCGTACGAGCACGTCTTGGATATCCAGTCGCAAGTCAAGCGCTATGAGGTGCCATTCAATACGAAATATAAGCGGGTCCGGCGCAATATGAAGCGGTATCTGGCGAGACAGGCGGCGGCGCAAGCTGCAGCCAAGGGAGACTCGGAGGCGGCGGAAGCGATGGGCATGGTGGACATGGGGTTCGGGCTGGAGGTGTGGGAGAAGGAGAGCGAGCGGAACAACTGGAAGGTCGAGGACTGGACTGAGGAGGACGAGACGGCCATGAGCAGGGCCACGTACGAGTGGATCCGGATGGACGCCGACTTTGAGTGGATCGCGGACTTGAAGTTTGAACAGCCCAATTTTATGTGGGTTTCGCAGCTGCAGCGGGACAGGGATGTGGTGGCTCAGCTCGAGGTGGGTCTCGATCGTCTCTCCATATTCACAGCACTAAGACATCGTCAGGCGTTACATGCTCTCGCGCAGCAGCCCACAAAAATCGTATCGAGTACCTTGACGAAGACAGTACCGTATCATTACGATCAAATCGACAGGGGTCGTGACGCGTGACAGAATTTACCTATTCGACATTTCGACAGTGGCCAAAATTTTGCGTGACATCCCCAAAATTTTCGACAGTTGGACAGGAAAATTTCAAAAATTTCGCCTTTTTCGCGTTTTGGGACCACTTTTGGGACGACGTCACGCTTGGGAGGTTCGACAACGGCCCGCGTGACGCGTGACCTCGACCGAATTCCGACATCGACACTGGGACGCGTGACGCGTGACTGTCGATTTGATTGAAATGATACGGTATTGGTGTCGAACTACTACTTCCGCATCCGCTGCGAAGCAGCTGTCGCGCTCGTACACGTATGTTTACACTCTCGGCGCCTCAAAAAACCCTGATTTATCTCAATTTCAGTGATCGATACCTCGCTTGGACTCCTTGGGCTTGTTTCATCTCTTCAAATTGTTTCTACAATACTGCTACGATCCAGAGGATCCCAACCAGGATCTCTTCGTGCACACTTATGTTCCCAAACCGAACGATTTTTCTGACCTGTCCGAGTATTTCGTGCACAAGGTCCGTCGTCGTCAGTTGGACGATGAACCATTTGACGAACGTGTTTATCTTTACAGAGCCTTATAAATGCTATTTCTCGGACTCGTTACCCGAATTGCAAATCTCCGTCCATTGTCCGGAAATATCTGATTGACCAGCTTCGCTATAACGATAATACTTCTAATGCTGTGAGTTGTTCATGTTCTCTGTTTTGTATCAATTTATTTATGTCGTATTTTCAGTATGTGGACGGTTTCTATATCTGCACTATAATTTCTGCGGCAGCATACGCTACCGTCTCCACCGCTTCCCCGGAACGCGGAGAGCTGTTGCCGTCCGAAGTGCGCACCAAATATAACGAGGAAGATGCAGATCTTCTCAAGCAAGGTCTGGCTGAGGTTGATCGATACCGGAGTATGGACAGGCTAATTCCTTCAACTCATAACAACGTCACCGTCGCTTGTTTGGAGGTAGTATTTTTCCCTTCCTTTCCATATTTGTTCGGAGGATTGATCAACACGTCAAAAGTTCTACCTTGTTCTTATGGTTGCGAACCTCATCCCCAGCGCGCCGCTTCAGTTTTTCCCGCTGACACGGTGAGTTATATCTACTTGAGGACCCGACGAATTTCTGAAGAGGTGATGGACCAGTGAGGGAAATTATACACAGGTCCGCATTGCCGCGTTCGATGGACTCTTCATGACGAAGTGGTATACGCCTCCGATCATGAACTACGTTCTGGCGGTCATGGCG
The DNA here is from genome assembly GCA_014925785.1 of Mycena galopus ATCC 62051. Taxonomy (NCBI): domain Eukaryota; kingdom Fungi; phylum Basidiomycota; class Agaricomycetes; order Agaricales; family Mycenaceae; genus Mycena; species Mycena galopus. Next base: position 97,784 of record WIQG01000285.1, read on the forward strand.
CACAATCCTTCGCGGAGCGTCCGACGACATGTTGCGCGCAATGCGTGCCAGAGTTTGGCGCTCTTGGTGCAGATGGGTGACATGAAGCTGAACTCGAAGGATCCCGAGTCGTTGTTGATTGAAGAGGACGGCTCGATTCCGGATAAGAACAAGGAGTCGAGAAAGAGCGAGATGGATGCGATGATCAAGGCCCTGCGGAAAGATAAGGAGGTCGGGAAGAATGAGGTCTTCAGGGAACTTGTGATGCCACTTGCGCTGTAAGTCACTTTTCTTTTCCGGCGGGATGATATTAGTATTGATGTTTTGCTTCTCTTGTAGTGCTCCTGACGTTGACCATGAAGTCCGATGGTGTCTGCTCAAATTGGCCGATCTTCTTATCAAGCCCGTCGAGGAGACCGCGCCGACTGTCAAGATCCATATTCCGATTACACCCGCCACTGAGACTCCCCCCATACTCACGCCGCTGCCTTCCAAGGCGCGCCCGCTGAAATTAGCTGGCCCGGCAGCGGTTCAGAGTCCTGTCGTTTCGAAACACGTCCCCACCAAGCTCAAAATACGGCCTTCGACGCCTGTCATACGGATGCCCGCGTGGACGCCGAGTGTGGAGCCTCAAAGCCAAGCCAGGGCAGTCGCGTTTGCTGTTCCTGCGCTTCCTCCCAAGGCAAAGCCGCCTGTGCCGGTGGCAAAGGCGAAACCTCCGAAACCGAACGGCATCGCCGTTCCCGCAAAGCCTAATGGTGTTCCCAAACCCGTCCATGCGCTTAAGGCACAGGCAGCAGGAATGTCATTGAACGATCTGCGGGCCACCCGCTCGGCGTTGAAGAAATTGCAACGTCACAAGCACGCGAAGATTTTTCTATACCCTGTGGATCCCATTCGAGACCACGCCCCCAAGTATGCATGCACGTACTTGAAAACCCCGAACGATTCACTGATATTTTGATCCAGGTACTTTGATGTCGTCAAAGAGCCTATGGATCTGCAACCGATGGAGCACAAACTTGAGGGCGGGAAATACGCAGACCGGTTCGCTTTCCAAGCTGATTTCTGTCTGATGATAAATAGTATAACCCCAGACGTATGCTGTTCCAAACGTCACATTATTCCTTTTGGGAAATTTTTTTTCGGACATCAAAAAAATTTTTTTGTCAAATCTCAGAATGGCTTGATATTGTATACCTACATACTAGGATGGTACAGTATCCTCAATCCCAAAGGAATTGAGCACTAACTGCGTGCACAGGGCTCAGAAAGTAAGTTTGGTCTAATTGGTCCAAATCGGCCGAATGAGCACAGCCACTGATGTTTGATTGACGATGGGAATAGTATTAAGGGATTTCGGGACGACAGTATGTATTGTATGTAGGGTAGCTAATTGCAAATGTAGGTATACTCAACTTTACATGCAGATTCACTGAAGTAAATGGTACGTTCCTTCAACTGTAGAGAAGGATTCAATGGGATTACGTTGTTGAGAGCGTTCTGCCAGTAAGGCGGCTCATTGATAGAAAAAACTGTGGTATGGGACAAGCAGAGAGTCATCCCTGGCCTCAAAACCACTGACTTGATGGCGGGCTCAAGCCAGTCCATAAGGGTTGTGCTGCGAAGACTCAAGCCCGTGTCGCTGAATGCTAGATGGAGTGATGGGATGTCGGAAAAAGGTGCAAGGCTGAAGAGAGGAGCGGAGGTCGAGTAAACTGTTTGACAGAATCAATAAATACCGAGAGAGAACAATGAATTCTGACGTTTACCTGCATCAAAACATATTGTGAGGCCCTTCAGAACAAACGGTGCAACACGTATCAAGGCGTCCCGTACATCATCCGCTACCTGCATGCGATAGGAGAGGCAGATAGACATGTAATCCACATGCCACCCGGCAACTGGGATCCAATGGTGACAGAACATACGTAGGCTTTCGCATTCGACACCGTCGAGAATACTGCCCGACATGGACAGTTCAAGACTGTGCAGCGAGTGTATATACGATGGGGTTCTCGAAGACGCTGGAAAGGTGTGCAACTTGCACTGGATAAAGTGTAGCGATGACGGTGGGGTTCGAAAACAAAGGATGGTGGATGGATCGGATATTTGCCATTTGGAAAGGCAGAGATACTGGGGTGATAGGCCACTGAAGGCGTTGGCAATGCGAGGTGAGAGGTGAAAGCCATGGGTAGATGGTCCACATGGGAACAAACCCAGCGTCTTCAAGCCATGAAGCAACGGCAGAAATCCGACCACCGAGTCTTCTACCGTCTGCCAGGAAGTGGCAGACAGGACCTCAGTATCGGAATTGGCTGGGATTTCCGTCCGATTGGGTGGCAAACCCAGCATGAGTGTAATAACATAGGATGCAAGATGCGGCGATTCTTGGAGCAAATTGGCAAAATCTCCGAAGTTGTTGAATTGATCTCCCAAGGGAGGAATATCTATCAGGCCATCCGCATAACCACCTTGTAGGCCAAGACCAAGAGTTATGGTCTGGAATATGTGGGACTGCGAGCGAGGCAGCCATGCGCGTGCCACCAGGGCACACCGATGATGATCACTAGGATCGGAAAGACAATCAATGGTTTCGTCGAGGAGCTCCTGAGGAAATGCGGCGACCATGGAGGAGCAGAGACAAAGGCAGTAAAACACGGTGGCTTTGAATCGTAACTTTGATCGGGAAGAAAAGACAAAGATGCGTATTTCTCTCTTCCTCCACTTTTGCTTCTTTGTTCTGGAGGATGTGCCGCGGTATAACAGACGGCATTCCCTGTGAATGCGACGCATACGACCCACCTGTAGACCCCAAAGCGCCTAGTCTCTGCCGCGAGTGTGCTCATGGAAAGAGCAAGCATTCCAACTTGCCCTCTACAGCTGCTCCTCACTCTGCCGTCCAAACCAAAAAGAGTGTTTTGGACGTCTTCACCTCACGTGCTGAAAAGAATATTTCGGAAAGATTGCCCGGCCAAGACAGAATCACAGATTTCGATACAGCCAGGCAAGACGCTCTTAAAGGCTTCAGAGTAGAGGATTCGCCGCGACAAGACACTGGCAAGAAACCCAAAGGCAAAAAGAAGGCTGGAAAGGGCACAGTAAGTGTAGCAAATGTGCTTGTGGACGTATTGACTGACCATTCAAAGGAGGTGGCGGTCAAAGAGACAGTGGCCTCTAAAGTGGTCTTATTCGTTTCCGGAGTAAAGGTTATATGACTTACATTTTCACCAGTTGCAACTTACTCACTGACTCTAATTCCAGAATCAACAGCTACAGGGCTCTACCAAAGCCCCGACGCTCGTTGACATGGACCTTCTTGGGCTGCATCAGTGTGTCGCCACCGATGTGGTAATCAAGGTCAACGCAACCCATCAAGATTGTACCGACCTTTTCGAGCGACTATTTTCGCCTATGTTCCAATGGATGGCGAAAAGCAAGAAAGGAGGCACATGGGTTATTATATCTAAAGAGTGTCATACTCTTCGCGTCGTACCCAAAGCCCGACCAAACGGAGCCGATATCGCTCAATATCAGATTCCCAAAGCCAAAACGCAGGGCATCATGGTATTTATTGGTCAGTGAATTGTTCATTATCTACTTTAGATTTTGAACACTGATGACGACCTTAGGTTTAACCAAAACAGTTCCGGTCGATCTTTACGAATCCTGGTTTACTGGACAGGTGATCCAAGAGCCTAGCTCTGGCATTGAAAGCGACAACATGGATGTGCTCATGGTCGCCAGCTCCGACGGCTCTGACGATAACAACTCAGACTACAACCCAGTCAGGGACCCAGATGCTGAAGATTACGATTTCAGCCCTGCGCCCGTCCCATTTGAAAGTGTGTCCTTATTCTATTTATTGCGACACGTATTGAGTATTTTTAGAGTACGAGACCAGAAAAGAACCGGTGCCATCCAAGCGCAAGATGGAGAGTGTAGACAATGATATTGAGCAAACTGCTGTCAAGAAGCAGAAAATCTGTAAGCGGCATATGTGTTGATCCATTCTCGCTAATCTCACTTCGCAGATGGTCGTGCATCTCATCCTACCCAGACGGCATCTAGCTCAAAGTCAAAGCTACCCGATCCTCGTAGGTCTTGTCTTTTTCTCATGTAAACTATACTTGATTGTAACAACGACACGTAGTGTTCTTTCCTGACTCAGACTCAGACTCATCGGGGCAAACTGTTGGTCTCAGGAAAATTGCAGTGCTGCCAAGAGCGCATCGGAAAGGGTCGAAAAATATTTACCCACGGATTACGCCTCCCCCAATCTTTGTGACACAAAAGGGCGCCGGTACATGGCAGTCTTTCGCAGATTGCTATATCAATCCATGGAACAAAGCATACAAGCCTCCCCGGCGTTGATCTGCTGTACGTTTTGTTCTCAAATCACACCCTGTCTTGTTACTAATCGCCATATAGTCCTAATATCCTCGCGGCAATGCCGTATCAGTGCTCTCTCTGCTCTCACCTCTTACTAGAAGTCCTTCAGATACTCAGTCGTGACAACTTCTCTCTCCTTATGATTAAATCGCTCTCATTCTCTTACTATACCATTGCGCTCCTCGCTCTCACTCTCATTCCCTACCATTGCGCTCCTCGCTCTCACTCTCATTCCCTACCAGAAATCCTCCCCCTCTGCGTCACCCTCATACTCCACGCACTCTACGCTCTCGCTTCATACAATAACTCCACAGCCGTCATTCTCTTACTATACCACTCCCTCTACACTCTCGCTTTCTACCAGACATTTACAGTCGTGTCATTGTGTCACCCTCATTCTTTCTCGATACACCTCCTTCCATTGTTATGTTTATTCATACACCCATAATACTCTCGAGAATTTTAATCTTCACACTCTGAATTATATGATTCATTCGTTCTTGTAAAAAGCGGTCAAATCAAGGTCAAATTAAGATACAATATTAATGTATTTCTTCCATCCTCGACAATTGCGAACCCATTCTTCTCCTTGACGATCTGAGTGAAGAACAATTGTCCCACGCTTTCCTTGAAAATGCATATTAAAATGCGTCAAGTCACAGGATGGGAAGATGAGGACATCTCCCATTTGTAGCTTGAATTTGAGGCCCAATTCATATAGACACAGCTCGCCTCCAGTGAAATCGCCCAAGGGAATCGCCACACAAAGCACAAGATCCCCCGGATCCCTGTGCCCCCAAGTAGCAGCGCGTAAATTTAATACGAAGCCCCCGAATGGATAGGAAGGGCAAGCAGCGTTCATTGGCAAGACATCGCAGTAAGCTGTCAAACGCACACATGCCTCAGGATGACGTTTCTGTATCTGGAATTTTGGTCAGAGAATCCCTAGACGGACGAAAGGAAACATACCACAACTCGGATATACTCGAATATATCATTAAAAGCATCAGAGAGAATGGCAAATTCTTGAGGACGGTCTGTGATATCATTCGACTCGTGAGGGATACGCTGGCTGAAGTTGACCCTCCCGCCATGGTCACGCTGGACATTATTGAGATGAGCGGCATCTTGAGGTGCGTCGTCTCCCTGCAATGTATTCAGAAATCAGGCAATACAACAAACAGAAATTGCCCACCTTCTCCCCAAACCGAGCATAAGACGAATAGTGGAAAGATGCGTAGCTAAAAGGGATTCTTGTGGAGTCGTCCGCCTTCCATTCTCCAGGCATCGCCGCCTGTACAAGGGGAATAGCTTCTCGAAGCTTCTGGAGCAAGTGGGGCGGAAGGGAGAAATTCTCTGCCAAGAATTTCCCTGTAGCATTCTCGATACGAAGTACTTTCCTGCTCTGGCGATGAGGTGCGGGTCCATTTAGGAGAAAATAAAGACTTACCCATTTAGAATATCTCTGTCAATCCGTATATACCCTTGTCGATTAGCGTCCTTGATCTATATGATATTGATAAGACGACCGATGAATATGAGACAGGGAGGACCCACTAGTTCCTCTAAATCATCCAGATTCAGGGCGATATTAGCATCCTCTGCCGCTTTTCGCTCTCTTTCTGTGAAGATGGCGCTAGTTTTCAGAGAAACAGGAGACGGTGTCTTGACGTAAGGTTTCGGTGTTCGGATTGTATGTACATCTGGTAAATGTGGGTCCCCATAGCCATCGGTAGGCACCACCCACTGCGCTACCGGTGGTTCATACCAGGATTTTGATCGAGGCGGTAACTTGGCAAAACTACTTTCTGATCAGAGAGCACAGCCACAGAATATTCGAAAAACGTACTTGGTATTAATTTCTTCCAGTACCTTATCAGTCTGAATGAGGCTGTGAAACGGAACGAACTCCAGAACTTCTGGTATGTTCCTTTCCTCTGACGGAATACGAAAACAGAATTGTAGCTGATTGATAACTGGGGATTTATTTCGGATGTATTCCAGAGGTACACAGAGACGTTGCACCAGAGGGCCCCATTTATCGTCTGTAGGTACTTTGAGAGCCTAATCATGGGCCATGAGAAAGATACACACGGGAGATTTCACGGAATGCAGAGCATAGTGCAATTATATCGTCATTTGAAAAACGCTTCTTCGAAGCGAAATCATCTTGCATTTCAGCAACAGCGATCAAGACCAATATATAGGGTGAGGCTCGATGAAAATGATCAGCATAAAGGAAATTGACATGAATGAGGTGGAACATACTCGAGGCGCACAAAGCAGCCAGTCTCGTTGCACTTTCCAGCCGTCGCGTGAACGTGGTCGCTGAGTAATTATACTCTGTAGCTATTGCCTGGGCTCCTGGCACACGTCTACAAGTATTGGCGGCGGTTTGTTTCTTGCTTTAGAGATTTTGAATAAAAAACGAAATATTGCATGAAACTGATACTCACCTGTGGACATGCATGGCTAGTTGGACAAGGGCGACCATGTACCAGAAAGAATTGATGTGCGCTTTATGCTGTATGGCATTCAACCTGTGCACCACAGCATCCAGCGTCTTCGGGACTTCCAAGTCGATGTCGTCCGTGTTTTGCTCTAGACCATCTAAAGGTTTGTCGAGGTCACGACGCTTGTCTGGAAGGGAGATTGTTGCAAGTAGAGCGCCAAGTAGCTCCCCGGCGCTCTTCGTCAACGGTGGCCCTTTTCCCTTGATAGTGTACCCGCACAGTTTTTTTGCGCGTTTACCCTTCCCCCTCTTCTTTTTGGGCAATGGCTGGCCGGATATTTCGTCGTCTTCACTGCTCGAAACCTCAGTCTCCCCGTCCGACTGGTCCAGAGCAGCAGCTGCTGCACCCAGCACAGCGTCAGCATTGGAATGGCCTCCGACCCCAGCGCTACAATCCCGACACCCCGGAATATCACAATCCACATCCCCGATATCATCGTCCCGACCCATCCGAGCTGCATCCCCTTTTCGAGGACATTTCGAGCCGTCTCCTCCACCACCTGCTCCACCGGCATTCCCCGCTGGCTGAGCTGCAGCAGCGCGTAACTTGGCCTGTACTTGGGCGAGGGAAGGAATCCTAAGCATGACCTTCTTGAGCGGGGGGGTTTCGTTGGTGCCACCGGGAGGCCGTTTGCCATTCATATTCAAATAAGGATCCGGCGAAGATGAAGCCGATGAAGCCGATGAGGAAGTAGCAGGGGATTGTGGGGTAAGGAATACGCCTGGCATTTCTTCGTCTACGACATGCGTATATTCGGGGTTCTCTTGGCTGAAGGGCGTCCCAACGACATTGTTATCTATGTTGACCTCGTGAGGCAGGGCTACCAAGAAAGATATTGTTAACTTAATTACACTGTCTCCGAGCATGACTCGTGGACTTACTTATATGAGTAGGGGGTATATGCACCTCTGTTGAATCACCAGAAGGTACACTCAAATCACCAGAAGATACGCTCGAAGCACCACAAGAGGACGATGCGGCTGACTCCATTAAAGCAGAAGCGCAAGGGGAGGCTATCAGGGTAGATGTGCTTGAATTTAGTGTGCTGATGGATGCAGTTGAAGTCAAAGTAGACGGCCCAGAGTGCGCTGGAGAGGGTAAGTCCACAGCAGCATTAAGAGACTCCATGAGAGGCTGGAAGACGTCGGGCCTCAATGCAGTTGAGCCCTCCAAATGTAGTAGTAGTTGAAGATAAGTTTCATCGTTAAGCACGATGAGCTTGGGCATTCTTGCAGTAACGCCGAAAACTCACCACCGTGGTGAGTTTTTGTCTGCGAACAGTCACGGGCATGCTGTTTGTGACATGTGATGACGCGTCTCCGAGAACACGTCTCGGAGACGCATTTGTGATCTCCTACCTTCTTTGCACAGCTTCAAAGTGCTGGCCGAGATGGGACAGGTTATGGCGTCTTTTATGCAGGTCCAGAAGGAACCGACACCGGACGCGACGCTTGCTCCTGCCTTCGCAATTATTGCCCTCGAGTCCCCGGCACAGCGAGCAGCGAGGGAGAATCACGAAGCCATGGGCGGGTTCTGGTCGGGAATGGCTCCGACTATCCAGAACCCCACAGCATACTCTGACTTCCTGTCTGCGCAGGCTAAGGTCCTTTTTGCATTGTCTTTGAAGCCGTGTACTCACCAATTTGTAGATACTCTCTTACCTGACATACGTTATGTGTTTCGATCCTCCGAATCAGGCCACACACGGAGACATTTTACTGCTCGCGACTCTACGACCTCTCCAGGATTGCCCCGCCAATGCAATCGCGACGCGCAAGGTCTTTATTTTTTTTCGCAGTCATGCTGTCATTCACAGCTTCGTATAGGAACTCATTGTCGTTTTCCGCCATCTGCTGGCTGGTGTTCATCGGCGTGCAATTATTCCTCAGATGGACAAACTCTTTGATGAGCGTGTGCTTTTGGGAATGGGAGTTACCGGAAGAGAAATGTTTAGGTTCGTTTCCTTGGACCTCGAAGGGTCCACCCCACTCACGTATGTTCTTGAATAGGTCGCACATCTACAGTGCCCTTGCTGACCTATTCCATCACACTCGAAATGACCTTTCATTGCCTCAGCTCACTCATGTGGTGCTCGTTTACACGCGTATCATGCACAATCCTGCTCTTCCGACGGGCGTTCATCCCATGTTCGCAAAGATTCTCATCAGCCTTATTGATACTATCGTCTCCAAAGACAACGTTCCCGCGACTAAGATCCTCGTGTACATTCTGGACACTTGCCTGGATCGACTCGACGCGCTCAATGTAGTGCTGGAGGAGGTTTACGCTTCAGTGGAACGCGCGAAAGCCGGCAAGAAGGAAGAGTCTTTCGACGCTGCCTTTATTGAAAAGGGTCGCCCCTTGGGTGGTGCCGCATTCATGTTAGAGCGGCCGGAAGAAGTCATCCAGGGTGAATTGGTTTTTTTCCGCGTTATCAAGTTGCTAATGAGAACTAGATTCGCGCAATCTGTTCAAGACGCTCCTTCATGGATTCCGTAGCATACTAGCCGCCATTAAAAAGACTGGAGGGGATCTCGTCATCGACGGCAGTCGCATGGATCATTTGTTTGTGGCGTCTGTTCGTTGTATGTCCCTTCTTGAGCCAACCGCCGAGGATCCTGCCGAATGGTTCGCTGTGGTTCTCTTCGAACTCAACTTGCACGTCTTCCAGGAGATATGGGCGCACAACATGGAATTTCTTTTCCAGTGCGCTCAGAAACGCTCTTCGCTTCTCAATCTTTGTCAACTTCTCCTCACCAAGGAACCATTCTCCCCGACGCTCCTCGCGACTATCCTTTGGTTCTTGGTCGAACGACTCCCATTGCTGTGAGAGTATGATGAAGCAACTGCAGGTGCTACCATCCGCTTGTTCAGAATGGCATTCCACGCTGTTTCTACGCATCAGGGTTGCAATGCCTCTTCCAAAGCTACTGATCGATTGCTTCCCGTTGGCTGCCAAGGCCACCAAGCCCGCCCACTACCTCCTCCTCCTTCGGTCATTATTCCGAGCCATCGGCGGCGGTGGGGGGAGATTCGAGATTCTGTACAAGGAAGTGCTTCCCCTTCTACCCGAGATGCTCGAGAGCCTTAATTCTCAACTTCTTGCCTCGGAAGGCCACACCAGAGATGTTATTGTCGAGCTTTGTCTCACAGTTCCTCTCTGAGACTCACCCATCTTCTGCCACATCTCACATACTTGATGCAACCGTTGGCGTTGGCGTTGCGTGGCAATCAAGAGCTTGTTGCACAGGGCTTGCGGACGCTCGAGCTGTGCATCGACAACCTCACCCCAGATTTCCTCGATCCTACGCTCAGCACTGTTCTGCGAGAATTGATGGAGGCTCTGCACAGCCACCTGAAACTGAGCGTGGCCATTGACGCCGCCGCTGCGCTTGCATTCGCATTCCCGACTCCGCCGCCACCGCTGCCCACACCCACACTCGCACCCCCGGCCTCCCCACCCGCACCGCCCTCCACAGCAGCAAGCCCGATGCCGACGCGCGCGCCCATGTCTGCGATGAGGCTCCCCACGCGAGCGAGAAGCGCGGTCTAGTCGCGCACGAGGGCGCGAATGTCCGCGACGAGGGCGGGGGGCGAGGTTGCGGGAGTGGAAGCGGGGGAGGAAGGCGCTGCGGGTGCTGGTGCACTTGCTTCCGCGATTGGTGCCAGTGCCGGCGCTGCTCCCGTTCCTGCTCCTCCCCCAGGGGCCGACGAGGATACAGGGAGAGACGACGCCCGCCCTTGTTGTCCCAGCGCCGCAAGCCTCTCCTGCATCCCGCTCAGTCTCACCCGCTCCCCCGCAATCGCCGCCCGCGCAGAGACGAGCAGCTCCGTCCTCGCGTCATGCGCTTGCTCCTCGGCAGCGCTCCGAGCGCTCGGTGAAAATGCGTAGTCCGTTTCAGCTTCCATCTCAGCTCTGAATCTGCGGACCTGTGCCTCTACGTCCTCTCTGAACACTTGCTCCTCGGCGGTGCTTGTGCTCGGTGCGCTGGGAGAAGATCGTACATGGTCTCTGCGCGCCTCGGCTTCCACGTCAACTCTGAATCTGCGCGCCTGTGCCTCGATGTCTTGTCTAAGCTAGTGTTGCCGCGACTTCAGACTTGAGCTGACAAAGTCGACTCGAGGTTGCCGACTTGAGTCGAGTCAAGTCGAGTCGGGATGGTCGACTCGAAGTCACTCGAGTCGACTTGAGTCGGTTCCGGGGTAGGTCGCGTCATTCAGCCCAAAAACGCGATTGGGAGCATGATCAAAATTTGTGACATAGGCGTCACCATCACATGTACGTGAGATTCTGTGACAGCCAAAAAAAATTATTTTTGCCTTTTGAGTTTTTACGACCTCCGGAGGGCCTAGGATCAGTTCCAAAAAAAATGTCGACTTGACGACTCAAGTCGACTCAAGTCGACTTGGCCGAGTCGACTTCCAAATGAAGTCGACTCAACAAGTCGCGACTCGACTTTTGGAGTCGCGGCAACACTAGTCTAAGCGCATGGGTCTCTCGCTCCTGAGCCACAAGGGCGCGTGCAGCTCGGAGTCGGGCGCTGACGGGTCTGGATGTTGATCCGAGCGCTTCCGATTCAGCCCCAACACCCGAACCCCCCTCCTCCAGCGCCGTTTGAGCCTGAGCCTCACCCCGTCTCATGAACGACTCCATCATTGCTGCGCGCACATTTTGCACTGACTCCTCCGCGGCGCTTGCACGGTCCTGCGCAACGGCGCTCGGCGCGGGGACGCCCCGCCGCGCATACGCCTCCCGCAGCTCCGCGCGCGCCTCACGGAGCAGGCCCGCGCGCGTCGTCGTTGCCGCGGTTCCCGCCGCGCTCGCTGAACCTTGCTGCACTTGCATATCGGCACCGGTACCGGCGCTCGCACTACCCCTCTCCACCGCAGACACCTTGCCAGCATCACATCTACTTGCGCATAGCATCACTCGAATTCTGGGGAAACTGGGCGGGAGGAACCGACGGGTCTTGACCTTGGAACCAGCTCTGAAATACCGCGACCCTTCCGAAGCAGCCAAAGTGCCGATATCTTTTGCAGGAAGTCTTGAAAAGATTGATATCGGACCAACCGCATTATTAGCATGTCGTACCTTGGAGAAGGGCCATCCGCGGGATCGCCTTCAGGCATACAATTATCTCGAGAATTGTCTCTCTGTGCTGTTGAATGAGGTGGGCATTTTCTCGTCTTCCCTTGACTCGATTCTTATTTGCTTTTGCAGGGAGTCGTGGGCCGAAATGTTGAAGCGACTTTCGTTAGCTCGTTGCAGGGCATATTCGATGCGCTCTATTTGACAGAGCCGCCCGAGTTGAAAGACCGAGCGGAAGAATATCTGTAGAAATTGTCCCAGAGCGTGTTGGATTTGGAAATGTGTCGCGGCCAGACTCGTGAAGCAGGTACCCGCCCAATCCCGAGTCCCCTTCTCAATGTTTTTCTGGACTCCCTGCCGCACGCCTTGGCGCGGGAACAACGGGACCAGACAGAAAAGGCGCAGCCCATTGTCAAGTCTTTCATTCAACACCTTGTTGGTTTGAACAACCAGAGCCCCACTCCCTCCCTCGATATCAGCATGATCTTGCATAAAATTTACAACAGATTCATTTCTTTGTGCTTGGATGATTCCTGGGTACGCAAGCGGGCAGGATACGGTGGCATCAGGATCATGACCAACACTCCTGACCTGGGAACACGATGGGTTACGGACCGCGAATTCGATCTTGTTCGTATTCTCATTCGCATCCTCAAGGACCTTCCCCAGGGCCTTACCCGAGACGTCGAGGAGGTGGTTGATATACTTTTGGCCGTATTGCGTATCAGCAACTCTAATTTCGACTTCACGTCGGACTTGAATAACCAAGCTCTGCACCAGAAGTTGGTCACCCTCGCCGGTCTCTTCTGCGCGAGCTCCAGAGCCCGAATCCTGTCGTTCGGGATGCCGCCCAGACTTGCATTGCTCTCTTGGTCAAGCTCAGCGGCCGCTCGGCGTACAGTCTGTTGGAAACCCACCGTGACCGTGTGCTGGGCGGAATATATACCAAGCGGCTTAAAGCCCTGCCCTTCCCCATCCAGATCGGAATGATTGAAGCCGTCAGATACTGTGTTACCCTCGATCCCCCATTGGTCGAGCTAAACGACGAGCTTCTGCAGCTCCTGCATGAGACTTTGGCCCTCGCGGACGCAGAGGACTCGTCTCTCCTCCCTCGCGGCAGTCTTCCTGCCCGCCAAGGCAATATGGAGATAAGCAAACTTCGCGTCGCTTGCATCAAGCTATTGACGGCTTCGATGCCGTTGACCGACTTTTTCTCCAGGCAGCATCAAACTCGTCAAAGGTGAATAACTCAGCTGCATGAGACTGTACCAAATAATATTTACTCTTCAGGGTCACTGGGGTTTATTTCAAGTCGCTCTATTTTCCTTTCCCCGACGTCAAAGATGTGGCGTACGACGGTTTGAAAATGGTTTTGACTCATCAGACTCGCTTGCCGCGGGAGCTTCTGCAAACGGGTCTGCGCCCGATTCTTATGAATCTTGCAGATCCGAAACGCCTTTCCGTCCCTGGGCTTGAAGGCCTGGCTCGCCTGCTCGAGCTCTTGACCAATTATTTCAAGGTTGAGATCAGCCATAAGCTGTTGGATCACTTCCGGATCGTCGCGGATCCACTGCTTCTGAGCAGCGCCTCCAGGCTCACTCTGGGAGAGAACGAGGGAATCACCAAGTTGGTTCGCCTTGCGAACATATTCCATTTGCTTCCTTCTGCGGCCAATATCTTCCTTGAGCAACTGGTCAACCTGATCGTCCAGACAGAGTCACAGATGCACTTCTCCGGAAAGACCCCGTTCTCCGAGCCGTTGGCGAGATATCTGAACCGGTACCCTGCCGAAGGAATCAACTTCCTCCTTCGCCATCTCGCATTGCCGTCGCACTTGAGGACGCTGAGGTGCATTTTGCAAGCCAAGCTTGCTCCTAACCTTCAGCGGGAGCTCGCTTTGTGAGCCCTGACGCTCGTGGCATTTGTGAAAGGAGATGATCCTCTTCAAGTCATTCCCTCCCTTTCCCTCATTTCCGACCTCGTGGAGCTCATACCGTCCTGGATTTCTGAAAATGGATTTGTCATGGACACCCTGCTTGCACTGTGGCGTTCGGAATCTCCTCAATCTGAACAAACTTGCCATCTTCAAAGCAGTCCTCACGACTTCGTCTCGCATCGACTTCGTTTTCGAAATTGTCGCCATTTACACGCGGAATCTAGGCATGGATCAAGTTGAATCAAAGTCCGATCACTTGTTGCCGCGCATGCCGCCGGTTGGTTTGCCGGTGTCGCCAATTCCCGAATTTCCTGTCGGTGCTGGGATGTGTTATCGGAGAGGTGAATATACCGAAAGTTTTCGTAAATCTAAATCCTCCGTCGATTTTAAATGCGTCGAAGACTTACTCATCGGCAAAAAAATGAAAGCTTGGGCACAGATCTCGGGGGAATAATTCGAGCTTTCGCCTAGATCTCAACGACGCGAGTAAGATCTAGTGTCGAGGAGGTGAATATACTAAAATTTTTCGTAAATTTAAATCCTCCGTCGATTTTTCATGCATCGAAGACTTACTCATTGGCAAAAACGTGAAAAATTCGAGCTTGGGCATAGATCTCGGGGGAACAAATCGAACTTTCGTCTAGATCTCAGCGACGATGGTACAGTGGATCCTGTGGGTTCATTAGCACTGGATGAAACAAGTAAAATAATTCGACTAACATTAGAGAATGACGATAAGAGGCGGCAAACCCAGAGAGGCGAATAAGATCCAGAAACACTGCGGCAAGGGCTGGACTTTGAAATTGCTGCGATGGCCTTTCACGAAGGACATTTGCCCTCGAAAATGGGCTGTTGCTTGCAAACTGCAGGCCAGAGTTCGGCGGTGGTGCGATTGGTACGATTGAGGGCCTTTTCTGTCGTTGGACATTGGACAGCAGACAGAGAGAAACCAGAGCCGCCAAAATGCCATTGGGCCTCGACGACGACCGCCGAGTCCGCAATCCGCGGTCACGACCAAGTCTCAGCTACCCGCCGAGCCTCGGTCACCGTGTCTCCAAGCCATTCACGAAGGCCTTGCCCTCGAAATGACGTGTTGGCCGGAAGCTTGGACGCCAAACCGAGTTCCGCAGGGCTTGCCTGTCAGAGCTCGGTGGTGGGGCGATTTCTCAGTGGTGGTGGTGCCATTGAAAATGCTGCAAGCCGCAGAAGCCTTTCACGAAGGTCTTGCCCTCGAAATAGCTCGGTGCTCGCACGCGTGCACGCCACACCGAGTTCTGCAGGGCTTGCCTGCTAGAGCTCGGTGGTGGGCGGTGAAAAGGCGGTTGCGCACCTGGACCGGGTCTGAGTCATGGGTCACGAGACCCATTTTTTTTTCCACATTGTGATCTGAACCAATCGGAATTGAAGGGGACACCCTATGATCCCATGTTATACCCTCGTTTCATGTCAAAGATTGTGGAAGTCAAACTGTGAGAGGATATTGTTGTTATCGAGCCAAAGCACATCATCACTCAAGGACGCAAAGAATATTCAGCAACTTAGCTTTCCCATTATTTCCTGCCTTACATACCAGATCTCATATGTTGTTCAACCAACTCTGATCCTTCTTTTTTTATTGTGCATTTTCAGCAAGTCGAGTCCACGCCATCTTCGCCACTTCATTACTTCGCTTAGCATTGAGGCTCCAACCATTTCCGTTTCTAAATGTTTCTAAATGGATTAATAATCCTTTTTGTTTATGAGCCCTGGTAAATATCTTACAGACGGTTTACAAACGGTTTAAATCGTAATATTTCCAGGGATTTTCTTACCTTGTACCTCAATTTACTGTTCAATTTTTACTGTTCAATTTCATTCAGAAAATATGTAGCTATGACCTAGCCAGACCTGGGTAGGCTCGTCAAGTGGAAATGCGCGAGCGGTGTCGGGTGTATAATTTGTTATACTCGAGGTGCTCCGGAAATGACTTTAATCGGGAGATTCTCAATAGTTCGGGAAATTGGTGTGAAGTTGAAAAGGAAGAGTTTCTTCTTAGAATGTGAAGAAGGAGTGTACGTAAAAAGTACGATGGCGGAAGGTTGTGGTTGGTGGAGATCTGATGAGATCGGCGAAGGTTGTGTTTGTTTAATGGTAAGGCGTAAGTCGTTTGTTGCGTATGTCGTAGTGCATTCGTTTCGTAGGCGTGGCGTTCGTTTGTAGGTGTTTGTTTCGTTCGTAGGGGGTGCACTTAATAACAACTCTCTGTTATAAGGGCGTGGCGTTCATGTCGTTCGTAGGGGTGCACTTAATAACAACTCTCTGTTATAAGGGCGTGGCGTTCGTTGTCGTTCGTAGGGGTGTACTTAAGATTGACAAGGTTCGTAGACCCCTGCATCCATTTTTAATTTTAGAACTTCAATGACTTTGTTCAATATTCCCGGCGGTAAAAGAGTATTTTTGTATTCCCATGGGACGTGCGGTACCGTTGCAATTTTGTATGGGCTGAAGTACAAGTCCTTGAAAGTTCCTCGTTCTGAGTCTTCAAAAGCTACTGCTTCTTTGTTGGTACACAGGGAAAGGGCTACGGTGGCGCATCGGGGAGGACACACAGCTCCCCTCCTTAAAGATAGCCCGTCGGCGAGCACGCAGGTGATTAACCCCTCAGGTAGGTCCTCCCGCTGTTCCACGCGCGTGATGATGGCCCGCAGAGAGGGGTGGCTGAAACATTCCCTTTTGGTTAGCGTAGCGTCGTTCCCGAAAAAAATACTTGCTGGACTGAACTGGAATTCCCATGCAGCCGAATCTCCCATCCGAAATTGCGTGGTCCCTTGCTGACCGGCCTCTGGATGAGGGTTGACAGCGCCCAGCATGCCGCTATACAAAAATTGCAAAATCACCTCCGCCTCAAGAAATCGGAACTGGAGGATCTCGTCGATGATATTGGCGATGGTGACGCGACCATGGTCGCGGAACATGTGTCCGAGGAGACGTAGCTTGGCGTATTCGTGGCCAAAGAGGTAAGGGATGGGCATGTAGCTGGGTTCGTGTAGAGCTGTTATCTCGATGATCCACTCCAAGCGTCCCACCAGAGCATAACCTCTGTCGAGCAAATCCTTGGTCCAACTGCGCAAATTGGTGAGCATGCTGATTTCGTCGGGCCGATTTAGGTAATTTAGGTATTCGGCCACAGCCGCCGTGCAATGAGCAATTCCCTGTTGGCAGGCGTATGGCGCAAAGTCACGGTGAAACCGGCCGTGGTGCGAAGGCAGTATAGAGGGTTCCGTATGCACTCGTCTTGCACCCGCGCTC
This sequence comes from Mycena galopus ATCC 62051, assembly GCA_014925785.1. Classification (NCBI taxonomy): domain Eukaryota; kingdom Fungi; phylum Basidiomycota; class Agaricomycetes; order Agaricales; family Mycenaceae; genus Mycena; species Mycena galopus. The sequence continues at coordinate 114,981 of WIQG01000285.1, forward strand.
ACACAGACCGATACCGGGTCGAATATATGCGTGTCCACGAGCGCCTGGTCTCGGTTAGCAACCCAGATGACTTGTTCATCCAAATAAATACTCGCCAAGTGTTCTTCGGGGTTGCATAGCTGTTCCTCGTTCATGCGCTCTCGCTCCAGCATGTACTGGTCGAGGTCTTGTTTCTCCTTCTTTTCCATGGCCACTCTGTCCACCATCCTCCCCGCGTTGTGAATGAGGTATCGAATGATGTCCCGTCCGGCATGAGCGAGCTGCTCGTCCTCATATCGTTCTACGTCTTCATGTTGCTCGTAATGGTCGTCAATGAACAATTGAGTACGTGCCCAGTCCACAGCACGTCTCTGCTGGCATGATTCGATGGTGGGCGCGTAGTGGCGAAAATTGTTAAGTGCCCAAACCATGTCGTGGGTTGGAATGGTAATAAGTCCCTCGTCAGAGTGGTCTCCGTACGTGGCGAGGGCACTGGACTCCATCAAGGGGCTGGCGCTGGTGTACACGAGGCTGGGCAGACTTTCGGTGTCCATTTCATCGAGAATTCCCACTGCATGAGTGTTTCTTCTGAGGTTCGGCCTCCTCGGCAGTCGTAGTAGAATTAATTTGAGGGCCGAGTACCAGAATCGCGGAGTCCAAAATAGTGGCAGGATTTTCCATTGGCTCCGGGCTGCATGAAGTTAATTGCAGCAGCAAGAGTATTGCGTCGGCGTCAAGTCCTTTGGCATTTCTGAAAATTCTGCATGTTGGGGGAACACTTCAAACAAGTGTTTCTTCTGAGGTTCGGCCTCCTCGGCAGTCGTAGTAGAATTAATTTGAGGGCCGAGTACCAGAATTGCGGAGTCCAAAATAGTGGTGGGATTTTCCATTGGCTCTGGGCTGCATGAAGTTAATCGCAGCGGCAAGAGTATTGCGTCGGCGTCAAGTCCTTTGGCATTTCTGAAAATTGTAAATTCGGAGGGCTTTGGAAGTTCCAGGGGAGAATTGTACGGTGGACAGTTGTCGGTACTGGAGGCGCTGGTGTTGGAAAGGCTGGAGGAGTAGATTCGAGGTCCCAGTGTGCCGTCGGGGTTTGGTTGGTAACGGGCGTGACTGATGGCTAGATCAAAATACCCTTGTTGTCCTCCTCGTTGTTGCTCTCCCTTCTTGCTCATCTCTTCCAGTAACGTTCTTCGCCAACGGTGAGCAAGTCCCTCAATTTGATAATTACTAATGTACAATCTCTTTTCCAGAATCTCTCCTTCTTCGCGTTCCGGCTGGCTGGCGCAAGCGAGGTTTGAGTCCTCAGCGAGTTGCGGTCGTTCGGTGAGTAAGACCCAAGGCAGTCTTGGCGTAGCTGGGCGCAAGTGCGGGTCCACAATACCGGACTCCCGTGACCCTTCCTTGTCTTGGTTCCGTAGCGCTTGGTTACGTTCAGCATTATTCTTGGTGGTCTTGGTAAGTCGGGCTTTGCAACACCGGGAATCAGGACTTACAATCCGTCTCTGCGCGTCTAGCTGACGATGTATCTCCTGCTCGTTCTTCTGGGTCTGGTACCCAAGGTACATGGTCTGGTCGGAGATGATGGTGGCGGGGCGGACGTGGAGGGGGCGCCCGGTCTTGTACGCAAATTGCTGGGCGCCAGCCGCTCCTTGGACGATGTTTTGTATGTTGCCGTTGGGCTGGCGGTCGGCGCGTCCAAAGCCTTTCTGTGGCTGGCAGTCCACCGTCATGTACTGTTCCGTGTCCAAGCGAGCAATGTTATTGGTGAGAGTTTGCATGGTGTTTGGGTCGATCGCACCGCGACCGTCAAGGGCCTGGAGAGGGGATTGATTATTGTGAACGGCACGGTTGTTGGAGATGCACCATGCTACAGTGCTGCAGAGGACCGGGCTGGGGCGGCTGTTGATACTGGCACACGTGTTGGTGCCAGTGCTTTGGTGGGTGTGGGTGGTAGCGAGGTTGGCGATGTTTCGGTTGGCTTGGGGGTACTCCGATTCAATTCTGTTGATGGTGTGCTGGACTTCAGCCACATACTCATCGAGCGTGCGGTGACTTTGGTGCGTCTGAAACGAGTTCACTACTGGCTCCATTGTTGATATGAAATTTACCAAGGGGACGGTTGCATTCATGGTAGTGGTTGTTTCAAGGAGTAGAAGGGCGTTGGGTGGTCATTGGTTGGGTGAGGTGCGTAATGTTCTTTTTGATTCTTTTCCAGAGCAAAACCCACCCGCTTAGCAAACTCAAAACGCATACCCAAATCCGGAATAGTCCCAGTAGTTCATGAAGAACAATCCGCAAACTCCCTGCTCGACCGGTCTCCGTGCCCTCTATACCAAATTTCCCCAGTACATTGCGGGGAACGACGTCTGGACAGCACACAAGCTTCTTTCGTCTGCTATTTTGCATTGTCACTGGGTGGTCAAAGTGCAGTCGTCCTCGTCGTTCCTCCTCAATGTCCTGATCGGGAACGGGGAACACCCATGGAAGCGAGGCTTCTGCCAGGATACCGTCATCGGTGTTCAGCCTTTTTGAGGTTTCAGAGTCTGTGGTGAGTCGCACACTACTTCCAAGGTTCCGAATTATCACTGAGTCGGGTCCAGACTGCGTTTCGAGAATGTTCGGTCCTAGGAAATTTTTCTTTTGACTCAATCTTTTGCCACCAGGTATTCGAGTCGCGGCTTCAGCGGAAATGAAGGCTAATGATTGTTGATCTTCCCTTACAGTGTCTTTCTGTAATCCGAACATTAGCACTTCCGAGGTAGCCTCGCAGGGAACGGCCATTAGTTCGTAGCGGGGCAGGCGAGTGTCTCGGTCTTTGAAAACCAGGTAGGTTCCTTCTTCCCTTTCATCAATAGTCACTAAATTGCTTCATTCCTAGGGCCTTCCGAGTAATAATTCGAACAGTGCGTTTTGTGAAATCCAGAGTCCAGTTTTTGTCGGGATTCCGCCGCACGTAAGTTCCACCTCGTGTATATACCTGCGTAACTGACCTCTTCCTCCATTAGCGTCGTTCATTCCCGTGGTTCGACTCATGTCAACAGGCCGGTGCATCACCAGAGCTGCAACGTCTGCCCGCACCACATCTAGTTGTGAGCCGGTGTCGATGATTGCTACCACACGCCTTCCTCCCACTTCCATTTCAACTTTTATCAAAACCCCTTCCGTGCGTGGCCAAGTCCATTGCGCTACAATAGGTGAGTCAGATCCCATTAGAACGGCTTTGACATTTTTTAACCGTACGATTTCTTGCAGACCATTTCGAATCTCTTTCGAGGCTGCCAAGGCTTCTCGCACGGTCATGGGAACCTCCAAATCCAGGATCCTTTCCACGATGGTAGGCAAGTTAACCGTGGTTTGAAGCTCTGATTGTCGACCGCTTGTTCTCAGGTCCCTGCGCGATTTTTCTTTCTCCGTAAGTTCCTTGCCGTCATTCTCTTTTCCTCGGGCAGTAGGCTGATGTATTCACTCGGTCTCGGTGGCAGTTCTTGTAGATACTTCTTTGTTGGCTCGAGCGCGCTTGTCGACGGCGTCCGACATTTCTACGTCCAGATCTTCTGCAAACCTGGGCCTTCGTCCGAAAAAGGCAATTTATAATATTGTGCATGGCAGTAACCAGCTTAGCCAGCCATTGCTTTAGATTCCCATAAGCACCAGGGATCTTTGATCTGATCTGATTCCCTTGAACTTGCCTGTAGGCAGCTCAGAAAAATGGCAAATAAATGTAATCAAACCCGCAGTGTAAAACCAATTTGAAATAAAAACCGGACTGGAAATGATGTTCATTAGGTAGAGTTCTTCAATATACCACCATGAATAATTGATTACTGACCGTTCTCAATTGGGAAGTATTTTATTCACGAGTACAGGCCTAGTGGCAAAAGATATCTGCGAGCAAGAAATATGTATATTGATCAAATCAATGGAGAACATGTTATCTTATTGTTTCTTGTAGTCCAGCTTTCAATCTCCAGCCATGAAATACATTTCAGGAAAACAAATCAGGATTATCAAAACAAAGGTATTGCAAAGGTACCACAAAGGGAAACCAGTTATGTCTGACTACCCAAAGCTGTGGTAACCTCATTTGACAATAATTGGAGCAGACAGATCCAATATATTGTGGAAGCCCAAAGAATAATCACGCAGTAGTTACATCCGGCTTTGTTTACGCGTTGTTGACGCGTCAAAGTGCACGTGTGCATGCACGTGCTAGGTCGGGTCGGGTCCGACCCGACCCGACCCTCCCATGCATCATACGCTCTCGAATCCGCGCATTAATATTCAAAGCATAGCAGAGTATAGTATAAGTATCCAAGTAGCGGGAAGTAGGAGTAGGTAGATGGTAAGTATAAGCAGACGCAGATTGAGGGCATCCGCTGGGGAGGTCTAAGAGAACAGGAAAGGTAAACGTAGTGTGTGCCAATTGATGATGATGTATGTATGCATGCATATCTAGGCAGGCAGCAGCGTCCCCTTGTGCCCAAACAGCCACCCCCAGCCCGAGGCCGTTTCTGTAGTACCCGTCGCGCCGCACCTCGACCATGACGCACAGAATCGCCGCGAGGAAGGTGCGACAATCGACGGCAAGTAACAAGGCAGCAAGCGCGCAGACCTCTGCAAGTCCGGCGACGCAGGAAGACACGCCGAGAACGGCGATCTCGAGGATGTAATCGTGCAGGATGGGGTAGTAGAGGGCGTCGAGGACGACTTCGACGGCGAGTGGGTGGGTGAAGACGGCGCGAGCGAGGCGGAGGGGCTTGACGCAAGTCGACGGTGCAGGTGCAGCAGACGAAGAAGGGGACGGCCTGCTTGACGAGGTCGACGGTGCAGGTGCAGCAGCGAAGAAGAGGACGGCCTCCGTGAGGGCGACGGGGTGGATGGGGATGCGAAGCACCAAAGCTACGGGAGTGCTAGTAGCAGGGCAAGGATGCATGAGTGAGTAGCCGGTGAAAATAAGCAAAATGTCGGGGGCGGGGGATTTTCTAGCCAGGTCCTAGAAGCGCGACTACGGCGCGGATGGCGTAGGCGACCCACTTGCCGGAGCGCATATCTGCGATGGCATCTGCGAGGACATCGAGCTCATATGCGACGCCCCAGGTGTCGAGCGGGGGACTTGAACGGGGCGTCGTCGTGCACCTTGATGGATGTAGTCGCGCAGGATGGGGAAGTAGGTCGCGGAGAGGGCGTCGAGGACGACTTCGACGGCGAGTGGGTGGGTGAAGACGGCGCGGGCGGGGCGGAGGGGTGCTATCCGACACGCTAATCTTCTCGAACTCGGGCGTCCGCTCCGTGCGTCTGTGGGACGCCACCACCGGGAAGCTCCCTCAAAAAATAGTCGCGACCGCGGGCAGCGACCGGCGTGACGCGGTGTGCGACCTCGCAAAGAATGAGCTCGTCAGGCGAGGACCACGTGCTCTGCGTGCGCCTCGATGGGAAGCATCTCGTGTCGTGCTCCAAGGACCATACCGCGCGCACGCAGTTTGTGCTCGGCGCGCACCGCGCAGCGGTTAACGATGTGTCGTTCTCCGACGCGCTGATCGTCTCGGGCTAGGGCGACCGCTCCGTGCGCGGGAGGCCACCACCGCGGAGCTCCTTCAAAAAAATAATAGCGGGAGACGAAAAATTTGTATAGATAGACTGAAAACAGGGAGTAAAGATAAGCAAATTGGGCCTTTCGATCTACAAAACGGGTCAGCGACGACGAAAAATCAGGTATTGAGTCCGTACCTATTTCCTAGCTGCGGAATCGACGGGTAATCCAGTTTTTCGCCCGCGCATACGCCTTGCGGAGGCGTCCCAAGGTTCCGGCGTCCGGTTGCTCATCGACTAGAAGAGACATGACGGTGTTGTTGGGGGTCTGGAATGACATGAGAAGGAGGAGGGGAGAGAGAAAGAGAGGACGCACCAAAGACGCGTCGATCATTGGTCCCATCCCCCTCCCTACATTTTCCAGCTGGTCGACGAGGGAGATGCTGCTGCCTTGGCCGACGACATCCTGCTGGGCGACGAGGGAATCGCCGCCGCCTTGGCCGACGACGTCCTCGTACGAAGGTGGGTGCTGATAGGCCGGTGGAGGTCCTTCGGGTGGCGGGAAAGGGTCATTCCTCGAATATGGAGGGGCGGGTTCTTGGACGATTCCATCAATATCCATGGAGGGCTGAGTGGAACGGCTGGTTGGGAATGCGTAGAGACGGGTTCGTAGATGTGCAACGGTAACGAGACGCAAGGTCGACGATGGAGGAAGCTGGGTCGTGGACTTCGCCGCAGAATGTGCGGTGGTCACGTGATCTGATCCGCCCTGTGACAACCCGCGACGCGTCTTGCGTCCAAACCGATACACACAGGCGCGCACTGTAACCCATTTCCCGCGTGTCGCCCGTGTCCTCGCTTGGGCGCATCGGAAGCTGCGCTTGCGAATACAACGAAGTTCAAGAGACAGGAACCCGCGACCCGCGACCCAAACCGATCGGGCACCGTGGTTCGTGGTATTTTGAGGGGATTCAGTGCTGGGATGAATATACTGAAAGTTTTCGTAAATCTAAATCCTCCGTCGATTTTAAATGCGTTGAAGACTTACTCATCGGCAAAAAAATTAAAGCTTGGGCACCGATCTCGGGGGAATAATTCGAGCTTTCGCCTAGATCTCAACGACGCGAGTAAGATCTAGTGTCGAGGAGGTGAATATACTAAAATTTTTCATAAATTTAACTCCTCCGTCGATTTTTCATGCATCGAAGACTTACTCATTGGCAAAAAACGTGAAAAATTCGAGCTTGGGCATAGATCTCGGGGGAACAAATCGAACTTTCGTCTAGATCTCAGCGACGATGGTACAGTGGATCCTGTGGGTTCATTAGCACTGGATGAAACAAGTAAAATAATTCGACTAACATTAGAGAATGACGATAAGAGGCGGCAAGCCCAGAGAGGCGAATAAGATCCAGAAACACTGCGGCAAGGGCTGGACTTTGAAATTGCTGCGATGGCCTTTCACGAAGGACATTTGCCCTCGAAAATGGGCTGTTGCTTGCAAACTGCAGGCCAGAGTTCGGCGGTGGTGCAATTGGTACGATTGAGGGCCTTTTCTGTCGTTGGACATTGGACAGCAGACAGAGAGAAACCAGAGCCGCCAAAATGCCATTGGGCCTCGACGACGACCGCTGAGTCCGCAATCCGCGGTCACGACCAAGTCTCGGCTGCCCGCCGAGCCTCGGTCACCGTGTCTCCAAGCCATTCACGAAGGCCTTGCCCTCGAAATGACGTGTTGGCCGGAAGCTTGGACGCCAAACCGAGTTCCGCAGGGCTTGCCTGTCAGAGCTCGGTGGTGGGGCGATTTCTCAGTGGTGGTGGTGCCATTGAAAATGCTGCAAGCCACAGAAGCCTTTCACGAAGGTCTTGCCCTCGAAATGGCTCGGTGCTCGCACGCGTGCTTGCCACACCGAGTTCTGCAGGGCTTGCCTGCTAGAGCTCGGTGGTGGGCGGTGAAAAGGCGGTTGCGCACCTGGACCGGGTCTGAGTCATGGGTCACGAGACCTTTTTTTTTTTTTCACCTTGACGATTATTTGGATTTGCCGATTTAGTTCGTATGATACACATTTTCGCAGATCCACATTTTGCAGATACGTAGAAAACAGAACAAGTCCATGTAGATACCGAGGCAAAGTCGGTGAAGGAATGAGGAGTTGATGGTGTCTGTTTACAACAGACGCTGACAGCTTCAAGGGCAGTCCAAAAAAGGCAAGACTCAATTTTTTTTTCATTTCGAGTTCGACATATACGACATTGAAGGCAGTGTCCGATAGATTATAAGTTACATTGAAAAATCAGTAATAGGAAGACACGGTAAAGAGAATCCACATCTGCATAACACATCTGCATAAAATTCTAACATAAATCGCCGCTGCTGTTATTCGAGACTGAGGAGGGAGGTCGCAAGTGTATCCATTCTCTGGCCATGCACCCGGATGCGATAGAGACAAGTATATTCCGCCATACCCCAATTACTCGTCACAACCAGCACGACAACACCGAAGTCGATACGAAGGTTCCGGATCTCCGCGTTGACGGGGAAAGTCTGAATGTTATTGGGGGAGTACATGTCGTACTGCAAGGACGCAATCCGGATGAACTCTGGGAACTTCGGGAGCATCTTGGGACGCTCAGGCTCGTGCGCTCCCTGGGTCATTTCTGCGCGCCAAGCCTCGAGTTTCGCGACATTGTCCCGTCCTTCGACCATAGCCCAAACTTCCATATCTTTGGGTGCACTTGTCCGCCTGCTGACCGCAACTGCGGCAGCCACATGATCGATGGTAATGGCATCAATATAAACCAAGTTTCCAAGCACGATGCCGAGTTGACCGTACGATCCTGCGAACGGCCAGCAATGACCATCGTGAATGTCGTGGTCGAGAGCAGTGACAGGTGAACGTCCATTCAAAACCCCAATGCCAGTAAAATACCCAAGGGTCTTGCCAAGAAATGTCGATGGAGAAATGTCGATGGACACATCGTATATGTAGGGCTGGTGAGAGATGGGATAACGGACGCGCCGGTGGAGTACAAGGCAAAATCGGGGCGAGCAACATGGCCTTGGGACATCTCGACGAGCAGCTGCAACGCCTGGAGATCGCTCCTGAGGCTGTTAATCTCGGATCTCGCGGCAGCCCGAGAGGCAATCTCCGTCGCATGTAGCAGCTGCAATGCGTCGAGATCCATCTTGATCTCGGAGCTCGCGGCAGCCTGAGAGGCAATCGCCGCGGCATGTAGCAACTGTAATGCGTCGAGATCCCTCCTGAAGCCGTTGAGCTCCGAGCTCGCGGTAGCGTGGAAGGAAATCTCTGCCGCATGTGTGCGCACAAGCAGCTGCAGTGCCTCGAGATCCCTCCTGAGGCTGTTGAGCTCGGAGCTCGCAGCAGCGCGAGCCTTGTCTGTGCGTGCGCTCTGGTGCTTCGCTTGTGCCCCTAGGACTCCAATTTCGCCCAGGGTGCGCTCGTGATGTAAAGAAAGTGCGGAGAGGGTGTCCTCGAGGCGTTGTAACCGCGCTAGATCCAGGCGAGCCTCTCTGTCTCCTGCGCCTCGGGTGTGCACCAAATCTAGAGATCGAGAGCGAGGGAGCTCGCCATCTGAGTGCTGAGCAGACGCGATGCTTGTCGCGGGAAGCTGCAACATATGGTGCCCGGTCATGGGCGATGCAAGATCAAGCATCACGAAGAGGAATAGTAGGACGAATGTGACGACGAACAGAGGGCCGACAAGACGGAGCGCCATCGCCCGTATGTGCTGCAAAAGGACGCCATCCACCACCTTCAAAAAAGTCCACAGAAGGTGCCGAAAGAGCCGGAAGACCGCGCGGGCCATGGTGTGGATGAATGAGTATAGGAGGGCGATTATTTTTGCGAATGAGTTTTTTGACGGACGCGATTTGGCGGCAAAGTCCTTGTTTCGCGTCCCCGGAGAGGACTGGTCGTCAGAGTCGGACACTTCAAACGGCTCGGACACGGCAGGGGACAGTGTCCGATACGAGCGACCATGGTATGTGGATCTGCTGGGTGGAGTCGCAAGCCTCCGGAAGCTGGCGCGTTGGAACTCGTGTTCGTACTCAAAAGACGTGCTGTGCGGAGCGGGCTTCGGGGAATGTCTTAGACGAGTGCGCCAAGCATCAGTAGGCAGCATGCGTGTAGAGCGGTTGGAGTGAAAGTGGGGAGTCGCAAGAGAGAAGTTCTTTGTCCACGTCCACGTAATTGCGATGACATGATAAGGGTTAGGATTTTTGGAGGGCAGCTTGAAATGTTCGAGGCGACTTGACAGATAGCTGGGGTCATCCTCTGAGTGCGAGAAGGGATTCACTCATCCTTCAGGATTGCCCTTCCCTTCCTCGCCCTCGTAAAGTCGAGTCGACAAGACGCCTGGAAGGTAAGAAATGTGAGTGAAGTAAATTTCAAGTTTAAGGGTCAGGCTCCTCACCATTATTAAAATCACTTCAGTCGCTCGCAGCCGTCAAAGAACATATCCACGAATCCAATCGCCGGGAGTTTCGGAGCGCTGAAGGGGTTTGAGAAGTCGACCCTTCCTCGCCGTCGTGAAGTCGAGTCGACAAGACGCCTGGAAGGTAAGAAATATGAGTGAAGTAAATTTCAAGTTAAAGGTCAGGCTCACCATTATTGAAACCACTTCACTCGCTCGCCGCCGTCGAAGCACATATCCACGAACCCCATCGCCGGGAGTTTCTGAGCGCTGAAGGGGTTTGACAAGACGACGTCTTACAGCGCAAAGCTGCTATGCTACGGCGCAAAGCCAGTAGCGGGACAGGCGCAAAGCCATGGCCAGTAACGGGACATAATGGCAAGAAGAAGGGACGGTCACGTGAAATTACTGCCAAATTCGGTGATCAATTCATTTATTTTGCGCACAGAAAAATTCAATCAAGTGGCACTATATTATTGGAAGGGAACTACTAGATATCGTTAGAAATTGAAACTATATTACTTGAGAGAGAAAAATCTAGTCATCGTCCATGGAATCCATCGAATCATCGTCAAGCTCAGCAAGCTCAGCTTCGGTCAGGAGCACGTAGAGGGCGCGTTTCGCGTCGCCGTACTTGGCCATGAACTCTGCCTTTGCTAGACCCTTCCACTTCGCAATGTCCGCCCACGTCTGGCAGTGCTCCGCGGTGGGCAAGGCGACCCCGTTATTCATGTAAATTGCGCGGTCCCGTACGGACAAGTCGTTGAAGAACTGGGGAGAAAAGTAGTCAATGGGGACATTGGTAGGCCGTACATGAGAGAGGTCGGAAGGAGGGAGTCCTCGTCTGCGAATACGGCGGCGCCTGCAAGAAAATGGTAAGCATGAAGAAGCGGAAGTAGCGGAAGTGAATATGGAAATTACCATGATCCTTTCTTGCGTTGTTGTGATAGGGTTGTCTCGCGCCTCGCAGTCAGCACCCCAAAGAATGCACTGACAGCGCTGTCGCGTCCCGGCTTCTCGTGAACCATGAATCCGGTACCGTCAGCAAGTTCTTCATCGTCTGAATGGCAGTCGTTCTCTGCTGCCAAGAGCGCAACAGTTTTGTTCATGAAGCAGTCGTCGGCGATTTGGGTAGTGCGGAAGGCCTTCATCTAATGATGATAATACATGAGCCAGGAGCAGACTATAGCGTGTAAAACATACCTCGTCGCGACGGCGATAAATGTTGTTGAGCACGATGTCGACCCCCACACGGCCTGGACGCCGCTCTTCTTTGCCGGCCTGAGACTTCATGCGTCCGTACATGAAGCTGCGGTAGAAGCGTCGGAGAAGGTGGTCGTCTTTGATCAAGGATAAGTCAATGCTATAGATTGAAGAGTAGGCGAATAACGAGGCAATGGCGCGGAAGGAATGGATGGCGACATGCTCGTGGGCGAGGTTGTACAAGGACTCAGGGTTGCCGAAAACGTCGGGTGCAAACACCTGAAGACCAGCGTTGGCGATGGCGTTGAACATGGAGCGTAAATGATGATCGCCGACTCGCGCGGCATCTGTGGCCGTTTGGCTGGTCATCGCCTTTGCGGTACTCAAGAAGGCGGCGACTTGTTCGTACACAGAATTCGTGGGTGGTATGGCGGCAGCGAGAATACTGTTCAGATGGCCATCAAGGTCCTCTGGGGAAGAAAATCGTTGCTCGAACCCGGCCACTATGTTGGCGGGAGACGGATCGGCACAGCTGATTGAGAGAGGAGGCCCATTAGGAGGCGCGAATGGAGATTCAACGCTCTCTGAACAAGGATGTAGGTCAATATTGAGCGAGGGAAAAGAAAAGCAGAATAGCTTACCTGTAAGCCCACTGCCGTGTCTGGTACCGCAGTACGGGGGATTCCCCAGTTCTTTGGCCCGCGTTTCGGCTTTGCCGACTTCTTTGCCGACTTGTTAGGATTCGCTGGGGTCTTTGAGTTTGGTGCATCGTCTGTGCGAGGACGTTTCGGCGGGGACCCTGGGTTTGGTACAGTGCCTGTACGACGTCGCGCGTGGGGCCCGGGCGCATCGTGCGGTTGCTTCCGCTTGTCCCCAGCGGCAGCAGGGTCTTCAGGCGCAGGGTGAGAGCGGGACGAAGGACGATCGCGGCTGCTCTGGCCTGAAGGTCGGCCACCCTGGTCGCGAGACGGGGGCGGAGGAGGATTGGAGCCCGAAGGCGGTGCGCCTTGACCAGAGGGGGGCGGAGGAGGATTGGAGCCCGAAGGCGGCGCGCCCTGGCCTGAAGGACCCTGATCGCGAGACGGGGGCGGCGGAAGATTGGAGCCCGAAGGCGGTGCGCCTTGACCAGAAGGGGGCGGAGGGGAGGTAGAGGCAAAAGGCGGCGTATTCTGGCTAGGAGGTGGCACGTTCCAGCCAAATCGGGGAGTGAAGGGGAACGTGAAAGTGAACAGGGATGATGGCACGTTAGTGTTGGTCATCGGAACGTCTTCGGATGCCATGGAGATCAGGGTAGTGAAGAGAGTGGTGAAATGGTGGTGCGACGGTTCTGGGAAAGTATTGAAGGAGAGTGCAGGAGAGTCTTGAGGAATGTGCACTATATGAGGGAGATGCAGTGGCTGTTTGTCGCAAAGACACGATTATCCAAACCGCATGTCCGAACGCAAGAAAGGCAGATGCAGTGGCTGTTTGTCGCGAAGACATGATTATTGATTATCCAAACCGCATGTCCGAACGCGACAAAGGCGGTTTGAGGACAAAGCAGAGACGCGTGTTGACGCGAAGGGAGGTTTGGCAATAGATCCCGAGACGAGTGAGGTTTGAGATCTACCAGCACATAGCGAGTAGACCCTCACATCGTAGCGCAAAGCTACAGATAGATCTATCTAGCGCAAAGCTAGATCGAGGAAGTTGGAAGTAAGTTGGAAGTAAGTAGGGATCGTGTTTGTTTGATGCCTGCGAACCAAAGAATGTGTCATGATCGCCGCGGCGACGTGACATTCCTGATCTCTTTCAAGTTTCTTATCTTGATCTTCGCGTGCAACTTGGCTTTGCGCCGGTTCCCTCACAACGCGCTGTTAGCTTTGCGCTGCAGCTACAACTGGCTTTGCGCCAGCTGGATCCCATACACCACCTGCCCTCAAGCTCGACGCGCTGCAATTCGGTCATGGCGTCATCTGAAAGTTTCCGCGATCTGGAAAGGCCTTTCTTCCTTTGCACCTTTGTTTCCTTTGCATCTTTGTTCCTTTGCCCTGGCTTATTTCGGTCGCCTGCCAGCTTTCTGTATAAAGGACTCACCTGCCTCGGTAAATCCTTACCTTCCTCGGTAAATCTTCCAGTCTCAATCGTCTTTCAAGTCCATTGTCTTCCATGGCTATTGTCAAATCCAGTCGCGCCCCTCAGCCCATCAGTGTGAGCCCCATGCGCGCCGTCCGCCTCGGCCAATGCGACGCCCTCAACCGCTGGCTCGCCCTCGCTGACATGAAGACAGCTCCCGAGCTGTTTATACGCACCCCTCTGCCCGACGACCAAGCCATGTGCGAGATCTATGTGTCCGTTATCGAAGTACGTTCCCTTTCTTTCTTTGTGCTGAAACACCTTCCTGATCAGGCTTCAGCCCTCGCGCTGGACGCCCAGCCCCGTGTATCGACTTACTCTCGCCGCCTACCACCCCTTCGTCGCAATCACCAACGACATGGATCTGGCCCGTTATGTCGGATCCCCTGATCACGCCGACGCGCCGCTATGGGTCCGTCGACTACCACCACAAACACTTCTCCGCTTCCCGCAACCACTCGAATTCGTGGCGAAGCTGGTCGGGGGGATGACGAATATCCGGGTCAGCGCAATGATGGTAGGTTCACGCTGCCGGTTTCATGTCTGGTTTCTTTGCTTACCGCTGGGCATACAGAATGATCCAGTAGATGCAAGGCGCATGATTCATTGGTCGCGCGCTGCCCTCGCCGTACGTCTTTCACCTCCTCATTCGTATATCGGACTCACCCACATCTTACTTAGATCACCGAGGTTCTTGCCCGCACCAATCGTGCCCCCAAAAGTATTCCCCGTCGTCGTGTTCATCGTAAGAGGGTTTGGGTACGGGGGAAGACTTTAAGAGCCTTGTAGATGATGTACTCATGTTTCCATCCCGGATTTCCTCTTTCGACTTTCGTCTCCGCTCTTTGTCTATATCCGCCATTGTTTTCTTTTGCCTTTCTACCCTTAGTACCTCCACTCTGCATTTTCTTGCTTTATTCTCCCTGCGAATATATATATGAGGCATATTTACGCCTCTCACTGCAATGACCATCTTTCCCCCTCCCATGGCGCTCAATCTGCAGAACCCTCTGAGCCGTGTCCCAATCTCAATCGACGTGCAAGCTGAAGCCCTGCAAGCCCTCGGGGACAAGGATCCGGATGTGAAGATAGTAGGCACTATTCCATGGGTCTCTGCTTTTCACTCATTACGCACATAGCATTCGAATGTTGTGGAGACCGTCCCTGTTCAAACTGCCGATGTCTCTGTGGATACGCAAACTCTAGTCGCTGGAGCCACTGACGCACATGCGACGATGGTACGCACCATGCCAGCTGCTACATCTCTCGATTGGTCACTTATCGTGTCTTTGAGATTGCTGACGTGTCTGCGGATATGAAGACTTCGGCGCTGGTCCCTGAGGCCGCTGACGACGAAGATGTGACGATGGTTCGTCCTCTTCAGTCTTCTACATCGCTCGAATGATCGCCTATCGCTTACCGTAAATTCAAGATGATTGCAGAGATTCGGGCTGCATGGGAACTTGAGGAAGAGACGAAGAACCTTTTATTTCCTGAATCTAAACCTCGTCGTAATTTTGTAGTGAGGCCCCATCTCGGTCGTCTTACTATCCGTAAATAGAATCGTCATATCTTCCGTTCCGTTCAGCAAGTCAAATAATTCTATTATGTTTACATCTCAGCTCGTTAATTCTGGGGTTACCCCTCGAGAACATGACAAGACGATCGAGCGTTCATTTTCTTTCCGTTGGATTCTTGCGATTTTCAAGGGAATACATATAATGGCATATATATTTTGCCTCAGCGGCGAGTCGCGCGACGCGACGCGACGCGTTTGGTCACAAGACTGATTTGACGTGGTGCATGATTTGATTTCATCACGTGAGCACCAAACTTTCCACAAGCTAAGCTTGAACCCATTGGCATCGACTTTACCACTGCCGGTGTGGACTTGAGCGTTCCTTTTCTTTCCGTTGGATTCTTGTGATTTTAAACGGAATACATATAATGGTATATATTTTACCTCAGCGGCGGGTCGCGCGACGCGTTTGGTCACAAGACTGATTTGACGTGTGCATGATTTGATTTCATCACGTGAGCACCAAACTTTCCACAAGCTAAGCTTGAACCCATTGGCATCGACTTTACCACTGCCGGTGTGGACTTTGCGTCCAGACCAAAAACGTTTCGACTTTGCGTCAGCGTTCGAGCCATCCATGTCTCCTTCCGCAGCCACTGCTAGCGACCCCTTGGACCTTGCGCGGAACCGCAACGAGAATGGTGCGTACTGCCATCCACTTTCATCAATTGTCCTAAGTGCTGTAGTGCCTCTGGGTCCATTCGACGCCAAGGTCAGCGCGATCCTTCGCTTCGAAGGCGAAAGCTACTACGTCGCAACAAATGCGAGCTATGTCCCTGCGCTGCCCATCCGCCCCAATCACAGTGTATTTCTCTGAGAAGATATGCGCTACGGCGAGGACGATCCTACTCTATGGCCACAGAACTACAGCAGTTTTTTTTGCCACCTCGGCGCCATTCGAAGAAAGCCGGTGGACAGCTTGCGCAAAATAGCGATAATGTGGTGGAATCCTGCTGCCGCAGACTTCATTGTCCCGGAGACCGGCCTCACCGTAACTCGAGGATTGGGCAAACTGACGCCCACCAGAATCGCTCAACTCGCCGTCCCAGTCGAGACATTTCTGGAGCAGTACCAGACTGCGAGACCCCAATTGACCAAGGTCCTAGACCTCCTCGAGCCTCTGGTGCAGCAAGTGCGTCTGGGGCTGGAACGCCTTCAGATCCTTCCCTCCACCTTCAAGCAGATGGTTGCTGGCGTAACGGCATTACAGCGCACGTTCCTCGAGGCCGAGGCCTTGGTCAGATACATGACGGAATTCAAGCCGCGCATGGTGGACTTGGGCAGCAAAACGCCACCCCCCGCCGCCCACTGTGTTGGGATATTCACCATCGACCCGGCCATAGCTCAGCAATTCAGTGCGGCGGGGCTACCATACTGGTTGCTCCGGCCGACTTGGACTTTCACCACCGAAAATATCCTAGAAGTCGTTGCGCCACGGCTGCCTGCCGACTACCTCAAGCTTGATCCGGCCCCGGATGCCACCCACTTTTCGACGAAGCTGGACACAGACTCCAAAATCGCCGTCATCCACAAATGTTCGCGCACGATGCCTTGGTACAAGGACCCTTTCGCGGGGACATCAAATACCGAGAGCAGTGCCGTCTCAGCAGCAGCCGCAACTTCCACCCCGCCGCCTTCCGAACTCGAGCATAGTGGTTCCAGCCGTGGCACATCCTCCCAACATTTACGATTTGGGCCTTGTGAGTTGGCCTGCGTGTATTGTCGAGTACCAAACTGATTGGTATGATTATGATCGTAGATCCCCTAGCCACTCCTCGTGGCTCCACATCCGCCCATCCTCGGCGTGGCGGCCCTTCTCGCGGCGGCCCTGGTGGGTCTTCTCGCAGCGCCTCGACTGCGACCTCGAAAGGCAGTCGGGATAAATTTGCGCCGCTGGAGCGAGATGAGATGCCGCCCTCTATTCCGGTCTGGGAGGATGCGCTCAAAGCTGTGGACAGGAGCATCGTTCCCTCGCCCTCGTCCACAACGGATAGCAATTACGTATTTCCGGAGCCTGCTCTCGTCGTTTCGTCGGACAATGTCGCTCGTCGGCAACTTTTTCTCCGTCATCTGAGCCTGATGATGGATGCGTTGGTCTATCGCCTCGGCGACCCCGACACTCCCCATGACCTTCTCTCCGGTCAACAGTGGCGAGATGTTCTCGTAGGCAACGCTGGGGCACCGCGGATGGTAATGCATCAGGGGGGAAGAGGGCAGACAAAATCATCGGCGCGTAGTATTGGGCTGCACGAGCTCCTAACGCCCGTGTTCCGTGCCTGCGGGTTGGACGATGCAAATTTCACCGCCATGCCGGGCACATCCCTGCCTATCACTGTTCATCGCGCCCAGGAAATGTTGTGGACGGTCGCGGAGACTAATTTTCGCTTCGAGTTTCTCGCCCTTGACCGCCGTGCGTCTGGACTCGATCGCCCCGAGCAGTGTCGCAAATGTTTCGCCGGTGGACAGCTGATGGGAATGCCGCTTGGACAGTCGAAGGAAGGGCTTGCCTCTATGTCCCCTGTGATCCGACATCCGTTCTTTCTTCGTATTGCGACATTGATGGGTGACTGGCATCCTCGTCCTCGATCAGCTGCCATCGCACAAGCACAAGTCAGCCACTCGCGAGAGTGGAGCCAAATGGAGATGCTGGAGCTGGAGAACGCCGTGGCGAGACACTACACGCAAGCATTCTACGAGTTGTTTGGGCGCGCCGCGGTGATACCCTCACGGCTTATCCACGAATTCGGTACATAGATAGTTACAGCATTCTGCACGCGCTTGTTTCTCGTATTCCAAATCACTCATATTCGTTCTATGTAGCATAGTTGTAGTAAAGAAATGTACCTGAAGTCCATCCAACGTCACCCACGATGAATGCAAGTATTTTTTCACCGAACAGCCCGAAATTAACATTAACCAAGATGCCCGAGTCCGCGATTGCAATTCGAATGAACGAACAAAGTGCCAAGATCTAGCTAAAATTTCAGCTTGGACTGAAACGGTAATTTATTTTCTGAGGATCAATACAGTATCAGCCGCATCGGATTCGCGAAAAATAATTGACCTTGAAACTTGAATAGATCTAGAAATTGTGAGAATCAATACAAGAATCAACTACGAAGAAACGCGTGTATCTTTAGGTCCGAAATTTGGCTTGATACTCATGCAATCAGTACGGATTTTGAACGTTGCGAAACAAAAGAATTCAACGGGGTTGAAATGCCTGCTGAAAGATTTAATTTCCGGAGCAGGACCTGCCCACAACGTGCATTGAGGATTTGAGACCTTCTGCGGGATTCGCGTCCAGTCAGTCCATCGAGCAGGGCTTGCCCGCAAGAAAAGATTGCGAAAAAATAGTTGTGATTGGGCGGGCGTAAGCGTTTCGAGTAGGACTTGCCCACAAGAAACGATTGCGATGAACCAGATACATGATCATGAAGTAGGACTTGCCTACAACATGCGTCGAGTTCAAAGGCGGGAACCCGTGATGACTCGTGACCCGTAACTGGCCACTTGTCCCAACGCGGCACGGCAACCTGCCGCCACTGAGCTTTGGAGGGCAAGTCCCCCAGAACTCATTCCCGCCCTCAAGCTTGCCAGTGGGCCATTTCAAAGGCATCGTCCTTTGCGAACGACCACTCGGCTCCCAGCCAACGCGTCATTTCGAAGGCATCGTCCTTCGCGAACGGCACGCGCTCTCTCCTGGTCGTCTGCACCGGCGCTTTCAAGGGCAAGTCCCTTGGTATCCGCCGTGTAATGCACTAGTGTTGTTGCTGTTCTGGATTCCCGACCCCGTCACTCTTAAACTCCCATGTCTAAAGTTGGTCAGCACCTCTTCTTTCCCGCATCCAGTGTTAATTAATCCGCTTTTCTCCAGAACTCTGCAGAGCTCAAACCTGAGGTGCCACAAGAGCCAGAATCGTCCAGTGTCCCGGTACGTGGTTTGCAGCTCGCCCACACAAGCCAAACTCATGCATCGGCTTTCTAGTACGCCTACCGCCTTCAAGGACATTACCTGTCTGCAGGGCGCGTCATCACTGTCAGCCATGGCAGTCGAGATGTAGTTCTAAACACCCCAACGCCTCTCACGGCTCCCCCCATCGACGACCACCCCATAAACCTCAAACCTCGCGTCTTGCGCTACACATCCGACAATTTCCCGTATTTGCTCTTCGTTCCAAAATATGAGCCCTGGGGAGGCGCTCTTTTCGATGTGCTGGATTACACCTGGCAAGAACTTCCAATTACCCACCGCGAGGACGGAGATTGGGAACTCCGACCAGACGTCGCCGAGACCTGGAAAAATCTTGAGGACTGCCTGCGCACGGTCGGGACGGTGATGATGGCCCACATACGGGTCCCTACACCAGACTATTCTCTGCACTTTGCCCCTGCATCCTTTCGATGTTACGGATGCCATTATAAAACCCCACTCGAGGCGCGAAGGGCGGCGTGGTCTACTCGCAACAATTTCCTTCCACTGCTTGGCTTCATCTCGATGGCCATTTGGTATGTCGAAGATCGACCCCAAACACCGCGCAACCCTCGTCCTTGGTGGGAGCAAGTTATTGAGCAAACGAGTGTGCGACCAGAGTGGCTCGACCTGCTCAAAATATCTGTTTCAGCTGATTGGTCCGTCGAGCGTATCGGAGGGTTATACCGTGTTGGTACTCCTGACACTGTTGCGCCGCCGAAGACAATGGGGATGGAGTGGCTGGTTTCCTCAATTTTGCGGTCCAAGGCCTCGATCCCTTTATACGTTATCTGGGAGGTTCCCCCTCGATCCATCTCGGCCCAGCCCTCTTCGTATCTCCAGCAGTTTGCCCCAGACAAGGGAGAACTCGACTATCTTGAGACGCTGCCTGGCGCTGTGAAGTTCCACGCATATGAGCGAGATCCGCTGACGTCGGCCTGGCGTCCACTTGCCGACGACAATGCGATGGATGTAGATGCGCCGAGTCAGCCAACCGTGCGCTCTCCGTCCAAGCCCCCCCAGCGTCCTCCCACTCCGCCAGGCGAGTTTCCCCCCGTGGTACACAACTCGAATCAAAAACAGGGCGAGTCCATGGAAGCCTTTTCGAACGGCGCGCCAAGGCAGACGCACAGGCTCTGGCGCGCGAGACGGATCGGCAACGTCAGTCGCGTCTGGCCAAGGAGAAAAATTCGCAGCGCAAAGCATGCCCATCAAAGGCAAGGGTATACGTCTGGGAAAAAATCAACGGCCATTGGATTCGACGACCAGCGGGACAGGAGAAAGAAGACCTCTGGGATGAGCACTCCTCCTCTCAGCGCCGCTACAATAGCTTCCGCGACGAGTGGGATCTCTGCGTGAAATGGGGCCCCGAAGACCCGCCGAACCCTGAGGAGGACGAAGAGTTCTTGGAGGATGCCGGCCATCTTTATCCTGTCGAAATGGTCACCGATCTCCTTGGCCCGTCCAATAATACGGTCAAGAAGACCCTCTTTGCCTACCAGCCCATTCGGACCAGCGATCCCAACTACGATCCCGTGTATCAGCCAATCACCAATGAAACCCCTATCCTCCAGAGGGCTCTGTATTATGGTTTCGGCTTGGTTGGAGAGAAACATTGGCGAGTGCCCCCTCGTCTTCCATCAGTCAAAACTGTGCAGAACCTGGTTGGGCTACCGACAGCTACAATCTTGCCGGTCATGCAGACATTTTTTGGCCAGTGCATGGATCCGGAGGCTCAACATGTTGGTTTGATAGACAGAAAGCTGCTCGATTTCCATCAGAATCCGACCTACGCCCAACCGGAGAATAGATATTTCGACCTTCTCTACGAGGAATTATGGAATCAGCATGAAACGTCGAGACCGCTGACGGCAGGAAACATGCTCGACGAGGTGCGGGTGAACTACTATGTCCTTCGAGAGCGTGGGAAACCGCTCATCGACAGTCGCGTGCTGCTCATCGAATCACCCACGGATGTTTTCGAAATCCTTCGCCAACGTTGGGGTCCGACCATTGACGATGTTGCCGAGCGATTAGTCTCCCGTGGGATGTCGTTTCGCCTCGCTCTGGTCAGTACCACCATCGAGCCGTCGCCTCTCGCTCCTCCGCGCCATCGCCCAGTTGTAAATGTCTTCGCCCAGTTGTAAATGTCTTCGGCGGTCTGGGCTTCCGGCCTGAGGCATACGAGCCAGATGTGGATGACTACTTTGGTTACCAGACGCAGCTGAACTTTCAGCTCCTTCATAGGCGCCGCGCCTTCATTGCACTCCAGTACGGCGGCTTGGTGGCCCGTTTAGCTCGCCCAGAAACATTCCTCGACGACCTCCTGCATAATTTCGACCAAGGAATCCCCGAGTTCGCCGACTGCCTGTGGAATCGTCGGTCGAATTATGCTTATTGGTTCCTGGGTCTCGCTCAGAGCGAAATCGAGCTCCTCTGTGGTGTCTATCATATCGCGACAGGTATGTGAACCGGCTCCTTGCGCAAGTAATTTGTGGCTCAATTGTTACAGGCAAAACAGATCAACGAAAAGACGGGACTATCGTCGTCTCCCTGAACGCTGGAGGACTATCCGAGCAAACTCGACAAATCTCATGGTGGCCCACACCGTCCGCCTGGCTATCGGGCGGTCTAGACCCAGGATGGTGGTCACCCGCGTGCGAGGACTGGTTTCTGAAGAAGCGGGGTCAATACGAAAGTGGGAAATCCGCCCGCTTGTCGACAAATGTGCAGTGGAAAAGCGACATCAAGTTCGACAAGCACTTGAGATCCACACTGGCCTCGCACGAGAAGATCTCCGCGATGATGTTTCAGCGTCTACATTCACCCTGCTCTTTGTGAGCCGTCTCAGTTCTTGGTGCACATTGGATAAATTCAGAGTGGCTCTCAACGGTCTTGGAAATTTTCTACGTATCTGCGAAATGTGTATCTACGCAATGTGTATCATACGAAATATATCCGCAAATCCAAATAATCGTCAAGGGTGAAAAAAAAAAAAGGGTCTCGTGACCCATGACTCAGACCCCTGGTTTCTCTCTGTCTGCTGTCCAATGTCCAACGACAGAAAAGGCCCTCAATCGTACCAATTGCACCACCGCCGAACTCTGGCCCGCAGTTTGCAAGCAACAGCCCATTTTCGAGGGCAAATGTCCTTCGTGAAAGGCCATCGCAGCAATTTCAAAGTCCAGCCCTTGCCGCAGTGTTTCTGGATCTTATTCGCCTCTCTGGGCTTGCCGCCTCTTATCGTCATTCTCTAATGTTAGTCGAATTATTTTACTTGTTTCATCCAGTGCTAATGAACCCACAGGATCCACTGTACCATCGTCGCTGAGATCTAGACGAAAGTTCGATTTGTTCCCCCGAGATCTATGCCCAAGCTCGAATTTTTCACGTTTTTTGCCAATGAGTAAGTCTTCGATGCATGAAAAATCGACGGAGGAGTTAAATTTATGAAAAATTTTAGTATATTCACCTCCTCGACACTAGATCTTACTCGCGTCGTTGAGATCTAGGCGAAAGCTCGAATTATTCCCCCGAGATCGGTGCCCAAGCTTTAATTTTTTTGCCGATGAGTAAGTCTTCAACGCATTTAAAATCGACGGAGGATTTAGATTTACGAAAACTTTCAGTATATTCATCCCAGCACTGAATCCCCTCAAAATACCACGAACCACGGTGCCCGATCGGTTTGGGTCGCGGGTCGCGGGTTCCTGTCTCTTGAACTTCGTTGTATTCGCAAGCGCAGCTTCCGATGCGCCCAAGCGAGGACACGGGCGACACGCGGGAAATGGGTTACAGTGCGCGCCTGTGTGTATCGGTTTGGACGCAAGACGCGTCGCGGGTTGTCACAGGGCGGATCAGATCACGTGACCACCGCACATTCTGCGGCGAAGTCCACGACCCAGCTTCCTCCATCGTCGACCTTGCGTCTCGTTACCGTTGCACATCTACGAACCCGTCTCTACGCATTCCCAACCAGCCGTTCCACTCAGCCCTCCATGGATATTGATGGAATCGTCCAAGAACCCGCCCCTCCATATTCGAGGAATGACCCTTTCCCGCCACCCGAAGGACCTCCACCGGCCTATCAGCACCCACCTTCGTACGAGGACGTCGTCGGCCAAGGCGGCGGCGATTCCCTCGTCGCCCAGCAGGATGTCGTCGGCCAAGGCAGCAGCATCTCCCTCGTCGACCAGCTGGAAAATGTAGGGAGGGGGATGGGACCAATGATCGACGCGTCTTTGGTGCGTCCTCTCTTTCTCTCTCCCCTCCTCCTTCTCATGTCATTCCAGACCCCCAACAACACCGTCATGTCTCTTCTAGTCGATGAGCAACCGGACGCCGGAACCTTGGGACGCCTCCGCAAGGCGTATGCGCGGGCGAAAAACTGGATTACCCGTCGATTCCGCAGCTAGGAAATAGGTACGGACTCAATACCTGATTTTTCGTCGTCGCTGACCCGTTTTGTAGATCGAAAGGCCCAATTTGCTTATCTTTACTCCCTGTTTTCAGTCTATCTATACAAATTTTTCGTCTCCCGCTATTATTTTTTTGAAGGAGCTCCGCGGTGGTGGCCTCCCGCGCACGGAGCGGTCGCCCTAGCCCGAGACGATCAGCGCGTCGGAGAACGACACATCGTTAACCGCTGCGCGGTGCGCGCCGAGCACAAACTGCGTGCGCGCGGTATGGTCCTTGGAGCACGACACGAGATGCTTCCCATCGAGGCGCACGCAGAGCACGTGGTCCTCGCCTGACGAGCTCATTCTTTGCGAGGTCGCACACCGCGTCACGCCGGTCGCTGCCCGCGGTCGCGACTATTTTTTGAGGGAGCTTCCCGGTGGTGGCGTCCCACAGACGCACGGAGCGGACGCCCGAGTTCGAGAAGATTAGCGTGTCGGATAGCACCCCTCCGCCCCGCCCGCGCCGTCTTCACCCACCCACTCGCCGTCGAAGTCGTCCTCGACGCCCTCTCCGCGACCTACTTCCCCATCCTGCGCGACTACATCCATCAAGGTGCACGACGACGCCCCGTTCAAGTCCCCCCGCTCGACACCTGGGGCGTCGCATATGAGCTCGATGTCCTCGCAGATGCCATCGCAGATATGCGCTCCGGCAAGTGGGTCGCCTACGCCATCCGCGCCGTAGTCGCGCTTCTAGGACCTGGCTAGAAAATCCCCCGCCCCCGACATTTTGCTTATTTTCACCGGCTACTCACTCATGCATCCTTGCCCTGCTACTAGCACTCCCGTAGCTTTGGTGCTTCGCATCCCCATCCACCCCGTCGCCCTCACGGAGGCCGTCCTCTTCTTCGCTGCTGCACCTGCACCGTCGACCTCGTCAAGCAGGCCGTCCCCTTCTTCGTCTGCTGCACCTGCACCGTCGACTTGCGTCAAGCCCCTCCGCCTCGCTCGCGCCGTCTTCACCCACCCACTCGCCGTCGAAGTCGTCCTCGACGCCCTCTACTACCCCATCCTGCACGATTACATCCTCGAGATCGCCGTTCTCGGCGTGTCTTCCTGCGTCGCCGGACTTGCAGAGGTCTGCGCGCTTGCTGCCTTGTTACTTGCCGTCGATTGTCGCACCTTCCTCGCGGCGATTCTGTGCGTCATGGTCGAGGTGCGGCGCGACGGGTACTACAGAAACGGCCTCGGGCTGGGGGTGGCTGTTTGGGCACAAGGGGACGCTGCTGCCTGCCTAGATATGCATGCATACATACATCATCATCAATTGGCACACACTACGTTTACCTTTCCTGTTCTCTTAGACCTCCCCAGCGGATGCCCTCAATCTGCGTCTGCTTATACTTACCATCTACCTACTCCTACTTCCCGCTACTTGGATACTTATACTATACTCTGCTATGCTTTGAATATTAATGCGCGGATTCGAGAGCGTATGATGCATGGGAGGGTCGGGTCGGGTCGGACCCGACCCGACCTAGCACGTGCATGCACACGTGCACTTTGACGCGTCAACAACGCGTAAACAAAGCCGGATGTAACTACTGCGTGATTATTCTTTGGGCTTCCACAATATATTGGATCTGTCTGCTCCAATTATTGTCAAATGAGGTTACCACAGCTTTGGGTAGTCAGACATAACTGGTTTCCCTTTGTGGTACCTTTGCAATACCTTTGTTTTGATAATCCTGATTTGTTTTCCTGAAATGTATTTCATGGCTGGAGATTGAAAGCTGGACTACAAGAAACAATAAGATAACATGTTCTCCATTGATTTGATCAATATACATATTTCTTGCTCGCAGATATCTTTTGCCACTAGGCCTGTACTCGTGAATAAAATACTTCCCAATTGAGAACGGTCAGTAATCAATTATTCATGGTGGTATATTGAAGAACTCTACCTAATGAACATCATTTCCAGTCCGGTTTTTATTTCAAATTGGTTTTACACTGCGGGTTTGATTACATTTATTTGCCATTTTTCTGAGCTGCCTACAGGCAAGTTCAAGGGAATCAGATCAGATCAAAGATCCCTGGTGCTTATGGGAATCTAAAGCAATGGCTGGCTAAGCTGGTTACTGCCATGCACAATATTATAAATTGCCTTTTTCGGACGAAGGCCCAGGTTTGCAGAAGATCTGGACGTAGAAATGTCGGACGCCGTCGACAAGCGCGCTCGAGCCAACAAAGAAGTATCTACAAGAACTGCCACCGAGACCGAGTGAATACATCAGCCTACTGCCCGAGGAAAAGAGAATGACGGCAAGGAACTTACGGAGAAAGAAAAATCGCGCAGGGACCTGAGAACAAGCGGTCGACAATCAGAGCTTCAAACCACGGTTAACTTGCCTACCATCGTGGAAAGGATCCTGGATTTGGAGGTTCCCATGACCGTGCGAGAAGCCTTGGCAGCCTCGAAAGAGATTCGAAATGGTCTGCAAGAAATCGTACGGTTAAAAAATGTCAAAGCCGTTCTAATGGGATCTGACTCACCTATTGTAGCGCAATGGACTTGGCCACGCACGGAAGGGGTTTTGATAAAAGTTGAAATGGAAGTGGGAGGAAGGCGTGTGGTAGCAATCATCGACACCGGCTCACAACTAGATGTGGTGCGGGCAGACGTTGCAGCTCTGGTGATGCACCGGCCTGTTGACATGAGTCGAACCACGGGAATGAACGACGCTAATGGAGGAAGAGGTCAGTTACGCAGGTATATACACGAGGTGGAACTTACGTGCGGCGGAATCCCGACAAAAACTGGACTCTGGATTTCACAAAACGCACTGTTCGAATTATTACTCGGAAGGCCCTAGGAATGAAGCAATTTAGTGACTATTGATGAAAGGGAAGAAGGAACCTACCTGGTTTTCAAAGACCGAGACACTCGCCTGCCCCGCTACGAACTAATGGCCGTTCCCTGCGAGGCTACCTCGGAAGTGCTAATGTTCGGATTACAGAAAGACACTGTAAGGGAAGATCAACAATCATTAGCCTTCATTTCCGCTGAAGCCGCGACTCGAATACCTGGTGGCAAAAGATTGAGTCAAAAGAAAAATTTCCTAGGACCGAACATTCTCGAAACGCAGTCTGGACCCGACTCAGTGATAATTCGGAACCTTGGAAGTAGTGTGCGACTCACCACAGACTCTGAAACCTCAAAAAGGCTGAACACCGATGACGGTATCCTGGCAGAAGCCTCGCTTCCATGGGTGTTCCCCGTTCCCGATCAGGACATTGAGGAGGAACGACGAGGACGACTGCACTTTGACCACCCAGTGACAATGCAAAATAGCAGACGAAAGAAGCTTGTGTGCTGTCCAGACGTCGTTCCCCGCAATGTACTGGGGAAATTTGGTATAGAGGGCACGGAGACCGGTCGAGCAGGGAGTTTGCGGATTGTTCTTCATGAACTACTGGGACTATTCCGGATTTGGGTATGCGTTTTGAGTTTGCTAAGCGGGTGGGTTTTGCTCTGGAAAAGAATCAAAAAGAACATTACGCACCTCACCCAACCAATGACCACCCAACGCCCTTCTACTCCTTGAAACAACCACTACCATGAATGCAACCGTCCCCTTGGTAAATTTCATATCAACAATGGAGCCAGTAGTGAACTCGTTTCAGACGCACCAAAGTCACCGCACGCTCGATGAGTATGTGGCTGAAGTCCAGCACACCATCAACAGAATTGAATCGGAGTACCCCCAAGCCAACCGAAACATCGCCAACCTCGCTACCACCCACACCCACCAAAGCACTGGCACCAACACGTGTGCCAGTATCAACAGCCGCCCCAGCCCGGTCCTCTGCAGCACTGTAGCATGGTGCATCTCCAACAACCGTGCCGTTCACAATAATCAATCCCCTCTCCAGGCCCTTGACGGTCGCGGTGCGATCGACCCAAACACCATGCAAACTCTCACCAATAACATTGCTCGCTTGGACACGGAACAGTACATGACGGTGGACTGCCAGCCACAGAAAGGCTTTGGACGCGCCGACCGCCAGCCCAACGGCAACATACAAAACATCGTCCAAGGAGCGGCTGGCGCCCAGCAATTTGCGTACAAGACCGGGCGCCCCCTCCACGTCCGCCCCGCCACCATCATCTCCGACCAGACCATGTACCTTGGGTACCAGACCCAGAAGAACGAGCAGGAGATACATCGTCAGCTAGACGCGCAGAGACGGATTGTAAGTCCTGATTCCCGGTGTTGCAAAGCCCGACTTACCAAGACCACCAAGAATAATGCTGAACGTAACCAAGCGCTACGGAACCAAGACAAGGAAGGGTCACGGGAGTCCGGTATTGTGGACCCGCACTTGCGCCCAGCTACGCCAAGACTGCCTTGGGTCTTACTCACCGAACGACCGCAACTCGCTGAGGACTCAAACCTCGCTTGCGCCAGCCAGCCGGAACGCGAAGAAGGAGAGATTCTGGAAAAGAGATTGTACATTAGTAATTATCAAATTGAGGGACTTGCTCACCGTTGGCGAAGAACGTTACTGGAAGAGATGAGCAAGAAGGGAGAGCAACAACGAGGAGGACAACAAGGGTATTTTGATCTAGCCATCAGTCACGCCCGTTACCAACCAAACCCCGACGGCACACTGGGACCTCGAATCTACTCCTCCAGCCTTTCCAACACCAGCGCCTCCAGTACCGACAACTGTCCACCGTACAATTCTCCCCTGGAACTTCCAAAGCCCTCCGAATTTACAATTTTCAGAAATGCCAAAGGACTTGACGCCGACGCAATACTCTTGCCGCTGCGATTAACTTCATGCAGCCCAGAGCCAATGGAAAATCCCACCACTATTTTGGACTCCGCAATTCTGGTACTCGGCCCTCAAATTAATTCTACTACGACTGCCGAGGAGGCCGAACCTCAGAAGAAACACTTGTTTGAAGTGTTCCCCCAACATGCAGAATTTTCAGAAATGCCAAAGGACTTGACGCCGACGCAATACTCTTGCTGCTGCAATTAACTTCATGCAGCCCGGAGCCAATGGAAAATCCTGCCACTATTTTGGACTCCGCGATTCTGGTACTCGGCCCTCAAATTAATTCTACTACGACTGCCGAGGAGGCCGAACCTCAGAAGAAACACTCATGCAGTGGGAATTCTCGATGAAATGGACACCGAAAGTCTGCCCAGCCTCGTGTACACCAGCGCCAGCCCCTTGATGGAGTCCAGTGCCCTCGCCACGTACGGAGACCACTCTGACGAGGGACTTATTACCATTCCAACCCACGACATGGTTTGGGCACTTAACAATTTTCGCCACTACGCGCCCACCATCGAATCATGCCAGCAGAGACGTGCTGTGGACTGGGCACGTACTCAATTGTTCATTGACGACCATTACGAGCAACATGAAGACGTAGAACGATATGAGGACGAGCAGCTCGCTCATGCCGGACGGGACATCATTCGATACCTCATTCACAACGCGGGGAGGATGGTGGACAGAGTGGCCATGGAAAAGAAGGAGAAACAAGACCTCGACCAGTACATGCTGGAGCGAGAGCGCATGAACGAGGAACAGCTATGCAACCCCGAAGAACACTTGGCGAGTATTTATTTGGATGAACAAGTCATCTGGGTTGCTAACCGAGACCAGGCGCTCGTGGACACGCATATATTCGACCCGGTATCGGTCTGTGTGAGCGCGGGTGCAAGACGAGTGCATACGGAACCCTCTATACTGCCTTCGCACCACGGCCGGTTTCACCGTGACTTTGCGCCATACGCCTGCCAACAGGGAATTGCTCATTGCACGGCGGCTGTGGCCGAATACCTAAATTACCTAAATCGGCCCGACGAAATCAGCATGCTCACCAATTTGCGCAGTTGGACCAAGGATTTGCTCGACAGAGGTTATGCTCTGGTGGGACGCTTGGAGTGGATCATCGAGATAACAGCTCTACACGAACCCAGCTACATGCCCATCCCTTACCTCTTTGGCCACGAATACGCCAAGCTACGTCTCCTCGGACACATGTTCCGCGACCATGGTCGCGTCACCATCGCCAATATCATCGACGAGATCCTCCAGTTCCGATTTCTTGAGGTGGAGGTGATTTTGCAATTTTTGTATAGCGGCATGCTGGGCGCTGTCAACCCTCATCCAGAGGCCGGTCAGCAAGGGACCACGCAATTTCGGATGGGAGATTCGGCTGCATGGGAATTCCAGTTCAGTCCAGCAAGTATTTTTTTTCGGGAACGACGCTACGCTAACCAAAAGGGAATGTTTCAGCCACCCCTCTCTGCGGGCCATCATCACGCGCGTGGAACAGCGGGAGGACCTACCTGAGGGGTTAATCACCTGTGTGCTCGCCGACGGGCTATCTTTAAGGAGGGGAGCTGTGTGTCCTCCCCGATGCGCCACCGTAGCCCTTTCCCTCCTTTGGGGTTTCGTCGTCCGCTTAGTGCCGATCCGCGACCTCGGGACCGCAACGGTCTACCGTGTAACGGTGCGGGACCGCTGCCTCTTTAGGCGTAAGTCCGCATCCTTTTCATTCCCCGCAGACGTGCTGATAACACAACGTAGTGGGTGGGAATCCGGCAACGGGCGAATGCTATGGCTTTTCTTTTCTCCTCGCCTTGGACATGATTCCTACACAAGTAGCGTCCAGGCCATTTCGCTTACAAAAACCCGGTGACATGAAAATCTTAGAAGATGATGATGAGTATCTGTTCTATCCAGTCGAAGTACACGACAAACAAGGAGAGAATCATCAGGCCTTCACAATGTATAAATGAGTCAACAAAAAGGTGCGACCCGTATCAACTACATTTCATCCGACTACACGGTCCGCCACACCATTCCGGAGGATCCATTAAAAACTCTTCCACCACTACCCACTAAGCCTCCCGAATTTGAACCTGGAAAAAGACTGAGCAAAGAACAACTTGCCCAGTTAGACATCAACCCCGAAGGATATCTCAGCAATGAAGAAGAAAAATTGTTCCCACACATTATGTGTACCAACGAAGAAGCAGTAGCTTTTGAAGACTCAGAACGAGGAACTTTCAAGGACTTGTACTTCAGCCCATACAAAATTGCAACGGTACCGCACGTCCCATAGGAATACAAAAATATTCCCTTACCGCTGGGAATATTGAACAAAGTCATTGAAGTTCTAAAATTAAAAATGGACGCAGGGGTCTACGAACCTTGTCAATCTTAAGTACACCCCTAGGAACGACAACGAACGCCACGCCCTTATAACAGAGAGTTGTTATTAAGTGCACCCCTACGAACGACACGAATGCCACGCCCTTATAACAGAGAGTTGTTATTAAGTGCACCCCCTACGAACGAAACGAACACCTACAAACAAACACCACGTCTACGAAACGAACGCACTACGACATACGCAACAAACAACTTACACCTTACCATTAAACAAACACAACCTTCGCCGATCTCATCAGATCTCCACCAACCACAACCTTCCGCCATCGTACTTTTTACATACACTCCTTCTTCACATTCTAAGAAGAAACTCTTCCTTTTCAACTTCACACCAATTTCCCGAACTATTGAGAATCTCCTGATTAAAGTCATTTCCGGAGCACCTCGAGTATAACAAATTATACACCCGACACCGCTCGCGCATTTCCACTTGACGAGCCTACCCAGGTCTCACAGTCTGTTAAGAAAGTGCAGTTACCATCTAACCAAGCGCGAGGACCCACAACACAGAACCAACCTGGATTTTGTTCATATTGAAGGCTAGGTCATAGCTACATATTTTCTGAATGAAATTGAACAGTAAAAATTGAACAGTAAATTGAGGTACAAGTTAAGAAAATCCCTGGAAATATTATGATTCAAACCGTTTGTAAACCGTCTGTAAGATATTTAGCAGGGCTCATAAAAAAAAAGGATTATTAATCCATTTAGAAACATTTAGAAACGGAAATGGTTGGAGCCTCAATGCTAAGCAAAGTAATGAAGTGGCAGAGATGGCGTGGACTCGACTTGCTGAAAATGCACAATAAAAAAAAGAAGGATCAGAGTTGGTTGAACAACATATGAGATCTGGTATGTAAGGCAGGAAATAATGGGAAAGCTAAGTTGCTGAATATTCTTTGCGTCCTCGATTAAGTGCCCAACACACCACACGTATCTCCCTTTCAATTCCATAAATGTCCCCTTGGGTCTTGTATGTTGTCAAGTGAGTGATGATGTGCTTTGGCTCGATAACAACTATATCCTCTGACAGTTCGACTTCCACAATCTTTGACATGAAACGAGGGTATAACATGGGATCATAGGGTGTCCCCTTCAATTCCGATTGGTTCAGATCACAATGTGGTGACACTAGAATGAACTTCTGCAGATTCCCTTGAAGGGGAATTTCGAAAATATTGTTTATAACCCCTGTTCGGTGCCCTTGGATCTGCTGGTCATAAAATTGGATAAAGCTGTTTCCTTCATGTGAAGAGTTACAGCTATAAGTGTGCCCGTTCTCGTGGAATTCTGAGCATTTTTTGGCAAGTGGAGGCAATACAAGAGCATAGAGATGAACATAGTTCAGGTGACTGTGATATTGACCATGGTGCCCAGTCTTGTTGAGATACTGCAGAATCATGTTATATGTTGTTGTGTCGAGGGCAGTCGCTTTAGTCTTCATATAAGTGGCTTGCTCAGAGTCACTGATTGCCTGAGTTGTGGGGCCCTTTGTGGCATGTTCAGGCTGCAAAATGTCTGCAAAGACATCCATCTCTGGGATGCTAGATGCATTGTGTTCCAGAAATGCAAGGAACCGACAAAGGCGTGCCATTTGCTGCAACATGGTAAAATCCATATCATCTAGAAAAAATGTTAGTACATTATTCTATTGTGTGAACAAAAGAAGCCACGTACACATGTGCTTGTTTGTTTTGACCTTTTGCAACCGCCCATTCATGCGTTCACCCGCAAACTCGCTCAGGCATGCCAATGGACCCCAATACATAAGGAGTTCACCATTGTGCATAGCAAAGTGATGATTAGGGACATCTTCAAATTCAGGATAAAGTTTATGCTTAGATTGGCGATAGGCAGTGTAATGTGCAGTATATGCCTGCGCCTCCGAATTGGAAGTTTTGAAGGCAACAAGGATGTTAGTGGCAGCTGTCAGATCATAAAAGCTGCTGAGTGATCGTTCGTCGCCCCTTTCAAGAAAGATTGCTGGAAGTAAAAGTGGAAAGATAACGGTGAAGAGATTAAGAAATGTGTCTGCTTTAAGTTTGCCATGACTTTTTTCCCCAAGATTTGTGGGTGGTCGACCAACCCATGTAGGCAGAGAAATATCTCGGATGCCTTCTCTGATAGCTGTCAACTCTGTTTTGGAAAAGTCAAAGCTGTATTCAATAGGGGCTTTGTAATCAGCATCTTTATCCTCCTTTTGTTCATCAACCAGCATTGAAAGTATGGTACTTGACTTTGACTTTGACTTTGACTTTGCCTTTTGTCCACGAGAAGTGGAACCGGAATCTGGCGGGAATACACTTGGCCTTGACTTGCGACTTGGCCCCCGCCTGAGACCTGGAGGAACCACATCTGGAGCAGGTGTTCCCTGAGGAGTGGAACTTGAATCTGGTGCAGGTGTTGCCCGGGGAGTAGAATGTTCTGAGTCTGGAGCCGGGGTTCCCTGAGTGGAACCTGAATCTGGTACAGGTGTTGCCCGAGGAGTAGAATGATCTGAGTCTGATTCATCTTCTGAGTCTAAGTTGTCTGAGTTGTCTGAGTCACTCTCCAGTTCACTGATCTCGTCTGCAGATTCCTCTACATCAGTCAATGTGAACTGCTCATCCTTGTCTTCAGCAACCTCCTTACGTCCTATACCCCAGAGCTGCCGTAGTTGATGCTGCAAAACACCTTCAAGCCAATTGTGCAGAAACCCCAGAATAATATGCCTGACTGGATCCCAGTAGCTGGTGCGGTGGAATGAACACCATCGCACACCAAAATTCCTTTCTAGAGCTGTCCTGTCTTTGATTGTTTTTGCATCCCGCCATTGTTTTGCTTGCTCGCGAACTTCCTCCATAGTTCGTTTAGTCCACGATTGTATATCAAGATTATCTTTGTTGGCTCTCAAGAGCTTGCAGTATGAACAGAAGCAATTGGCTTTATGGGAGAGAAAACCACCAGCCTCTCTTGCACCTCCAAGATCTGCAAGAAGAGGAATAATACGTGTTGGGACATGTACACCATCAGGGCGATAGTGGGTCTTGATTGGTGCTGCATTGGCATCCTCAGTTTGAAGAATAGCATCAACAACAGGGTCAATCAGATGTGGCAGTTCTCTGACTGCAGGCTGTTTTGGAGAGGGAGTGAGACCAGCAATATAGGTATATCGCTGCAGAAAGCATAAATGGACAGGCAGGTTTAAGCAGTAGAGAATGATAGTGCCGCATGATATAACTTTGCCTATCTCAAAAGATCAGTTTTGTAGAGGGGAAAAAATACAATTCAGCTCTAACCTGCGATCTTATTTGTAAATGGATTGAACCAATCAATGTAGAAAGCAAACACCAGATGGTACTTGGTGATTCGGAATTCTTTCAGATCAGCCCAAGCTGGACTGTCATGAAAGCTGTACATGTCCGGGCCAGTGGCAGGAGTTCTGTTAAAGGTGCTAGCCAGATGATCCTCTACTTCGCGCTGAGACAAAAACCATTCCAGCCAAGATCTGAAGTCCTGAGTATTGTACCAGGTTTTAGGGACAAGTTTTACAGTCTGCCCAAGTCGCTGTTCCCGATAAAGTAGAGTGTTACAAATTTTCCGAGGACTCCGACGGTGAGTGCAAATCTTAGGCATAGCCTCCTTCTCCTCGTCATACAAAGTGAAGCATGTAGGGCAACAAGGTGTGCGTATGAGTTTTGGTTCATGGTCCTGGAAATGCCTGCTGTATGCAGTGCGGATGTCCTGTGGGAGATGGATCTCTGGAAGCTTTATCTCTCTGTCTAGCTGAGCGTTCAAAGCTATCTGTATGAGACCCAACAGAGTGCCAAGGATGAACTGTATAGCCTTCAAGATCATGTTTGTTGTATCGCGGCTCACGCCAGCCTTGAGATGGAGCCAGAGGACAAGCATACAACAGAATCGCTCAATTGATGAGAAATCCACCAAGAGTTCTAGGTGCAGTGTGAGTGTGCAATTAGTGCGAGAAATTTCAACTTGACATACCTAGAGGCTGAGAAGATTTTTCTGAGTCAGGCATGTCTGGGTCCACATCCAGGTTCGATGGCTCCGTTTCCTTCCGCGTATGTTTGATCCGAGTATTGCGGCTAACCCATTTACCAGATATAAACTGCCCATTATTGATAGGAGCTTTCTTTTTACTGCACTTTGTACAAGTGCATATAACCTCTCCAAGCCCCTTGGCAGGGGGAACGAAATCCGAAGACATGGGGGATCAGAAGAAGGGTCAGAGAAA
The DNA here is from genome assembly GCA_014925785.1 of Mycena galopus ATCC 62051. Lineage (NCBI taxonomy): Eukaryota > Fungi > Basidiomycota > Agaricomycetes > Agaricales > Mycenaceae > Mycena > Mycena galopus. Next base: position 149,696 of record WIQG01000285.1, read on the forward strand.
GGTGAGCGACATCCTTATATCACTGCGGTAGCAATCAAGATAATCAATCATCATCAGGCGACGAGAAATCATGCGGCGAGAAATCATGCGGCGAGAAGTTGGATCCTGATCAATCCACTAACTGACCTAATTCTAGCACATTGACCTGCCAATAAGTATTATTTACGCGAGATGAGGAGACGAGCTAATATAAGAATTGATTACAGGCCCCTAATATGAGATTTTCGAGCGGAAAAAAAAAAAGGGTCTCGTGACCCATGACTCAGACCCGGTCCAGGTGCGCAACCGCCTTTTCACCGCCCACCACCAAGCTCTAGCAGGCAAGCCCTGCAGAACTCGGTGTGGCGAGCACGCGTGCGAGCACCGAGCTATTTCGAGGGCAAGACCTTCGTGAAAGGCTTCTGCGGCTTGCAGCATTTTCAATGGCACCACCACCACCGAGAAATCGCCCCACCACCGAGCTCTGACAGGCAAGCCCTGCGGAACTCGGTTTGGCGTCCAAGCTTCCGGCCAACACGTCATTTCGAGGGCAAGGCCTTCGTGAATGGCTTGGAGACACGGTGACCGAGGCTCGGCGGGTAGCTGAGACTTGGTCGTGACCGTGGATTGCGGACTCGGCGGTCGTCGTCGAGGCCCAATGGCATTTTGGCGGCTCTGGTTTCTCTCAATGTCCAACGACAGAAAAGGCCCTCAATCGTACCAATCGCACCACCGCCGAACTCTGGCCTGCAGTTTGCGATCAACAGCCCATTTTCGAGGGCAAATGTCCTTCGTGAAAGGCCATCGCAGCAATTTCAAAGTCCAGCCCTTGCCGCAGTGTTTCTGGGTCTTACTTTCTGGGCTTGCCGCCTCTTATCGCCATTCTCAAATGTTAGTCGAATTATTTTCCTTGTTTCATCCAGTGCTAATGAACCCACAGGATCCACTGTACCATCGTTGCTGAGATCTAGACGAAAGTTCGATTTGTTCCCCCGAGATCTATGCCCAAGCTCGAATTTTTCACTTTTTTCGCCAATGAGTAAGTCTTCGATGCATGAAAAATCGACGGAGGATTTAAATTTACGAAAAATTTTAGTATATTCACCTCCTCGACACTAGATCTTACTCGCGTCGCTGAGATCTAGGCGAAAGCTCGAATTATTCCCCCGAGATCTGTGCCCAAGCTTTAATTTTTTTGCCGATGAGTAAGTCTTCGACGCATTAAAAATCGACGGAGGATTTAGATTTACGAAACTTTCAGTATATTCACCTCTCCGACAACACATCCCAGCACCGAATCCCCTCAAAATACCACGAACTACGGTGCCCGATCGATTTGGGATCGGTTTGGGTCGCGGGTCGCGGGTTCCTGTCTCTCGAACTTTGTCGTATTTGCAAGCGCAGCTTCCGATGCGCCCATGGGAGGACACGGGCGACATGCGGGAAATGGTTTACAGCGCGCCTGCGTGTATCGGTTTGGACGCAAGACGCGTCGCGGGTTGTCACAGGGCGGATCAGATCACGTGACCACCGCACATTCTGCGGCGAAGTCCACGACCCAGCTTCCTCCATCGTCGACCTTGCGTATTGTTACCATTGCACATCTACGAACCCATCTCTACGCATTCCCAACCAGCCGTTCCACTCAGCCCTCCATGGATATTGACGGAATCGTCCAAGAACCCGCCCCTCCATATTCGAGGAATGACCCTTTCCCGCCACCCGAAGGACCTCCACCGGCCTATCAGCACCCACCTTCGTACGAGGACGTCGTCGGCCGCGTCGTGCACCTTGGAGAAGCTATGGGAATGATGGAATCGTCCATGGTGCGCCTTGTCTCCTCATGCTTTCCTTTTTTCATGTTATCCTAGGCCCAAGACGATGATAACGCGACGGTGCACGTCGAGCACACAGCGGGCGCAGGGCTTGTCGGCCGCATCCGCAAGGCCTACGCGCGAGTGAAAAAGTCGATCGCGCGCCGTTTTCGCGGTTAGGAAATAGGTACGCTACCACTTTTTGTTCTTTTTTTTGCTGTCGCTGACCTGACCCGTTTGCAGATCGCGAGCGCGCGCCGTTTTCGCGATTAGGAAATAGGTACGCTCCCACTTTTTGTCCTTTTTTTTGCTGTCGCTGACCTGACCCGTTTGCAGATCGCGAGCCAGTGTACTTATAATTACCATTAGCGCACATCTACGCTGTTTGAGTCTATGCAAACACTTTTTCTAAAACCCGCCACATCTCTTCTTCCGCTACAAGTACCGCATCAAGGCACACAAGACCGACGCGTCTGCACTTGCGGAAGATAGTCGTGACGCGGGCGTGACGAAGTCACTCGCCGTCTCTGTCGCTCACATCCACCACCCCGCTCAACGAGGCCACAACGCAAGGGAAGGTTCACCTCGAGCCCACCCCTCACCAACTGCTCGCCCTTCCTCTGCCATGTCTCTTGTTCACGTCTCCCCACCGCTGCCCTCCGGCTACACCCATAAGGTCTCATTCAACACGTTCGAGAACCCCGTCGCACCATGTTCTTCACGCTCCAGGGGTACGCGCGCAACCGGAGCACGCGTGGCTTTCTGTGCCCGGACGAGAGCAGCCGCGAGGTGCTGGACTGAGGCCCTGGCGCACGGCGACGAGCTGATCGTGTGCGACGATGCTACAGATCCAGGTGTTTCGGTGTTCCCCCGTCCTCGTGTTGGTGATGCCTGGCCCGGGGAATAAGGCTAGGTCTCCCCATATCACCGTCGCGACTTGCCGGTGCCGTTTCCGAGCGACCATCTTGACCTTGGCTCTGGATGCGGCGGCGCAGCAGGGTACGATGAAGATCTACTCGAGCTCGTCTCGATCGACATGCCCCCTTGCACGGGAATACGCCACCAAAATCCGACTCGGTCAACGAGGGGGAGCCAAGGGCAAGCAAGGTAAGATACCTTTCTTTATCCTCTTGGTCGTATTTACTCACAATCTATATTGCCCAGAGGCCCAAGTCATGCCCACGCCCCGCTCCTCTCGAGCTCGAGACTCGAGACTCCCCTCCTCGAGTCGAGTGCACTACTACACGCGACCTCTTCAGCGAGCAAGAGCGACATGCGCGTCCGTCGAGCCGGCGCGACTACTCCGCAGCACCGGCACGTCGCGGGCCTCCCACTCGCACCCTCACCGTCACCCCGCACCACGACCACCCCTTCTCGACTCGCGTCCGCATCCCCGAATCGCGCGCGCTCCCATCCCATCCTGTCCGCATGCGCACGAGCGCGTCGGGCGCACCACCATCCTCCCTATATGCAGACTATACGCACACTCGGTCTCGTCGCACCCGAGTCCGTGTCCGCCTTCCCCTCGCTCTCCCCTACGTGTCGATCCTTCTTCCCCCGGACACATGATAAGGAGGGAAGAAGCCGAAAGGGAGCACACACTGACCCTGACACTACGTAGATCATTCATCCCCGTCGTCTTGAGTATTTCCTTTGACTCGAACGCGCTGTCGTCTCGCGCGGCATGAAAAGAAGGAAAACATTGCAGGGAAGGCAGATTCACCATGGACGGCCTGGTCATGATCATGAGGGGTGATCGTGATTAATCGCGAAGTAGGCACAAAGGGTACGGCCACTACGCGCATGCGCAAGCTGTAGGTAGCCTTGAGTGAGCGCATGTAGCTACTCCGCATACACATACTAAAGGAATACATTTAATAGTCAATTTCAATAGTAATAGAGAGGACGACGCACGCACATTCATGCTCTTGACATCGGACATCGATCGTGGGCGAGCCGTCTGTTTCCCCCTCTCACCTCCCGACGCTTCCCTGCGCATGGCACCCCCTCCCCCTCTCCACAGCGCACACGGGGCTCATCGCACCGACGCATGACGCGGCATGAAGCCTGTCTACCGCAAATGCAAGATGAATCGACGGGGGAGGCAGGAGGCGGAGGCGCCTCGGGATTGGGACGAACGATGAGGGGATGAGGGGACCCTCGCTTGGGTGCCACACCCGCACCCTGCACCTCGGATAGCGCATCCGCACCCCCACACGCGCATGCTCTTCGCGCTCTGTGCGTGCGTGCTCTATTCGCACGCGCACGCGCACCCCACTCCTGGATGGCACTCGCTAGTTATATGCGCAGGCAATGGTATCGCGCACACCAGCGCTCGCCCCGCGACAATAGCTCCCCCCGCACCCCGCCCACGCCCACAGCCTGCTGTCCGCCGCGTACACCCGCACCCGCACTGCCCACACTCTCACTCCGCCTCTAGCTCTTCTCCCCCCTTCCGCATACGTCCTCCCCCTGGGTGTGCGCTCCAGTGGTCCCAGCCGTACCCATCGGGCACCCGCACCACCGATTGCTTCACAGGTCTCGCCCCGTCGTGTACTAACGAGTTCGGGCGACGGCAGCACGCGGACGCGCTTCCGGCGGCAGCTTCACTCGCACTCGCACCCGCACAGACACAGACACGACACGACAGCCTCTCCCGCGCATGCGCACCCGCGCCGCCCACTCCTGGACGGCGCTCGCTAATTATAACGAGCTCAGGCGAAAGTGTGCTGGCGGTGGCGGCGCGCCCGCACAATCGACATGACTCCTGCTCCCGGCTCGATACGACCCCGCTCTTGGCATACGCGCACGCGCACCTTGCCCCATGCCGCGTCCGGATACGCACCCCTCCAGCGACAGCTTCATCCGTACCCGCACGCACACCCGCTTGTGCGCTGCAGTGTCTCGCACGAGCGAATCTATATACGGAATCTACACATCAGATTCACGAGCAAGGCGAGCAGCCCTCATCAGGGCCACCGAAGATGTCTCGCATGTCTCGCGGGACAGCCGGCTCTCATGCTCCTCATACAGGGACCACCGCGGGGTCATCCCGAAGACATTCCTGTAAAGACAAGGTTAGAATGTGTGTAGCATTGCCGCGAAATGACTTCCACCAATCGAGCAGGCGAGCCACCTCGTTGCGCGCGACAGGGCCCGGCGGGAATTCGAAATACTCGACGATGTTGTTATAGAACTCACGGTAGTCGAATCCACCGTCCTAGTCATCCCAATGATTGGCATTTGAAAGGGCAACGCGATACTAAAAGCGACATCAGCGGAGTCGTGGATTAGATACACGGCACTTGCCTGCACCGCTGCATGGTCTTCACAGCTCTTCGTGGTCAGCCTCTGCAAGTAGCTTTCGTAGCGGCACAATGAAGCGGCAGAGTTCCCTATAGCCGTTATGCAAGATATCTTGCCTGCACTTGTGTTAGAGGATCGGAAGACTTTGCGAAGAGGACACCAAGTCCATCCTCGGAACTTCTCCCTCTTCGTGAACTTCGTCGCTCAGAGTACGGGCATCCTCTAAATCGTGGCGGCGACCGTCCTCTGCGATGAGGCTTTCAACACAGTCGAAGGTCGAAACAACCTTGCAAATAGCATGCCCGAGGTTTGCGAAGGATTTTCTTCATAGGTGATAAGCAAGCGAAAGTCGAAACGCAGCGCAAAGCTACAGACTGGCCCAGATTCCGGCACAAAGCCGGCAGGAGGAATCTGCAGCGCAAAGCTCCAGATCGAGGTGGAAGGAGAGAGACGTGGGACGTGGTCGAATTAGGCAGTCAAATCACGTGACCATTAACTCGTCTTCTTCTCACTCACCGACTTTGCGTCGGTGACTACCTGGACTTTGCGTCCAGATACCTTGCACTGTCGACTATGCGTCCAGTTGCCCTCGGATGGAAACAGCTGCCAGACCTCGACGGCGATGACTCAAATTATCTCAGTATGAAATCAGATACGACTTTGCAGAAAATTCACAGATTGAATAGTTCTACGTGCGCCGTGATTGCGCTCAAATGCCCGCACATTATCGCCACCATCTTCGACTCAACAGCCCCGACTTCAAGCTCTCAATCTTCGAGAAGTATGCCCCATCTTTTTTTTTTCGTCCAAAAAAAAGCAAAGACTGATGTACGCGCGCTAGTTACCTCGATCGCGTGCTCATCGGCTCCCTCCAGATCCCCGAGGGCAAGTCCCTCGCCGCGATCTACGCCAACTGGGTTCCCGAGGCGCAGATCCTCACCGTCGGCCTCTGGTCGTCGGTACTATTGTGGTGCGTACCTCAATCTTTTTCATCCGTCTCACACCCGAACTGAAGACCTTCAGAACGCCTCGCCCAACTCGAACAACTCTGCGACGGCGGCGAGCGCGCCCTCGACTGCATATGCGGAGTTTGCCATCGTTCCTCGCGTTCTTCCCTGTCGGCGGCTTCGGGAAATTATGACGACAATTGTTACTTCCATGAACGAGCAACCCACGTTTGACCCTCCCTTCCACTCGCGACATCTACGATTTGATTTTGTGTTCTTGAAATACCTACTGCTCCTACTCACGCGTCCCTTCACTCGCTGTAATCAGTTTATCTCTCCGTCGATGATCTGTAACTACTATATTGCTCGCGTATCTACTACACATGTCTTGGTACTTTGTCCTGAGAGTCACGACACCGTGGTCCCTGGTGAGGGCGGCGTTGATAAACACCTGATGGGGGCGGGCCGCTGGCAGCGAATTTGGGAAACAAAGGGAAGCCCAACTTGGGCTGCCTCCAGGACAAAGCCACCGTCCCGTGCTAGCCAAACCCACATGCGGTCCCGACAAAAGCGACACACTGGCCCGACTAAGACGACATGCGGGTGGGGTTCAGGAGGAGTTCACTGCCGACAAAGGCGACGTGCGGGTGAGCTCCGGTGCGGACAAAGGCGACGTGAGAGTGGGCTCCAGTGCCGACAAAGGCGATGTGCAGGTGAGGCTGTTCACCGACAAAGGCAATGTGCTGACGCAATTGCACGCCGACACAGATGTCACGTATCAAGCGCGACGGGGTCCCACTTGTGGGTGCCAAGTGGGGCGTGGGATGGGCGCGGGATGGGCGCGGAATGGGCGCGGGATGGGCGCGCGGCGGGCCGCTGCGCGACGCCTGCAGTGTGAGCGCACGGGGGCAAACATAGACCTCACTCGCCACATGGGCGCGATTCGGTCGCAACGCCACTGTGCCGTCGTTTCGCCGAGTCACGACGGCATCTGCGGCCGAGTCGCGGCGCGCGAAAGCATAACGTTCATATATCCTACATAAATACTTAGAGGAAGCTGGATCTCATTCGTAACTATTGTAAAACTGTATATTATATCTGCTATAACTAACTACAATTTGGGTTACATTTAGGAATGTCATGAGATCAATCTAACAAACGGCTTTGTTCAGTGTCACGCGCAAATGTGTGCCACATGCGTGTAACGCCCTCGGCTTTCGAGTGCGTCGTCCTTTGCCCCCGGTGTCAATAAAAGTACATTTGATTTGAAGTCTTGTCATGTAATATACTGGTATGATACGGTAGATATGTAATGGTACAGCGAGGCGATACATTTTATTTGAGCTTGACATGTAGTATACTAGTACATTACAATAGACATCCAATGGTACAGCGAGGCAAATGAAGTAATACGCTACTAGGGAATGATTAAAGTATTGTGTTGGACGATAATTAGAGAAGAGAAATATGGTACAGTTGATAAGGTACAGTGACAATAGTGTAAATTAAACAGATACCAAGTAGTCCCACATGGAGGGAATTGCGAAGCGCGAAGCGCGAAGCCAAGATAAGAAAGGGGTTTGTCTAGGGTGGAAATGGGATGTCGTAAAAAAAACGGATAGCAAATGGATAGCGAGTCAAAGCAGGAAAGGATTGCGTAAGGTGAAAAAACAGTAGTCAAGTCAGCGGGTCGTTGAGGTAAGGAATCAGCTTTGTTACTAGGATTCCGAGTGTGTTCTGGGAAAGTTTTGCGGCACGGAATTCTGCGTCCCCTCTGCGCTTGTCCCTTTGTGGGGCACAGGACTGGTGGCAGAACCCCTGGACACCGAACATAAACACAATATCCTACCATCCGAGGAACAGACGGTGGCGGGACAGGTCTGTATCAGGCGGAGGGTTCCCTTTCCAGGCAGATCGCGAACGGATGCGGGCGTGGTCATATATTCTGGACTTTTTGCAGAATGTCTCCGGAACCCAGCCCAAATGCCGTTGCAAGTCCTCTGTGGTGAGGGTCAACCCGCCGCAAAAATGGAGCCGGTCGTCTTTCTGCGTGACAGACAGTCCGAAAGTTTGGAGGATGTTACTCATATAGTGATGATTTTGGACCATTGCCCACAAGCTTTCAGTGCTTTTGTCGTAGGCCCCCAACATTGCTTCCTCCGAGGTAATGCCAGCGTGCCGAAGCACAAAGTGAGGATCGAGACCTTGCACAAACACTGGAGAGACTATCAGTGCATGGAGTGGCTCTTTGGCCGTAACTGGGCCAATCTCAGCAGGGATGGAGGGCGATGATCCCAAGCCAAAATCCTCGCTATGTGGATTACAATTGAAGCTGGATGATTCCTGTGCGGGATCCACTGCCAGAAAAATCAGTGCACTGTCAATTGGAAGGATAAAGGAAGGAACTTACGGTCTTGTAATAGATATAAGCTCGGGTCATTGACATCGAATGATGGGAAGTAGTTGGTACACGGAAAAAGCGGAGGAGTGGTAGAAGATGTGCGAGGTACATCACAAGTCGTGGTTGCGAGCGGGATAATTGATGTGGTTGAGCAAGGCTCGCCATAGTTGTAAATCATGAGGATAAAGTGACGATCCGTACGGATGTGCGAGGTTTCTAGCACATTTTTGTACACTGGAATTTCTGGTAGGTCCCAGGTGCCACAATCAATAGAAACCGCGTGAATGTGGCCGGTTGTGGTAGGGTGCGGGAAGAAATGGTTAAAATGCCCAAGGTTGCGGTATCCATATGCGGGATTCTGCCTCCGGTTGTCAAATATGGGCACCGAGGTCGTTGCGACGCGCATCCCAGGATATGAGCCACAATGTGTGAGGATGTTTTGGAAAAAAGGGGGGATATCTCCTGTTAAATAATCTGGAAGTTGTGTCTTTGAGAAAATCGAGCCCAGGAGGGCAGAAAGGTCGATAGAGAGCGTGTTTGTTCGAGATGGGATAAGAGCTGTAGCGGAGACATAAAGATTTGAGAATGTGTGGGACTCGAGTGCAGGCAAGTGCAACCCGGGAAGAGCAACCATAGTACAAGAAACAGCTTCGAGGGCATTGAGCCCCGCCATTGTCCCGCTTCCGTACGGCAGAGAAAGCTAAAAGCTTGTATGCTCCTGTTATGAGTCACCTGTTGTAGCCGATTCGGACCGGTGGCTCTCCTCAAACTCGGCACTCATGTCGGTGTCTGGTACGGCTTTGCAGGAGCTATTGAATGCATTTCGACAGCGGTACCATGTGTATGAGAACACAGTTCACGATGCCGTCGCCAATTCTGCAGACGCTGTGGTGTTGTGGAGGCTAGGTGACGACTTGAATCAGTACTTGGGGCTAGTCAACGAAGTAAGCTGGCAAAATGGGAGGATTTGCTAAGGCTAAAGAAATCATTAGTATGCAGCAATATTTCCTCAAGAGGAGCTGGCTCTCATTTTGCATAATGTGGGAGCAATGCAAAGTGACATACGTCTGCAGTACGATGTGGCCGTAGATCAGTCGCACCACGGCCATCCAGTGGTGATTCAGACTGTTCAGACAGGCTCTCGCGGCCGGCCAGGAATTGAAATAGACCCTGACTTTCTCCGCTGGGCTTATTCACTACGCTCTACTGCCAGCATCGCACGATTTCTTGGTGTCAGCCGTGCTACAGTCAGGAGGGCCCTTTTGGAGCATGGAATTGCTGTTCCACGTCAACAGCCATTCACACTGGCACACAACAATCCATTGGAGGCTCCCGATACCGATGAGGCCTATCTCATTGATGCAGACACACCGCAAAATCCAAACATAGCCTCATATACAGGACCTCTCTCAACCATCTCTGATGATGACTTGGATACTCTTCTCATCTATCTTCGTCGCCACTATCGGAGAGCAGGTGTAACAATGTTTGATGGCATGCTCCGGCGTTTGGGCCATCATGTACCTCGAGAGAGAATTCGGCAATCACTTGTCAGAGTTGACCCAGTCCAGAGGGTATTTCAAAGGATCACTATCCGCTGTCAGACATACTATGTGCCAGGCCCTAATTCTCTCTGGCATCATGATGGCCAGCACGGTCTGGGTTCTTTTCAAACATTATGTGTGGCACTGATTTATTTGTATCAGGGCTCATCCGCTGGTTAATTGTTATCCACGGTTTCATAGATGGTTATTCACGGCTGATTACAGCACTGCTTGCCAGCAATAACAATCGCGGCCAAACAGTCCTCGATTTGTTTTTGACTGCAGCAGCACAATATGGAATACCATCGCGCTTGCGCGGAGACCATGGAGTTGAGAATTTGTTGGTGGCAGCTTATATGGAGGGTCTCCATGGAGAGGGCCGAGGATCATATCTCTGGGGAAGGTTTGCTTCATCAAACTTTTTGGCTTACGTTTTGGAAACTGATGCAAAGATTATAGAAGTGTGCATAATGTTCGGATTGTGCGACTATGGGTCGACATAACAGCCCAAATTGGTGCGACATGGGCAGATATGTTTATCCTGCTTGAGATCCACCATGGCCTCAATATCAACAATGCCAACCATATCTGGCTGTTGCACTACCTGTTCTTGGACCAGATCAACCACCAGCTTCGATTCTTCATGGAGGCGTGGAACCAGCACCAGATTCACATTCGTGATGGACCCAATCGAAGCCCAGCAGACATGTTTGGTTTTGACATGTTTGTCCATGGTGTCCGCGGAACAAATCCCAATCATGAAGAGCCTGTCTCAGATACTGAGTTGGAAGTATATGGTGTGGACTGGGAGGCGTTACATGAAGATTCGCTGCTTGAATCCCGCCAGGACAACAATCCTTCAAATGAGGGTTCTACTTCTTGGATTGGTCAAAATGGACCACCGCCACCAGAGCAGCTTAATGAAGTAGTATTTGACCCTCCTACAGGACCATTTTCACCTTTGGAACTGCACACCATGGCTGCCATGATTGGACACTTGGCTGGGGCAGTTGATGATGCAGCAGTTGCTAATTTGTGGACAGAAGCTTTGATTATTGCTAGGCAGATGCATCCTGACTTGTTTTGAGTACTGTAATGTATAATTGGGTTTTTGTGTGCTATGAAACATTCCCCTTCCAATCCTGATATATAAGCTGTTATGCTACAGGTGAAATCTGGAGTCAGGTTGATGGAATATTGAGAGGACACCAAAACTTGACAGGACAAAGGAGCACTCTGGGGTGCAGTTATACTGATACCAAGCCACATGGGTGTGAAGAGATCGGTGGTGATCCCAGATCTGGTCATATGACATTTGCTAGTGCAATGACTGTAGTTGCCAGTGTCAGCGAGCCAATCAACGAATGGAAAACTAGAGGTTCACTATGATGGTGGGCTGAAAGAATGAAGCACCGGGACATGATGATGCTTAAAGAGCAAGGATAAGGCTCATGTCGGAAGGTTGGGTTCTGAAAAAATTGAGTGAGGAGAACTTTGTTGTGGTTGGAGATGGACCAACTAGTGTTCCCGTGACTTTGGAAGATGACCTCAACGCCAATTTGACTCAACTCAATAGGTCCAAGTCAAGGCCCATTCTGTACTGCAAGGTATTTTGGGGGTTCTACCTTCATTTGTAGCAGTTTCGCAAAAAACCACGAAAACGTGACAGATGTCACCTAGGTGTCATGCACCCAGGTCACAGTCCATCAAAATTTAAGAAATTGTGTTTTTTGTGCTGTAAACAACTCAGCACACCTTTTGGGAGATCAGACAGTCAAGTCAACTTGGAAGTCAACTCGAGTCACAGCACCGACTCAGCTCGACTCAACTTGAGTTGGCTGCAACTTTGACTTTCAAATGACTTGGAGTTGAAGACACAGCAACACAAGGACCAACCAATGGATGGCTGAGAGCATGCAATAATGGCGGGCTGCAAGAATGAAGCACCAGGACATGGTGATCCTTAAAGAGTGCAGAAAGCTGGTGGGGCCAAGAACACTCCAGGGATTTGGTCCAACGAGCAAATATCTATGTGGAAAGCATGTCTTGAACAATGCAGCCGATGCTGACTCTGGGCAGCTGAAAAATTTTGTCCTACAGATAAATACAATTGATCTTCGAGAATCAGAAGCTGTGCACCTTCTGTCGAGGCTGATATTCGAGTTTTTTTGCAAGCATACTACATTTTTCTGTCAGCGTTGGCGTCTTGTCATTTGCATCCATTCAATTCATACTGAAACATTTCTCTTGGTCAGTGCGACTTCGTTACTTATCCTTGTTGACTCTGCAGTATATTGGGAGTGTTTTCCTAGGGCAACTTGATTGTGTCATTGCCAAACTGGGATAGCACAGCCACCAGCTTCCACTCTGACTATCTTGAATGTATCATGGACCCTCTTGCAGACTGTTTGGCAACCCTAACCATATCCCAAAAGTTTCTGGTGACTGGTAATGTGTCCACCGGACTTCGGAAGCATCATGACAATCTGCAAATCAACCCAGTCTTCACTCTACTAGTATTCCCGCGACATTATCAGGTTGGACAATAATCCTAATTACTGCAAGAAACACCGAACACCGAAGAAGCTCAGGCCAATGCAAATGAAGCCGTTTAGCCGTTACTGACTGAGGAAATGGCTTCTGAAGCCAATCGGAGTCTACGCAGAAGGACTCGGATGATGTATACTTAGGTGAAGATCTATACTTGGATGGGTATACTCAAGTTGTGTTCATGTGCACACTGGTGGACGTGAGGTCAGTCAGAGTTTACCAACCATGGCCGAGCGTTACCTTACTGTATCACGTGAATCAGTGTGTAGTTGTATTCATATTTTCTCCATTGCAAGGCTTTGTTTCCCCTGTAAATAGGCCCATAGAGGACTTGGAGGGAGCCTAGCCACATGACAACCATTGAGGAATGGAGAGAACAGATTTTGTCCAAATGGGGATTCGTTGATTCTTGTAGAACAGGCAAATAATTGTGAGTTGAAGTGAGCTCAGCAAATGGATGCCTACTGGTAGCAAGTAGGCCTAGGTTTTGTGCAAAGATTGGTGGAAAACTGGCCAAGTTTTGGAAGTCTTCCCGATTTGGGTGGAATTGAAATTCTGCTCGGTATCTGAAACTCCGCTCATTTTACACTTTGGCTCACACAGCACAGAAAAAAAAATGGGGAAATATTTAGGAGCAATTTGGCTACACTCAACACTAGACAGCCTTTTTTTCAGAGTTTTCAGGTACATTATTTCAGTGTTGAGATCAGGGGCGGTGTTGTTCGGCCAAGCGCCCTGATGCGCGGAAGCTTCCGGAATAGATCCCCGAGATGACCGAAGCATTGCGTAATATTTCCATATCTTTTTCTCTTTATTTTAATAATTTCCACCACCAACACCAGTATTGAGCCAGATTCCCCAGTGCCCCGCCCCAAATTAAAAAGGGAGTTTCAGCCTGAGGGATGGCAGCAGTTGCCAAAACGGCAACAAAGAAGAATGTACACTTGCAACTGGGCTGCTGGTCTCTTGGGAGGCTTACTAGCCAGAAATTGAGAATGAATTTCGTAGTGATTGTAAATGTATTTTGCATCCAGAATGTGAATAAATGATTTTCTTGTTGAGATTACCTATACATCATCTCTTTCAGTCAGCCAACCTTTGGGTTGCCCTCGAAAAAATTCATACTATAGGGAAAAAGTCAGTCCTTTGTCATTTAAAAAATAGCTTAAGATCAAAGATTTGTGATATTAGTTGCCAAAAAACTGTCAACTCAGATTTCGCATATATGATACACATTACCATACTTTTACAGTGCACTGGCATGATCGGGAATCTCCTGTTGCTGCGCCGCCGATGATTTTCTTCCAGTCCCTCCGATGACTGATCAAATAATTAGAGAGTTTGCGCGAAAGCCATATGAGCGACGTCATGGCTTTTGGGCCGTGCGCGTCATATGGCTCCGCACGTCAAAATATGACGCAAATGCAGTGCAAATGGCTTTTGGAGCCATTTGCCTGCCAAAATTGCGCACGGTGAGAAAGCCATGACGTGGGTCATATGGCTTCTGCGCAAACAGGTTATTGTCTTTGATGTTTTGCGGCCCTGGGACTGGTTTGAGTCCAAGAAACTCATTCCAACCAAACTTGAATATATTGCCAAATACCTTCCACATATATACATGAACTCCGATTGGAAGATCATCGATCAATCGCACCTCCTGTCAATCAACCTCACCTCTGCCCGATCAGACACACTTCCCAGGCCCGGAAAATCAAAGACCTTGCACTTTGGAGTGCCTCGCGTTCAATTTGCACTTGAGAATACAAATTCATAGTAGAGTGTTCGAAGTTGGGCGTTCGAACTTCAAGTTGAGAGTTCGGGGCCCCGGGAAATCGCCGTGTCACGGCGTGCCGTGGCGTGACTGGCGTGCAACCGTGCACCGTGCAAAGGCGTGCGTGTTCGTTTTAATGCACAGGCTTTCCCAAGCATCTTGGGACCACTTGACCCTGTGTTTTACCCAAGATATGTCTCAACTACACGGATATTCCCAATTGAACTCAGCGTTGCACGCCCTGTGACACTTCCAACAACGGCACAATGTCTTGAACCCCTCATGTACAAATAGGATTTATTTAGGCCCAGAAGCGGTGAATCGAAGTCGTTTTGAACGGGAACACGCTCAACCTCCCCATACTCTCCCCATAACGCAAAAACACTGGTGGCAAATGCTCGCACTCTGTGCCCTGCGAAAATGGAGAAGCGGGTTCAATCCGGTTAGACTTATCAGTTCTCAAATTTGTTACTCTTCCCGTGCCCATAGCCTCGGTTCTCTTTTGATGCAACGCTACCACCTTGACATAACTATGTAAAATTTTCAAGGGCATACATTATATCATTTACTAGTACATACCTTAGAACAACTATCATAGCCCCCGGTAGGCTACGACTGAGCTATTTCACTTCAATAGCATAGTAAATCAACGGTGAACATTGGGTGAACAAAAATTTCTCATTACTTTTCGAAATCCCTATGCCTGCGGCAAGTTCTTATGATTTAATTACAAGTCAAGCCACACTTTTCGTGCTGTTCACGGTTCATGCCACGCTTGTGCACGCCTTGCACGGCTCACGCCACGCTAGGTCACGCTTGTGCACGCCAACGCCAAGCCCTGGCGTACATCAGCGTGCATCAGCTTGGCATCAGCGTGCAGTCGCGTGCGACGCGTACCTTCGCGATAGCTTTGCTTCGCTCATTTTTCGACAATTCCACCTATCTACCTGTCACCAAAACTCTCCATGAGTATGCACCGTACCATTTTTTCCCTCGTTTACCTTTGTCTCGACAAAAACTTCAAGGAATATTTGCCGACCTGGCCAACTGCGGCAAACTTTCGAACACTGTTCAAATTCCGAACGTACATAGAACCACATTACTGTGATAAATTAAAGGCAGCAGCCCAATTCTGTGCCGCGAGACATGGACAATGTCGTGCTTTGAACTTCTTAGACTTTCTCTTTATTAAAACGCAGAAACAAGTTCAAGTTCAAGTTGTAAAATAAACTAGTACAGTACTGGTTAGTTGCCGGCGAATTTTGGCAGAGTATTGGTGAGTGGTGAGCTACGGTAAGCTCACTTGCGGATGCCCGTACATACATGTGCAGTGAATTAATTCACTTCTTCAAGTTGAAGTACAGAAGTCATCTCGATTGCTGCCGGCTTTCTGCGGCGAAAGACCTCTCAAAATGTTTTTACTTCTAAACGAATGCATTCAGACCAATCCTTTGTATTTTCTGCATCGAAACCGGAAGGGTAACACGAATCTAGGGCTCCGACCCGTCCGTCTTACGGAACGGCCGTCGAAAAAACGGCCGTTTTCTAGTCACGGACGGTCCCATCCGTCCGTCGACGGCAATTCCAAGAGTGCCCAACGGACGGGTTCCGTCCGTCGAACCCGTTACGGCGGTTTCGACGGGTACTTAATTTTCTTTTTGGGACTTCGGTGGCATGGCACCAATTTATCGATACAAAGACGATATGGGAAGGAATGTATGTAATTTTGAACGCTACGCTGACCCCCTGTGCTTCTTCAACTGCTCCCTCTCCACCCATAAGCGCGCCTTAACGAAAATCAGGATCCAAATTGTCTCGGAGAGGAGAAGTCTCGGGCAGACATGGAGAATCCAGAGAAAACTCCAGAAGTGGAGCGCAACCTACAGTATGAGGCAGTGGCCTTCAGGAATGCATGTAGAATGGAAGACGACAGAAGCAAAAAAAAATCAAAACGACCCCAAATCGAGTTCAAAGACATGAAGAATGCAGGAAAATCTCCAAAAGCCGTGCAAGCGGTATGAGGCGGTGGCGTTCCGGCACAGTGGGCGGCGTCTAAACGAGTTCGCCGTGCTTCGGACTGAGGCCCCACGTGATCGGCTTCCGGATCCGATACTACTTGCGGTAATCAATCCGTTTACCCGTTTACGGACGGATACGGGTCCCGTTTAAACGGGTGAACCCGTTCCGTACCCGTCCGTTTTCGAAGTCGTCGCGACGGGCCGTCGACCCGTCGCAAACGGAAACGGGTCGGAGCCCTACACGAATCTAGTCAAACATTTGGGAGGGATTTGCACGCTAGCACGCCAACACTGCCACGGTGACACGCCAGGGCACGCCGTGACACAGCGAAAAACCGGTGCCCGAGAGTTCGGACTTCAAACTTATGATTACCCCTTTGGGACATGTACCATGTGATTGACCCTTCAAAAGTACGGCGTTCAAACTTCAAACTTGCCAAAAAGTTCGACGTTCGCGTACAAAGTACCCTCAAACTACGCCCCGAGGATTGAAAGTACCTTGAAACTACGGAGTTCACCACAAAACTTCGATTATTGAGCGAAAAAAGGTCTCATATTCTGGGACCAGAACTCGAGTTCAGCACATGTCGAGCCGAACTCGAGTCTAGTTTCGGGCGACTCGAGTTCTGTGCGCCCCGGGCTGAACTTGAGTTTTGGGACCAGAACTCGAGTTCAGCACATGCCGAGCTGAACTCGAGTCCAGGTTCGCGCGACTCGAGTTCTGCGCGCCCTGTGCCGAACATGGATTCTGCGGCCAGAGTTCTCAAGTTCTGCACGTGGCTGACCGAACTGGAGGGGGTGGTCATTGGTGCGACTGAAGTTCAGCTTGGCACAAGGCAAACTGGAGTTCTCATGGGGACTCGAGTTTGTGTACGGATTAATTTGAATTATTTGCCCTGAAGTTCGATCTATGACTTAAGATCCGGCGGACTTGAGATCCATGGTAACTTGACTTGAGCTTAGCTGCGACAAAACTTAAGTTCTGGGTATATATTATACTGAGGCACATGGCTCACTATGGGCTCTAAGCCAGCGGTCCGTGAACTGAAGTTCTTGAGAACTGCAGTTCAAATGTCGATAAAGAGCAACAAGAACTTAAGATAACCTTGTCTTATTTCACTCTCGCCCGCTTTTTTTCTGTCTCTTTCTGATGTGCATTTCTGAAAGAGAGTCGTTAGACTACTCTGTGCGATATATATCCAGGTTATGTATCGCGTACAGGATGGTCTCCCTTCCCAGTCTCAATCTTCGGTTGGAAGATCACGAATCCCGTCCTCTCCATTGCCGAGGTACGCGCACTGGCATCACCTGCGCTGAGGTGAGCGCCCCTTCCTGTCCGTTCTTCTTTTCGGTTTCTGCGACAACAGTCCGACGCCGCCATGGATGTACTGTGCCTGTTCCGTATTGCTTGATTCAATCTTTGCCATCCCGGTTCAGCCGTGCCTCTTGTTTTGCTCCATTGTTCGTTTTATTGATTGTTTTTTGCTCTCATCTATCGCTGGCCTTCTGCAAGCGATATTCATCCCGGTACGCCTGCCGGCAGCTACCTGAAAAGATCTTTTGAGCTGCCCGTGAGCCCTTCTTCATTTCTTTCTTTCCATGATTGCACGGGAGCCCTGGTTTCGATGTGTCGCAGGAACACACTTTCGTCGCTACGACGTTGACGGACGCCGCAACCGTATTGTATATTCTTCCCGGCCTTTTCAGTCCCATTTCCTGCTTCCTTCCGCGTCCTGCGTTTCAATCCTGGCTGACTGGCATTCTCTGACAGCGCGCACCCGCCCGCGGCAGACCTCCCATTGCAGCCCATATTCGGATTTAGAAGCCTCAACGCGGGCAGGGATGATCTGATCTCTTTTGCATCCCCTCGCTGTGCTCCCGTGCGTCCTATTTTTCATTTCTATTTTTGATTGTTGGTGGGTTGTTTCGCATTATGGCTTTCAAAGCGAGGGCGCGGATGCGGACAGCGCGGACTTGGATGTGCGCGGATCAAGGAACGAAAAACTTGAAGGGTGAGACTGCCTTGACCTCGGGGTTGGCAAGCGCGACCGCAGAGGAACCACTATTTTGCTGTGGAGAGTAGAGATGTGCCTGTGCCCGGTCCAATCCGGACAACGTTTCCTCCTCGTACACGGAATGTGGTAAGCGATGCGGAGTGGGCGTTGCGAGGCGTTGCGGAGGAGGCGCGCCGCTAAACGTGGTTGAGACGCAGGCCACGCCAGAACATCTAGTCTACTTTGGCTGCGGCACACGCATCGTCCTTCCCCCCCAGTCGAGGACGTGCGCGTTCGCCATCGGATCCCATTCGATACGCAGAGTGCTGCCATACACCTCCCTCGCCCCTTCTCAGGCTCGGCTGCATGGCGCTCGCAGCCGACGCTAAATGCCCGTTAATCGCTGCTTGAGGAGCACGAGCGGCCATTTCTTCCTTGTCCTTTGTCAAGTTTCCTGTCATGTCGGTTGCTTTGCTCATTTTCTTTCCTTTAGATCACCGTTGGTGACAGGACGAGGGAAGCTATTCATCAAGCGCTCACTCGGTTCTGTTTCATACAGAGGTCGCATGTTGTATCCTGATGCTCATGTTGGCGCTCTTTCGCCGGATGTAATTGGTCTTATAACGAGGTGGCTGTTGTTCAACTTCGTTCTGAATATATCTACCTGGAATACAAGTCAACATTGACAGTGCGGTGCGACGAGTCCACGCCCATCTCGAAAGTCTACATAAAGCGCCCCGCCATTTTTGGAACACTTTCATGCCCGTGGCTCGTGTCTCACACACTTCTCACACGTTCCACTCAATTTTTAGAATATGTTGTTACCTGTGTTCCACGTTTAATGCACTCCATGACTTCCTTCCCACCATGACCGATTGTCGCTCCCCAACCTACCAACGACACTTGAACATTTGTCTCTCCGTGCATGGGGCTGCTCCGGGTCTCGCCATTCCGAAATCGACGCCTCGGCTCACGGAGATGATATTCTGCGCCAAAGTGATAGCTGCTGGGGCCTAAGTAGTTCCTACTCAATGTATCGGTGCGACCTTCGAGATTGTGGTCATTTTCCTAGAGATAGTTGACGTGCGTCGAGAATACTGCTTCCACCCGTGCTGACGAGTTTCCCCTCAGAAAATCAAGAAAAACCTCGAAGACCTGACGGATCTGTGCACCGGGACACTCGAGATCGACGGAATTTTGGAGTGTATCCACTTTGCATGTGTAAACCATGTGCTTGCTGCCTGCCTTCATCGGCAGGTGACTATAAATCTGGATTACTCTGAACCAGACGCACTAGGGCTTCCACGGCTATAACGCTGTACCCAGATGCATGCCAGAAATAAGAGTGATTCAAATCTGAAAGGGCTGTTGATTTGACGACATAATTTTTGTGGAAAATCACTAGGGCAGGTACATGGGGACAAAAACTACAGCACTCTCGAAACATTGTTCGCATATTCAACTACACTTCATGAGGGCCATCCAAACTCAAAGGGTGACAGGGATGCAATTGATGGCGATGAGGCCTCCCCATCCCGCGTCGGGAGTATCACAAGTGACGGTGGTGCTTCCGCTATCCGGATGTCAAGAAACATTGAAGAGTTAAGAGGCAGCGAACATACCAGTTGTTGCCGATGACGGTGATGGGGGAGCAGCTGAGTCCGACGAGGACGTCGAGGCCGGTGAGATCGAGGCCCAGGAGAGCAGCGACGGCGGAGGCAGCGGTGCTCGAGGACGGAACAGTACTGGCACAGCACTGGTTCGACGTCGGGGGCGTCACCGGGGGAGTAGTCCACGGCATGGCGGCAGCAAGGGTCTACAATTGAAACTTAGTCAAGTGGCCCAGGAGAGTTCAGAAGGAAAACTCACAATGAGAACTGAAGCGGTAACGATAGAGAGTTTGGAGAACATGTTTGGGTTTAAAGAGCTTGAACTACGGGGGATGTTGTTCGAGTGAGGATTGAAGGTAAGAGGTTCCAGGTTTTATACATTTTCGGCAACCAGGAAGGCTTAAAGGAGCCGAGTCTGTGAAGAGTAGTGCGTCAGGAGATGAGAAGAATGACGAGTCGTCCAGGGCGGAAGGTGGAGCCATTGGACAGATTTTCGGACATAAGAAGGACGGGCTCAGCAGGGACCCGTGCGCAAGTGTATTGAGTTCGCGTCAAGGGCGTCCTACACCCTCAGGGGATCGCGAAGAGTGGAGCGGTGGAGCTGATCTGGCACGGGTGGAGGGGCGGTTGTTAATATAGATACCGTCGACGAACAACCCAAGACAATGGCGCCAAGGTGATGACAGTGATAGAGCGGCCCTTGAAAAACCGCATCGGGAATGCACGACCCACGGTGCGGATGTCATTAAGCATGAAGACCACTTGTTGTAGGGAAGCGTGCTCGTACCTGCAGTTCCAGGATGGAAAAAATTCTTTCAACGGTTTAATCGAATCCCAACAGGCCAAAAAACATTTTGGAGAATGAATCCGGACAATTTCCGCCAATCTCGCATGACAATGTGTGCGCACAAAATTAACTTGTCTTTGATGGAACCAGAAGTTTTGAGGCTGTTTGGTCAGGTTTCCATGGTGAGAAGCTGTTTCAAAGGAACTATAGCTGCTGTTCAATGTAAAGAACAATATGTCCATTGTTTGGGCACTGATATTTAAAATTCCCCTTCAAAGGGAACAAGACAGTCTTGTTGTGGTTATTCTCATTCACAATTGTAATGCAGTGCAATGAGGGATAGTCAGCTAAGAATTTTGAATGAAAACCCTGGAAAGGAAGGCCATAAAATTAGTGCAAGGACAGAAATGATGTCAAACTGAAAAAAAAACCGTGGCTCCCGGCAGGCAGAGATTTTTCAAGTTAGGCTTGATATAACTGACAGAAATTGAGCAGGGAATTCACCTTCCCAGACTACGTGTTGAGCACACTGCGCCAAGCCGGAGACCCAAACTGGCCTCATTAACGGGTAAGTAGGGCGATAAATGAAGACAATTATGTACCTTGCAGGTTTATTCATCTCGCAAAGTTCAGTAATGCTCCCGGACTGTTGCATACAGTAGCCTACTCTTGTACGTATTGCGACATTTCATGAACAAACGAGGTACATACTACAGACGGGTGAAGTGCCATCACCTGCTGCTGTCATTGTGAAGGTGCCGGACTCGGATCACAGTCAGTATATTGCCTTGGGTGACAAGAAAAACGAAAATAATACTAACCTCTCAATAGATACCGCTTTAAAAAATGGCTTGACTTTTCCGGATTGCCCAGCCCCTTCTCTAATTTTTGTGGGCTCTATGGAGACTTCTGTAGGTTATAAAAAAACTATTTCGCTGTCTTGCTCGGTGCTTCACCCAATTGGGAAGGTCAGGAGTCTCGGCAAACTCACGTCAAACCCACGCCAACCCACGTCAAAGAATTGATTCCCGTGAGTTTCTTTATTTCTTTATTTGCCCCCACCCACACCGGTATCGAGCCGAGCTCTTCGTGCGTGCGTAGATGCCATCCAAAGAGTCCTCGGCCGACCTGGAGGCAAGGAATTATAAACAGTCTGCGATCCATTTGAAGAAAGATTCCCGGTCACGTTGCGGCGTACACGTTTCATTTGGGCTGCCAGCGGAAGTTGTGCGCCGAAAATAGGCGTCACGTATTGGCCGCGAGGCCTGCGGTAGGAACATGTGTTAGTAGTACGGTGTGTGTCCCAGCTAGGACCTTGTTTCTCAGGTCGAGAAGTCCCGGGGGCATGCATCCTTGAAGGCTCCTGCAAGGTCGGAGAAGAACGAGGAGTTCCTGTGACACGTGTGCTACCGAAAGCAATCCATCAACAATGACGAGTCAGGCACATGAATTGTTGGAAAACGGCGAGTTCAAGTTACATCCCAGTTTTAGCTGAAAATGAGAGGATCATCTTATCTTGCCTTGGCTAAAGCTCTTGAAAAATGCCCTCGCTAATTGGAAGGCAGACCATACATGGCGGATTAAATAAATCTAGGTTAACCGATTGACCCGGCTTGGTTAGTTACGTTGGACATACCGGTTCCATCGGGGGGTTTCTGGGTCATTCATGCATAGACACCGACAATATCTCCGACATCTCACTAGTATGGGTGTTCTGCGCCAAACCGTGCACCTAGATTGGCTTTCCGCCTGCGGCATTGCCTCCTATCGGGGGTAAGTGAAGTATTGTTTGTTCAGAGATGATTATGAGAAAATTTGCCTAACACAGATTCTGGCGGAACTGGCAATAAATTAGTGAGCTGGCGCCAGGAGGGCCAGCTGCGCCAGTTCCGCCAGCACGCGCCAGCAGGTGCCAGCTCAAAAACATTTCCCTAATGTATACACCACAAACGAGAAACAGGAGAGTTAGAAGTACAAGGAGATGAGGAGATGGAGGCAGAGGAGAATCAAAGATGGTGGAGGAAAGCTTTCAAAGACAACGCAACTAGCACGGCCAGGAAGAAGGCCAAGACCACCCTTGGTGCGACCGAAAAGAAGAAAAGCGCTCTCCAGGATGAGAGAGCAGCACTCCTAAACGGCGGGTCCGACCGGAACATCACTAGCACCGTGGCCCCGGGCCAAGTCGTGCCCAGCCTTGCATGCACCTCAGCCGAGAGCCATGTACGAGGAGTAGACGACACCGTCTTGATAGGAGGAGAGGCCCTGTGCCGAAAATGCGACGGGAAGAAAATTGCCGCACAAGCTGCAATAATCCAGAAGACAATTGATGAAATCATTGACCGACAGAACGAGCGGAAGTCCGCGGAGACGCGTCTGCACGGAATAACAGAACTGAACCACATCACGAAGTACGCTGTCAACATGACGAAGGAGAAGAAGCCGAGAGACACAATAGATTTTCTGCGACGAACAGATGTGACACCCGAGAGAGGGAGCAAAAAGTCGTCCGAGATGGCGGAGATAGCAAGAGATTACCATAATGACCTCCAAGACGATGGCATTGCGGTAGTGCGTGCGGGCGATATTCGGCGGATCGGTACGGATTAGTCAGGTGTTTGCGCATGTTGTAGACACATTCCTCCTTGCTTTGATCCACGCACAGCGACACTGCGGGATTCCCTGGTGGCACCTGAGAGCTCATCCAGAGAGACTAGCCCAGCATGGACATTTGCCCACAAGACCGAGAAGCAGCCCTTGAAGATGCATTAGGATCACTACCACCTCCCCAGCAGGGGGTCGATATGGGCAAACTGGAGCGTAAACTCAACGAAGGAGACGTATCCCAGGCGGTAGGTAGCGCAGCAAACGGCAAATCGTCAGGCATAAATGGATTGAAGTCCGAATTCTGGAAACACCTGAACACAATGTACACTGAATCCCAAGAGCACAGGGATGAAGGTGGCCCTCGGAAAAAGCGAGGCAATATAATAAAGGTACTCACCTGGGTATACAATGACATCGAGGAATTCGGGGTGCTTGAAGGCACGGACTTTGCCCTGGGATGGATGTGCCCCCTCTTCAAAAAGAAGGATAAGACGGACATAGCTAATTACCGCCCAATCACGGTCCTCAACTCTGACTATAAAATTTTTACGAAAGCCCTTACAAACAAACTGACAGAGGTAGCACCATACCTAATCCACAAAGACCAGTCCGGTTTCATGAAAGGCAGGAAGATAACGGATGCCATATACCTTGCCATGGAGGTTGTTGAATACGATGAGGAAGACCTGCAAAACGGTGTTATCGTGGCACTGGACCAAGAGAAAGCATACGACAAAACCCTCCACAGTTACCTGTGGGCAGCTCTAGAGAAGCAGGGCCTACCCGAGCTTTTCATCAACACTATCAAGTCCCTGTATAAGTATGCAGACACTCACGTTATTGTGAACGGTGAGGTAAGCTCCCGATTTCGAGTAAAGAGAGGAGTACGGCAAGGTGACCCCCTCTCGTGCCTGCTTTTTAACTTAGCGATTGAACCACTTGCGTCCATGCTCCGGAACTCCACTCTGCACGGATACGCCATCCCCGGAGCCGCAGAAAGAGCGATAGTACAACTCTTTGCAGACGATACCACCGTCTACCTGCACGAGAATGACCGCTTTGAAGACCTGGAAAAGATTCTGAATCGCTGGTGCCTGGCATCTGGGGCCAGGTTCAATGTCTCCAAGACGGAAATCATACCATTCGGATCTGAGACATACCGAACAAACCTGCTCACCACCCGACAACTCAACCCGCAAGACCAAGTGATTCCAGCTAGCATTCACATCGCTAAAGATGGCGAGGCCGTGCGAATCCTAGGGGGTTTTGTGGGAAATAAGGTCGATGCATTTGCAGTGTGGACACCAGTTTTAGACAAGGTGGACCTAGACTACGAGCGATGGTCAAACATCAACCCAACCATGAATATGAGGGAAAATATTGACCAGATCATTGCGGGGTCAATAACACAATACCTAGCACAAGTAAATGGAATGCCACCGGCAGTCCTAAAACACGTCCTGAACTCTCAACGGGAGTTCATGAATGACGGAAAATCTTCAATGATATCAAGAGAACAGTTAATGGCACCGCGAGAAAAAGGTGGTCTAGGTATGCTTGATGTCGAAGCCCGAAACGAAGCACTCCAGCTAGTCAAAGCAGGTTCATTGGCAGAAACTGACACAGACAAGCGCTCTCACTGGGCTAGCCTAGCGCGACACAGCCTTAGAAAGCGAGTGGTGCAACACCCAAAGGTTGCGAAGGATGCCAGGTCGGAAATACTTGTCCAGAACTATAAGATTAATAGCAGAACGCACCCGCATCAACACAAGGGCATGATGAAGTCCTTGGACAAATACGGAATGCAATTTGAGGCAGTAATGCCCTCAACCGAGCTCCAAAGAGATATGCCGCTATGGCACCACCCATACGAGATGGATCTAGGGCAGAGAGGAAATAATACCTCCAGAGCCAAATGTCTCCGGGCCAACCACTCTATTTTGTCAGTGGGCGGTGGTACTGACACAGCAGAACGCCTCACCGACCCGCTCCACTGGAAGTCTACACACTGCCCCTGTGACGCGTGCGACGCTGACAGAGAGAAGGGATGCAAAAACCCGCATGCCTGTGCAGAGGAAGCTGACCGAAAAATACGCCTGTTGCACCCAGAATGGAACCCAAAGCGAGCCAACACCCCGCAAACCATACACGAGGATCAGGCAGAAGACGGGGAAGCCATTTTCCACCGACCCAAAGAGATAGAATCTCTAGGCCAAGGCTTGCGCGTGCTGACACGGAGACCGCAAGAACCCAAGGAGAGACCGAGGCCGAGACCCCGGAGGAATAGGGGGCCCGAGAGACCTACAGCGCCAGGAGCGGTGACTGTGCATATAGGAGGGGCGGTTATGACACCTCCCCGACGTCCCCCGCAGGCAGCAGGGAGCGTCATATATGGGAGCAGTGATTACAGAAACATCAGCTTCCGTCTTCCCGAAACATGGGCGCAATCACTGCAAGTGGCGGAGATTGCAGCCACCATAGTCGCCGTCCGAGCCGTGGAAAGCGAAACCGAACTCACCCTTGTCAGCCTGAATGACTATGTGAGTAAGGCCATGACAGAGAAGCTCTTGCCGCATGAGCTAGTAGGATGGGTGGGAGTGCGCCACAGCACAATCCTGAAATGCCTCGCAGCTGAACTAAAGACACGCAAGGCGAAAACGACCTTCCTTGTTGCCAAACGGGGGTCGGCAGGGCAGAGGATGTGCTATGAAGCCTCAACACTCGCCAAGAGGGAGACTACAGCGATAAGGTCGCATGAAATAGCGCTTGATATACCAGCGGGAATGAAACTCACTGGCATTCGTCTACAGGGAAACAGACAGAGGACTTTCTATCAAGGCATCCGGGAAGTCAAGACACAACAGCTAAAACCCAGGCAGTCGACGGACCGCATGCTGAAGGAAGTCAAACAGAGCCTCCGAATTCTACGAAGCAGACTGGTCACTGATGAGGAGACATGGCAGTCACTCCGCGACAAAACTTTCCTACCAAGGACATCCAGTTTCTATGGAGAGCGATGCACAACGCACATAGGATAGGGCACTACTGGAAACATATACCAGAGTGTGAAGACCGTGCAATGTGCCAAGACTGTGGCGAGGAGGAGGATCTTGAACACATCCTCCTACATTGCGAGAGCCCGGGCGCCAAAATCATATGGGAAGCGGCAGAGAGGCTCTGGAAGGAGAAAGAGCCGGAATGGCCTGAGCTATCTCTTGGAAGCATCCTTGGGTGCGGACTCGTGAACTTTAAGAGCGAGGACGGAAAGTCGAAGCGAGGAACAAGACGCCTGTACAAAATCCTGATATCGGAATCCGCGTACATGATCTGGAAGATACGAAATGATCGGGTTATTTCCCGGTCCGGGGAACCGCTAGACGAGACCGCGATCCTGAACAAGTGGATTTTCAACCTGAATCAACGACTACAGCAGGACACCATCCTTGCAAAAAGGTCCCGCAAAGGGAACCGTCCCCGTCTGGCTCCACCTGTGGTGCATGAGACCTGGTCCGGAACATTGGATGACGAGGATAAATTGCCGACCAACTGGCTAAAGGAAACCAGAGTATTAGTGGGTCGCCGAGCGCTAACAGAAGATCAACTCCGCACTAGGGGAGTTGGCTAGCCCGGGAGCCCCACACTGCCCCCACAAGGGCGTGCAGTTGTGCATTTCTCTGGTTGGTTTCTCACACTCCTGGACCTCAAAGTCCGAACTTTACGCGTGCCATGGGCTAACTATGGTAGTTGCTA
Organism: Mycena galopus ATCC 62051; assembly: GCA_014925785.1. Classification (NCBI taxonomy): domain Eukaryota; kingdom Fungi; phylum Basidiomycota; class Agaricomycetes; order Agaricales; family Mycenaceae; genus Mycena; species Mycena galopus. The sequence goes on from WIQG01000285.1 coordinate 176,771, forward strand.
GGCTCGATATCGTACCACCAAAAAAAAAAAAAAAAAAAAAAAAAAAAAAAAAAATGGTGGAGGAGGAACGCACCGAAATACCGCTTGCAAGCAGATGGTGCGATGCAAAAAGAGAAGGGTCTGTTGAGGGTCTGCTAGGATTGCAGTCGCCTAGCCCATTCGACTCAAGATGACGTTGGGTGGCGGAGTGGAACATCTAGAACGTAAACAGCTAAGGTATAGGAAAGGAACGGGGCACACATGATACTCGCGACCGATGCAGATTTGTATCTGCGCTACGGCGCTCCAAAGACCAAGTCATTGGTCTTGAACGCGATGGATGCCGCTGAAAGAAAAAATGCGCAGTATCCTGAATCAGCAAAAGGAGGCCAGGGCTGATAAGAGGGGACGGGCTGTGGACACAACCGACACCAACTACCCTTCTCCCTCAATACTTTCAGTATCCGGCCGCGTGCGAGGTACGCGTGCAGGTATGCGGGGAGATCGAGTGTTGGGTCAGTGGAGCGGAACAAACAAAGGCACCATAGATGAAGTCGCTGGGGCAAGGCGTCGTGGCTGTAACAGCGGCGGATATTTGAGCGGGCATGTGGCCAGGACGAAACTGTGGTGGACCTTCGGGAAAATGCGCCTAAACGGATGTGTCGGCCGATGATCCGAAATGTTGTGCACTTTGCGGCTTGTGCGGAACGCTCATCTCCTCTGCGATCCTCGATGCATGCTCAGCCGCCGTTCGCCCTGGGACAAAGACTCGTAAGGTTAGCAAGAACTATTGGCTCATTACGCACCGTCGGCATCACGCGCTCAAAATTTCAGCCTCGTCACGCTGCAAACACAGAGGCCGAGTCTATACTTAAGCTGGAACGAGGAGGGGACTCCAAGTGCGTAGGTAGCTAGAGAGTGTAATCATCATGTGTTTAACCCCGTTTTCTGTCGCTATTTTTCTTTCTTGTGTTTACTGATTTGCATTTCTGATAGAGTCATTAGACGACTGGAGCGTCGACTGTAGGCGATATCGATCCAGATTGAGTACGGCGCATAAACCTTCCCCGCGGGTTCCTCCCTCCAATTCTCCTACTCCCCATTCTCAATTTTCGGTAGAGCAAAGCACGAATCCGTTTTCCATGTCGCCGACCTGCGCGCACTTGTCCGTTCCCTTCTTCCCTGTTTCTACAGCGACAGCGTGACGCTGCCATACATTTAAAGTGCCCGTTATGTATCGTTTGCTCCACTTCTTGCAATTACGGTCTATTCACACCTCCCTTCTCTGCTCGTATTCCGCCTTGGTTAATTTTGTTGATTTTTTTTCATTTGATACAGTTCTGATCTATCGCTGGCCCCTCTGCGGGCGAAATTCATACCTGTATGCCTGCCGGTGGCCTCCTCAAAAGATATTTTTAGCTGCCGGTGCACTTCAGGCAGACATATCTGGGACCCTACTTAGGGTGGTTTCTGTATTGAGAGATGACTACCCTAAGAGGGTCCCCAGTACAAGGGGAATCCCAGGGCTCTCCCAGCCAATGGGAGCTCCTACTAATACTTTTTTTTGGCTGGGTGCACCCAGAGTAGATACTGTTGGGAGCTCCCAGGTACTGCTGGGAGCTCCCAGATTCTGTCACGCGTCATGCCCCGCAGGGCAAAAAAACAAAGGGTTTTTGGGCCCATATGGGCCCCGTTGGCCAGCCTGTTTGGCTGGGGCCTGTACTGTGCATGTTACTGGTTCTTTGGGTGTATATCCCAGAATTTCTAACCTATTGCTGCATGCAATGCATGCTAGTGAAAATCCGGGTTTCTGGCGGCGAAAAATGGATCTTACCACCGATATGGGGCCTGTTTGCCAGCTTGTTCACCTAGTAGGTACCTTACCAGCTCCTTTGATGTATATCCTAGCATCCAGCTGCCCCTATGCCTGCTGGGGGTTGGTTCCTCATTTTTTCGAAACCCACTGCATTTGGGTCCACGATGCAGCTCCTACGCCTGCTGGCAGTTGGTTCCCGATTTTGTCGAAACCAGCTGCATTTGGGTCCGCAATGCTGCCCCTACGCCTGCCGGCAGTCGGTTCCCAAGTTCCCTGTAATCAGATTGTATTTTCAGTTCCTATTTATCATGCTGGGACCACCCGCCCATATGATCTGGGAGCTCCCACAGCATATTGGTGGGTACTCCCAACATATAATTTGGGAGCTCCCAACGCAACCCAAATCTCTCAGTGGGAGCTCCCAGGGATCATAGCTGGGAGCTCCCAATTAGAAAATATTACTGGGAGCTCCCAACAGAAATAAAAATATATTGTTGGAAGCTCCCAGAGCAAGTCCGCATGTCGTTGGGAGCTCCCAATGCAAATATGAATTTCGCTGGGAGCTCCCAATGCAAATTGAAGAATATCGTTGGGAGCCCAGCACAATCTAAATTTCGCTGGGAGCTCCCAACGGAAATACAAAAATATCGTTGGGAGCTCCCAATGCAAATTATAATGTTGGTGGCACCTCCCAAAGTAATTTACAACCAAATCATCCTCAGTTCAGATTTAGGATCTCATTTTCCTCATTCAACTCAAACAATTACTAACTAGTCAATTAATCTGTTAACAACAACCCAAATATCAAAATTTCCTTCTATGGTTGCAATGGGTTGTTGTAGTTTGTGTCGGCCGCAAAGAACCCGTTGCAGTGTTATTTACAGGGGACCACTCAACTGGAATGCTTCTCAATTCCGGTCTAGTGGTTATCGCACCTTCAATTCAAGCCAAATAATTATAATTTCGTGAACGCAAACTCGGAATTTCCTTTTACGGGTGCGATGGGTTGTTTTTCATTGTTTGTTTCGGCCGGCAGCGCTAGTCCAAAACCACAAGAAACACACAAGTCCACAGCTTTGACATAATACAAGTCCAATAAAATTGTGATATACACTTTCACAAGTCCAAAACCACGACAAGAAACCTAATTCACGCGCCAACTTCACCCTGCCCCTACGACGTCCTCTCTACACCTCAATCGCTGAATCCATCCCTCATCATATGAGTGCCAGTTACCCCGGCGAGAAGTGGAAACTCACACTCATTCTCGCTGGCAAGCCGGTACTTCTTGCTTTCATCTCAAAATTTTCAAGACTCGGTAGGTCAACAAGTCCGCATTCTTGAGATAATACAATGAAGTTAAGCATGAATACAATCAATTCAAGTCATAAAGATCGCGATAAATGTAGATGAAATGGCGAGCAGCCATAAATCACAGCGGCTCGTTCTTCACGCTAACCTTCTTCTCTTGCAGCCTGATCGCCCGCCGTTTCGCGCCTGCTTCAGGAGACCCGTACTCGTATCCGGTGGGCCTCGACAGGGGATGAGCGCGCACACGGGCAGGGTTAATCCCACCGGGATTGCGAGAAGACTGAATCGCGAAGGGATTGCCTGCACGTGAAGTCGTCAGCGCGGCACACACACAAAGGACAATCACACATACTCTTGACCTCGCGGTGCCGAGGGCAGGGCGAATAGTTCGGGTTGTCGGCAGCGGCTGTGGCGCGATAGGCTGCGACAGCAGCGGTGAGTTTGTTGAGGCGGCGCTCGGGGTCAGGGTTGGCGGCCACGAGCATTCCGAGAATGCCTGCCGGTACCCGTTCCATCGTGGGGACTGTTGGTATTGAAGGTGATTATGTGAGCAGGAGAGACAAAAAAATGCAAGACTCACCGACATGGCGGGCGCACACGGCATCACCACATGCGATAGCTCTCCCGGGAGTGCATGTACATGTCTGCCGCGAGGAATATTAGCTCGAGCAGAACACATGAAAAAAGTAAACTCACCGGCTGGTTGGCCAAGGGACTGTATTCATTACAGTGATCGTGGACCCAACAGGCTTTGCAGAGCTTGAAGACGCGGGTGAATCCCTCCGCTGTCACCTTGTACTCGGCCCAGCCCCAGAGCGCTACCTTGAGGGTGCAGCCATAACATCTGTCCTCGCCGTAGAGTCAGATGTGGTGCTCGGCCTCGGTCGCCAGTTCGTCGGTGGTACAGAAAATCATTACGCCGCCGCCATTAACAAGGTTGATGTCCCACAAGCGCCGTTGTCGTTGCCCATCGCGGGATGTGGGGGTGGCGGGGGAGGTCGCGGCGATTGCAGAAGGCATATGGCAGCAGGGGATTCGTGGACTAAGTGGCACACCTGCGCCTCCTTATATACCCTGTAATAATGTATGCCACCCGTCAGCTTCTGAGCAAGAACAATGGTGGACTGCCTTACCGATTGGAGTCGGTGGCCCCGCCATCAAAGCGCTGCAATTTTTTTGCTGGCCAATCAGCGCCCCCAGCCTCAAAGCGACTTGAAAATCTTCAAACCCTTACGGACAATAGAAAAATGCAAAACGAAATCAATTAATCCTCGTCGCTACTGCTGTCGTACATATCGCGGTACACGTCCGCGTTCTCCATGGCATCGAGCATCTCAATTCCTCTTTATCTTCCTTGTAGTACCTATCCTCCCCTCTCCCCGCCGTCTGCGCCTGTGCCAGGCATTCCATGAGTTCGGCCTGAGACGGACCCCATGGTGCATCCCCAGGTCTCTCCGTGGTATGGTTGCGCCACCTTGCACACAGTCGCAGCAGGCGTTCCCGATGAAGGAACAACTGATAGCGATTGGCCTCGTTCGCTAGTGCACAGTCAATCATTTGCATCGATCACATAAAAATCTGAACCGTACCTGCGTTTGCCACCGCCAGTCTGAGAACGTCCCACTCTTCAATAAACCACGCCCGCATGGACCGTGTTTCCTTTGCGAGCATCGCATCCTCCTCATCAGTGCGGTCTAATTGTAGCACCGCTTGTATGCCGCTCCGGACGCTGTCACTACTCAGCCAAAGCGGAGGCTCGCCCCTGTCGTCGTTGTCTTCTAGGCCGACGTCTTGCCAGATACTGTCATCCATGTCGAGCTCAAACACCTTTTTCGCATCAATTGGTTGTGGGGAGATGGCACCCCGAGGTGTGGTGCGCTTGTCGATCTCTTTTTGGATGGCACCACGAGGTTATTGTATTCCCTCACCAGGTTCGTAATCTTGGGCTGGCGGTGTTTGACAGCGGATTGGGTATGAGTCCGCAACTTGATGTCTACTCGTCACGAATCAGCCTCAATCCCAGCAAAGGATTACGCCCATACCTGATGATTGTTGACGATGCGAGCTCCGTTCCGCCTGTTCATGCTCGAATTTCCGAGCTCGGAGTAGATGGTGTAGTCGTGTTTTCTTGACCCTCACATCGAATCGCAGCTGGAAGAATTTGGTCTTCATCAGCTTCTTCAGCTCGGATTTTTCATGGATGCCGAGAGCGTTCTCGCTCCTGAGTAGTCGGTCTTTGAGCTTTGTTACAGCCGCTCGCGCGTCCTTGAGAGCCAACTCAGTGTCGGCCAAAAGCTCGTCGTCGCCGTCCTCGACCGCGTCATTCCAGGCGGCCTTGCACTCCCGGACTTCTTTCTTTTGAGCGTCAACGGTGTTGCGTAACTCGATCACCGCCGCTACAGCTTTCTCTGCCCGCGTCTTGGAGCGCCCTACAGACTCCAGCTGTAAGCCTTTGCCGCAGATCTTCTGTGACTGGGGGACGTACTTGGAATAGGCTTTGTCTGCGACTTCACTTGCTCCTTCCACTGCTGCCTCAAGAACTCCTTTGAGTGGCCACTCTTCTTCAGGTCGCGCACGGCCTTGGTGCACTTGTTCTTGCTGAAGAGCGTACGACGGTGAATCCATTCCGCGAGCTTGAAGAGGTTCGCTTCATCGATCTGCTTCACCTGGTTATCCAGCGTGTACAGGTGGTGGTGGTCCTGGGGGCGGAACGTTGTTAATAAAAACCCCCGTTATGGAGGACACTAGTCACTTACTCCAGAGATTCGCAAGTGAGCGATGAGATGGCTGATGAGATGCCAAAAGTGTTCCGCGGATTCGCCGTTCGAGAAGCCGAATCCCTCACATTTGAGGGGGTGGTATATCACCTGGCAAGCCCACTCGTGGCCGAAAGCGTGAAACACAGAAACTGCGAACAGCAATTGATGGATGTACTGGCTGAGGAATCCCCACTTGCGCGCTGAACGCTCCGCTTGACATGCGATATTGTACATGACGCCCAGCATGACATCGAGGGGGAGGTGCTGCATGAGCGTCTCCAGGAGTAGCCATACATTGAACTGTTTCTCCCCTGGCGAATGCATATTGACAAGCCAGAGGACACAGTCGTGGCGGCACAATAGCGCCATCAAGCCCGTGTCCGAGTAGAACTGGCTGCTAGCTTTCTGGCGGTTTTCATCGGCGGCTTTGAAAGACGCCTCGCAGCCATCTAGGACGGAGCGCGGCAGCTTCAAGTCCTTGTGCTCATAGATGTCATCCTCATCCTCTATCTCAGTGACGGTGGCCTTGCGCTGCTTCTTCTCGCTGGGCTTGCTGTCGCGTATGCTGTCGACATGCTCCTCCATCTGACGGCTCAGGTCCTCGGGAACGAAGAACGTGTCGGGATGAAATTTGGGTGGATCGTTTCCACCAGTATTTCGTTTCTGGGTGAAACACACGTCGAGACACACATTGAAGTCCATTCTGGGTGGCATATTAGCTTTGCTTCAAGCAGTCGAAGCCGACGCGGTGAATGCTTACTTTACTGCACCGTTGTGCACCAGCGCACCGAAGCAGGCGGGGCAACGTCGGCAGAGATATTCGCTTGGGCGTGTCAGGGGCGGAGAGGGTTTGAAAGGGTTTTCCCTGGGTGGAGTCTTCTCTCTTCCTCGTTTTTGTCCGGCTCGTGGGGCTGGGGTCGGTGACGTGGAGGCGGCGTGAGAAGCAGATCTATGGACTCCGCGACCTCGGGGGCGCTCTTGAGTCGGCATCGGTGCTGACACCGTGGGGGTCGCTGGCCCATCATCGTCATGCGCACGCTGTTCTTCCTGCTTCTCCTCCAGGTAGGATTGCCGTGCGTCTTCGATAACGCGGTCGAAATGGCGGCTGACTAGATTCCGCAGGTGCGTGTACCATTCCAGAGCGCTCGCAAACAGTCGCCGCAACGAACCCTGCATGATAATTTACAAGTCAGTGGGTTTCGAGAAACAGCAGGCGCTGACTGTAGTGGCACATACCTCGTGGTCCAGCGTGAATCCCAGATCAGTCAGGAAACTCTCCATTGTCGCTGTCCACGCCGTGTTGTTGGGTGAGATTTTACCAAACAGCGTTCTTGCGAATTCTAAGACGCGGAGGTCCACCGCCAACGTCGGTCGCCACGGGGCTGAAGGAAACAAGCCAGCGGCAAGCAGTTGCTGCGCCGCCGGCTTACACTCGCACACATCTATCTCGAGATCGCTAATAACTGGCGAGTAGGCGTCAGCATTCAGCATGATGAGCAGGGTGGCTTGACTTACCAGTGAATCGCACCACCGAGATTTTGCAGACTATAGTGGAGCCACAAGAACAGTCAGTTCTGCCGAGGAGTGGTAAGGCGTCGGCGTCTCGCAGTCCTCGCGTCTTGTGCCACAAATTCACGAAAACGGGTATCAAAGCAGGGAGAACGTCCAGCTGCCACGCTTGGTCTTGAGTGACTCGGGTGGCATGGTGTCGCTTTTTTGTAGGCGATTCCGTGCCCCTCACCGGGGACGAAGGCGTCGTAAAGGCGTCGTCGTCCTCGAAATCCCAAAGGTCAGACGAGCCGAGGTCCAACTCGGATGGACGAGACCGCTGGGAATTCCTGCACTGAAGACTTTGCTGGACCAGTTTTCTCGATTAAGGTGCGGCCTTGCGATAAGAACACCGTGGGCTCCTCCCCTGGCTTATGTTTTTTCAGGTAATGGGCGTTCTGTGGGCCGTCGACTATTCTTGTCTTCCATGTTACCTTGTCTGCCGCTTTTTTCTTCTGGCTCTTCGTTATCCTACCGTATGGCATCAGGAGTGAGTGGCAGGAAGGGAGAGGCAGAGGCAGAAGTACCAATCAATGCGCTTTGGTGAGGACTTTGATGCGACCTCGGACTTTGCCTTTCAATCTCAATCTCTTTCCCAGTCAATCTCAATATCTTTCCCAGTCAATATCTTTCAATAACGCACATGAAGATCGACTCAATCTCAGTATATTAAGTCAAGCTAATATATACCACAAGTAAGACATACAGATAAGTATGTACAAGGTAACAAGCGAAACTGAGTTAGACGCGTACACGAGGGGAGCGAGAGGGGGGCACCATTGTGCGTCGCTTTGGTGGACGCTTTGATGGCGCTCGCCACTGTTCTCCCAGTTTGGGAACCACCAATTGAAAGTTTTAAGCGTCGTTAATTACAGCTGTTACAGGTGCGGTACGTCTACTTTAAAATAGTGCTACTCCTACTTGACGAAAAGGGAAGGTGATGGTAAGAGACAAGAGAGAAAAGCCATCACTGACCAAACAAACTGATTGTGAGGGAGGCCGAGACGGCATGGAATGCCGTGTGATGTAAGTCCGACTTCGGCCGAAATCCGACTTGGTACTTTGCAGCGCCAAGTCAAGTTGTGTATGTATATCCCACAAATTAGGAAGCGCTCGAAGAATTATTTACATTAGTTGCTAGTAATAATACATTTTTTTGTCGTTGTCCCAAATTGCTGCGAGGTACTGAGTATTATTGCTAGATAAAAAAAATGAAAATTCATGCGAAGCGCGTTGCAGGGATCGAGGTCAGCCCGCAGGTCAGGTCCTGATTTAGCGCGCGACACAGACATTTGACCGCATACAGCCCCTTGGGAGACACGGTGTCGCTGGCCGATTTCACAAAGCGGACTTGCACGACTTCGGGGTGGTCGCTCTCGCCCGGCATTGTCTCCGCATATTGGCCCATGCGGTCCAATGAGCCGTAGACGTCGGGCCCAATGACTATGACCCGCCCCTTCTCCTCGCTAATGGACTTGTTGCTGGGCGTTTCCCTGAGCGGCTTGAGGGCGTCCGCAGGAATGGCGGCGGCATGCGACATCGGGGCGACTCGGATTTTGATGCCCTTGGTGCGCAGCGTACTCTCCATTACTGGTTCGGAGAGCGGTACCAGATAGCCTGCACGTCCCTCGTGCCTCGTGCCATTGCTGTTGATCAATTTGGGGAACTTGGATTTTTGCACCCCGAGGATCTTGACGTCAATACGTTTGTGGACGAACTCGGCTCGAGTGAGCCAGACGCCAGTGTCTTCCCCTATGGATGCGTCAGCAATCATTCCGTCCAGTTAAAAGTATTTATTACCAATGTCAGGAACGATGAGAGCGCCCCCGGTCCCCCAAGCCGCGTCCTCAACAATCGGGTCTTCAGGAACCCATGGCGGCAACTGCGCTCGTGGAGGTTCATCTTCCAAATCGTCATCTAGCAATGGGTGCTTCGTACTGGAATTGCCATTAGGTATTTAACAAGTGGGGAATAAAATCAGTCCACGCACTCTCTATCCAGCATGTTCTGCAACTTCACAGCGACTTGAGTGGGGCGCGCCTCCAGTTGGACGAGGTACTCAGGTTCCTCATTGGGATTTCTCTGAGTGTAGCCCACGATGTTGCCGTAGTACCCCTTAAACTTGACGTTGTGGCCGACGAGGAAGACCACCCTGTCCAGGAACTCCAACCTAGGCTGTCGCTCAGCAGCCTTCTCCCATTCCACTGACCACCGACGTGGTGGCGCATCGGGAACCGCCAGATACCACTTGTCGATATGAAGGAACTGGAGGTCGGCTGTTGGTACAGAGAACTACAGAAAGGCTGTCAGAATAAACAAATCTGACGCGATTGTCAAGGCTCACCGAAACGTCTTGAGCCAGGTAATGATATGTTATCTAGAGCTCAAGTAAGTTTCAAAAACGGGACACACAAACGGGACATGGTGTGTTTTGTGCACCTTTCCATCTTTCGTGGTCTAGTCCACCGCGACCTTCAAACAGTCTGCATCGCACTAGGAGAAGACCCGGTCAAAAAGGTGAAGGTCTCGAAAATCGTGAAACCTACTGGGATGAACTCCACAAACCCGCCCACCGTGACGCCGAGAACGAACCCAATGCTGCCTTTGGCAGGCCCACGTACGACGTTGACCACATCGCTTACACGGAAGTCGCGCTGCAGGTATTGCATATGCAGGTGTCGCCGTTGTTGCTGGACACGCTGGACCATGCTGTCCTCTGCTTCGAGCTGCAGTTCCACCATGCCGTCTTGTGCGATGTCCAAAATGCGCGCCAACATCCCCCGTGCCTCTTGGCCATGCACGACTTTGACGCGATCGTCTGGAATCAAGGGTCGCACTAAGGCGAGAGCCTGCAACGCAAGGTCGGTGACGAGCACTATGAAGGTGCTTTCGTTTTCGATCGTTAGACGCGTAATGGGGGTCGCCGCCTCATGCTGCACCGCTGCGTAGCGGACCAGAACCGCTTTGTCCGTCCTGCCTTTGCCAGTTCCGTGCAAGGTGCGTTTCTTGTCCACTATCCGCGTGATCTGTCCAATCCGCCCTTCATACTCCCCCCGGCGTACCACCACGGAGTCACCTTCTTGAAGAGCACATGTGGTGCCTAGATACGGTCGAACTTGGATGTCCGGCCACAGTCTCTTCACTTCTGGCAGTGGGATGATCCCGGAGGCGCTTTTCTGCTTGGAGTATACAAGCACGTTGTTGCTGGTGTTGGCGGCGGTGAACCACTTCAGCTCCGTTTCCGACGGTCTGGCCTCCAGTGGAGAGAAAAATCTGCTGTCGCCGTTCCAAGACAGATGCTCCAATCTGTCTGAACGAAAGACCAACTTGCGCCACAAAAATAAATGCTGGTGCTCGGGTTTCTTCGCAGTCCTCAGTGTCCTGTCCGGATACTGGTGTCGAAACTGAGCGGGGACGAATAGTCTCTGCGGTAGTGGGAGCAGTTTTGTGGTGGACGGGGGAAGACCGAGCGTGCGTGGTGGATGTTTCTCCCCAGGCTTAGGCCTCTCTGCCTGGTCTGTGTCGACCTGGTGGATGCGCGGTATGCCCAAGGCTGTCGCGCCGTCCTGGACGAAAACCAGATCGCCCTTGCTTAGGGTGCCGATGGGGCGGGCAAGTCGCCGCCAGTGACCGATGTGCTCGATTGGAGGCGTGGTGAAGACGACGTGGAACCACGAATCGAGGGTGTCAATTTTGTCCGGCTTCGTACGATTTCGCACAAAGCGGGGGTACTGCTTCAAGGCCTGGAACAATAGCTTGAGGTCTGTGGTTTCGACGCAGACCGCACCAGATCCGATTGCGCGCGTGAAAGCGCTCTGGACGGCGTGCTCGATGTTGGGGTACATTAAAATGTGGCGGATGAAACTGAGCTCTGTCTTGGGCGGAACTGAGAACATGTATAGAGGATGGTTCAGGACGTCGGCAGGGGTAGGCGGTACTGCGCGCAAGCAATGTTTGTCGTCATCATCACCACGAAGAGGAGTCGCGCCACGGCGCGCTGGCTTAAGGCTGCTGGCCTTGTCCACGTAGTACTGGGCGATGGCCTCGTTCTCCAACGCTTCTTGTTTGAGGGTTTTGCAATTATTGAATATGGACGGGAGGCGAGGCCCTGAGATGGGTTCGCGGTCGTCAACGAAGTCGCGGTCTTCCTCGCCCTCGCTGTCATCGCCATCGTCGCGGTTCTTCTCGAGGTCCTCGTCGTCGTCGTCGGCGTCTACATCTAAAAATGACAGCGCCTTCTTGCGAATTCGCTCCTTGCGAGAAAGATGCTAATGTACAATCTCAGTAAAATCAGTAGACATGAAAATTGAAGCGTACCTTTGTGCGTTGACGTTTGGGGGGCGGGGAAGGTGCAGCGGATTCAGAACGGGGACGAGTAGATTTCTGTAGGTATTTGGTCAGTCCATGGCGCGCACTGGTGCAGCACAAAGGTGGGGCACACCTCACGACAGATGTTGTCTACAAGCATGGCTTGCGCAGGGCTGGGTGACCGAGAATGAGGACCGCATTGCTGAACGGTGTGAGTCAATATGTATAGATGAAGAACAAGCTGAGCACGTACCTGGGGCGGGACGGTATCCGGTATGATTTCCTCTGCGGGCGGGCTTTCCGACATGGGGCTGCCGGGCAGAAACAAGGGCGTAGGGGCACGCGACCCAGGCAGCGGCGGGGGCTCGTCGGGAGCAGCAGCGAGCGCAAAAGGACTCGGGGAGCGAGAATTCCACCGTGAGTGCACGGAGCCGCCTGAGGGTGTCGGGGGCGGGATCATGCCCGTGCTTTCGAACTGGCGGATAGCCCGGTCCATGTGCTCGAAGTCGCGGCGGTCGAGGGCGCGCGCCATGGCTTCATGCGAGTCCTCGTCGTCCTCCTGCTCTGAGTCAGAATCTTCTTCGTGGTCATCCTCAGATTCAGAGGCGTGGTCGTCAATATAATCGGCGGCAGTGAACGCGGAAGACATCTGAAAGAAAGATCAAGTCAGCGTCGTGTCGGGACGTCGGGTCTGCTATAGCGCGTCGGCCCGCTCTGCGACTCGCAGTATAACACTTCTTCTCTCTTTTTTTGACGCGTTATCTCGCGTTTTTTTCTCACTCGAGGTGTGCGGCATGCATATTTTATCCATTGCATATACTCTACTTAAAACTACCTAAGAATTTGGCAGATACTTACAAGGGCGGCGGGTGCTTGATGTGGTCGGGAGCAAGTGGGAAAGTCGAGCGCTAGCCAAACAATGCCATCATAGCGAGGGCGCAGACGGCATCGAGATGCCTTCTGAGCTCCCGTGATCAGTCATGTGTCAGTCACACGCAAGGCTTTCCCGCCTTGGTCCCGACCACCATGTCGTTGCGGGCTATGGTGGGACTGGCAGTGGCGGGGAGGAGGGCAGGAGGGGAGTGCGTGTTAATGAAAGAATACATGATTTGACCTACCGAACGCGTAAAGGAAACGACCTGAAGGACGAAAATAAAGATGGAAATCAATGAGAAATAAAGATGGAAATCAATGAGAAATAAATACACAAGTGCAAGTAAGGGCTCACCCGTATGGCAAAGACATGGGCCGGTGCTGACACCTTGGATAGGAGGATTAGGAGCGGCCCGCACGAGGAAGGTAACGACGTACGCAACTTCCAGGGATGTGGCGGGGTGCTGATTAAAAAACGAAGTCTGGCATGAGGTCCGTATCTCAACGGCGACCCCGGGATGCGATACGCTGTATATAAACCGACTACGAGCAGAGGGCAGAGGGCCCACAATGTACTCGTATCATCGTCCGCGCGGGCGAGTGGTGATTTGACGATTGATGGACGCGCTGAGCAGGACCAAGACCTACGACGAGTCAAGATCGTGAAGGGCATAACTCGGTGCGTGTAGACTTACTCGGGGGGGGGGGGTGTCTGGTGGCTGACCTTTGGTGGTGTCAGGATGAGAGACAGAACGCGACCACCTAGTAATGATTCTCTCTGTGAGTTCACGGAGATGGGTGTGGATGGGCTGGGACGACATACTTGTGAGGTGCGTATGGGCAGGCCCAAGGGCGAGAGAACGCGAGGGCGTACTTACGATTTTTCTACGAGTTCACTAGGTCCGGAGGGCGACGGGGAGAAGGTGTGAACGGGCTGGGACGACGTACTTCTAAGGTGCGTATCGGCCCCGTTTACTTGTCAAGTACCTCACTTGAATGAGAATAGGTTTCAGGGTGGTACAGCGAAAGAAAAGGGAGAGACGTATGAGGTTGATGTGACAAGGATTGAAGCGGACGACGGACTTGAAGTACGTATCGGTGGGGTGAGTTTGCGAAGCTGATCTTGTCATTGGAGTACCGCTGACGCTTTACCAGACAGAATGATCAGAGGACGAAGCGAGCCCGGGATGAAGCACTCGAGCATGAGACGTATAGCGGTAGCTCGACCACTTGTACGCGCATGGTCTGAGCAGTTAATTCAGCTTGGCTTGACCTCAGATGAGCGGAGAAATAATGAGCAGACCGAGACCGACATGACAGCGCATGTCCCACACCGGAACGCGTAAGGCGACCGGCACACGTAAGCCCAGAAAGCAGTGGCAGGCGTATGCTGAAGACGGAGACATGAGTAAGAGGGAGTGTTAAGATGGAGGCGAATCACAGGTGTAGGTCAAGGGTGTCGTGTTAAAGGAGGCGTGAAAGACAAGCAAAGTCATGGTGGTAAGGGCAAGAGGAGGAGAGACAAGGAAACAAAAGAAAATGTCTTCCGTTCCAGTGGAAAGCTTTATCAGGGTGGCCTGCATTGTCAATTGCCATATTGGGAAGAGAAGTGCCGCTTGGACCAAAGCGCTGATGTATGCGATTGGTCGAGGCAAAAAAATAACGAGGACAATGGCGGCTTGGGGCCGCATGCAAGACATTCAGAGAAACCAAAGCGCGGTGATGAGCCGAAAAATTGGGGGACAATGATAGAAGCCAACATTTTCGAGTCGCGCTCTCTCAATTCCTCCACCTTCAGTTTCGCCACCATGAGCGCACTGAGCCCACGTCAACTACGCTCTACAGCGCGCGCGCCCGCATCAGGACGGCAAACCCGCTCTAGACAGAAACCCCAGAAGGTTCGTCTTAATTAATTGCCAGTCAGCACAAATATATACTTACAACGACCTGAATCAGAATGACGCGCCAGTTGTTGCAGGCAAACGCAAACGCGCGCCGGAAGGCAAGAAACCAGCAGACACGCGTAGCCGCAAGAAAGCCAAGAATAATTGTGAAGTGGTGCGTAGCTTTGCTTTCGGAACATCCAAACTAGACCTTACCAATTTCAGGGAGAAGACGGAGACGCAGACACAGAACAGGTCGCGGAGCCGTCGAATGGAATGGTAAGTGTTTCTTCTTCCTCTTGTGTTGAGGTTTTGTGGCTAAAAAATGGCAGGTCAACGTGAAACTTGCCTCTGTGGCACTTGGACCGGTCCTCAGTTTGCCTGTATTGTCGGGTTTTTTTAGCTGACGATTCCAAGGTTGAAGAGAACGCCGCGTCTGAGCCATTGAGATCGGTAAGGCCCCCGTCAGTATACTGAGGTTTTATTCACAATTTTCAGGTCGAACCGCTGCCCACGTCTGAGCCACTTGTACCAGTAGGGTTTTTTGTCGGCGTATTTCAGATTTTGGCCTAACGTTTCACAGGTCGATGAAGAACAGGACGCCGTGACTCAGCTCGTCGAGCGTGAGGAAGAACAAGATTGCGAACGCGAGGAGACACCAGTCGAAGGCGAGCCCGACCTGGTGATTACGGGCACAAAGGGATTCGTAGGGCTCTTTCTTGTGACTTTTTCAATTCGTGCCTCACGCGATTTGTCTCAGAGCGACCGCAATTCGTCCTTCAACGTCAAGGTAGAACTCCCGACTTTCCCTGGGTTCCAAGTGATGGGGCAGGTGAGAGGATCCACATAGCAATCACATTTTGACACTGATTCTGAGTTCTTCGAGCAGGATGTACACGTTGGTCGGGCTCCTAGGGCCGAATCGTCCACGACGCAGCTTAGCTGGCCGCCTTCTTCACCAGCTCCAGCGCCCGCGGTGTCGCCCGCCTCCACAGTCGTCTAGCGGTGTCAAACCCCCGACGTATCGCCCGCCTCACCCCGCGATGGCTCGGCGGCAGCGTCATATCCGCTGGCACCAACGCCCGGGTACCCAACGCCCGCCCGCCCCTCAAGCCACGTCCCACGCCTTGACCTCCCCAATTCCCAGCCGCAAACACCCCTCTGATGCTCAATGCGCGCTCTGCCACCCAGCTTCGTGCGCCTCGGACACCAACCCCGCAACCTGACACTTGGGAGCAGGATGTGGAAAACGAGTACCCCGCAGACGACGACGACTTTCCTGATGACAACGACCAGGTCGAGCGCGTTGCTCCCGCCGACGTCGAGGTCACCGCTACCGGGGATGACTCGAAGGAAGAGCAGCACGACATGGACGACTCGGGTGGTAGCAGATCTGACTGGGGGCAAGAGCGTCAAGAACAGCGAGCAAAGGAAGAACGCCGGACACTGAGACGCAGTAAACGCGACCAGCAGGACCAGGAGGATGTCGAAGTGGGACTAAAGCCGGAGCGGCGACAGCGGACGCCGCAGAAATTGAGTGATTCCGATGACTCTGTCGACAGTGAGGATGACGACGCCCAAGCCAAACCGCCAGCCCGGAAGAAAACTAACGGGAAGAAGGCGGCGGGGAAGAGGAAGGCGGCGGGGAAGAAGAAGGCGGCGGGGAAGAAGAAGGAGGCGGGGAAGAGGAAAGCAGCGGCGAAGCCCACGAACGACACCGACGACGACGGTTCGGTCGGGGACGACGAGGGAGATGATCACGGGGATGACAATAAAGACGCGCACGGCGGTCCGTACAAGTCTGGCCCACTGTCGAAGGACATACAAGACCGTTTGCGGAAGGTGCACCAAGACCTGGTCGACGTCGTGGAGGAACTGGCCACAGAGGCGAATAAGCCCCAGGAGTTGCTCTGGGAGGTGATCGATGGGGACCCCAAACGCGTGAGGCAAACAAGCGCGTGGAACATGTTCCAGTGCTGGCTTCATGCGCCCACCGGTGGAGACCAAAATCATGACGCAGAATGTGAGTATTCACAGGCCCCTCAGGGACGCTAAGATTCTAACGTACCATCTAGTATCCAAATCCGAAAACATGAAGCGCGATAAAGCCCAGTACGCGAAAGAGCTGGCGAAGCTGGGCCTCGACGTGAAAGACGCGAAAGACCGGACGACGAAGGTCGTGCTGGCGAAGATGCCATGGCGGTCGACTTGGCACGCCGCATACGCGACCGAGATGGCGGAAAACCGCATGCCTGAGGGGAAGAAGCGTCTGGTCGCGAGTATTGCCGCGGATTGTACAAAAATCGTGAGTTCCGAAGTCGAGAAACCCAAAATTTGCTGACTTCACTCCTCAGAGCGAGAGCGCATATCGGGACATCGGATGTCATGTGTTCGGGGCCGTTATCGACCCCGAGGGTGGCAGCAAGACCTTTGGGGCAACTCACGCGTTCAAGACGATGCGCCAGCGTGATGCGACTCGATGGAAAACGATGACGAAGGAGTGGGAGTCGAGAATTCAGTAAGTGCTCTGAGTGGATTTGAATGATTTTGTTGCTTGACTGACGCCGCTATAGTGTTATTCAGATGGAGATCCAAGGATCGCACGCCGGCACCATCGTCCACTCCCAGCGGATGCGAGAACTGCAGCGCGATCGCCCAGAAATAGAGGATGGTACCGTGCTGGGCGACCGAGACTCCGCCCGGAAATTCATCAAAGACTGTGTTCTCACTGACCTGCGTACGTGGATCCTGTCATTCATATTGATATCCCTCCCGTTTCGTACTGACGGCCTTTCCGCGTAGTGGAGATTCTCGTGCAGCAAGGGGAGATGAGCGTGGTGGAGGCCACCTCGTCGTCGCAAACGATGAAGTGGGCCGCGTGGGCTGAGTACGGGTTCGACCACGAAATGCGCATCATCAACTGGGACGACGAGATGGCGGTGGCAGGCAAATATCCGAAGAAGGGGTTTACCATCAACTGCTTCGAGGCGGCCCAGAACAATCGTGTCATCCCCGCGCTCGACGCGAAGCATTTCCCTACGGCAAATGACAGCGATCGAGAAGAACTGGCCCAAGGCGCTCTGCAAATCGAATCATGGACCGAGGGTAAGTCTTCGATCCAGTCAAATCGCGTCTAAGATATTGTTGACCCGTTATGTACAGCGGAAAGGGCGATGCGACTCGAGGACCAGGGAGATATCCCGCTGATCGTGACATCCAGCGGCATCGTCCTACGCAAGGTTTCGGACTCGGAGAAGTGGCCAAAGCCGTGGCGGCGCAGGAGGCAAGGGAAGAAAAGGCGAGGGCGAAGGCGAAGACGAAGATGAAGACGAAGACGAAGACGACGGGCAAGGCCGCCAAGAAGGATGGCGTTGCAGCGCCGGGGGCTTCGAAGACCGGGGATGCGCGTGCCACTGGCAGAGCGGGTGAGTCTTGATTTTATTATCTTTCTTGTGACTGTGGCTAATCAATCATCTGTGCCAGTTGCTATTCCGCCCTCCGGGAGCCACACACGGTCGCCCTCGCCCTTGCGCAGCCCGCACACGGTCGCCCTCGGCCCTCGCGGAGCCGCGCCCGGTCGCCGTCCTCTTCGCCCCCGCATGCCCCCGCTCGCGACGCCGAGGATCTGGCGCCTGCCGCAGCGTCGTCCCGCATCTCTCAGGAGGAGAAAGCTCGTCTTCAAGCCGTGTACGATCGGGCTCAAGACGAAGAATCGAGAGGCCCAGGACGACCTCCGCATCAAGTTCCGCCTGCAGCGCAACGGCGACGAGAGCCCAATCATGTACGGCGGCGCTGGTGCCTTTGAAGAAGGGGGACGAACACCACGCGGGGGAGGAGCTCACCTGGTTCTTCGACAAAAAATTTTGCGCACTGGAATCCCTTCCAAAGTGGGTGGGGTGCAGTTTCCCGGACGACGAGCAGGCAGCACTTTATACTAAATACTTAGCACGTATGGGGATTAGAATCTGAAGCCTGTTCGAAATAGTAGTTGGAATAATGTACTATGTAGTACTTGCAATTATGTGATATGCATTATGAATTTTGGGTTTTGCTTTTGAAAAGAATCGAAACGACTTAAGTGAGGGATCGAATAAATAAGGAACAACAA
>WIQG01000286.1:0-194118 GCA_014925785.1 Mycena galopus ATCC 62051
AATGAGGGCAGAGGATACGTGCAAGTCGATATTCCAAAAGAATTTTGAACGACCGGCCATTAGAGAGAGCCGCAAGCACAACAACCAAAATGATCCCCGCACGCACTCGAGCAGAACGCCGCTGTACACAATTTGAAGCAAAGGAGGCCGGATAAAGGAAAACTCCCGGCAGATGAGGAACGTGGAACGCTTACTGTTCGAGGGTCAAGACATGCGAGTTCTAAATGCAGATGTTTTGCCGAATTAGAAGATCTGTGCAAACAAAAAAAAATTAACCACATGTATGCCTGATTCGAAGCAGTTGTTGGAAGGGAGTAACTGCAATCTGTGCCGATCCACGGATTGAGCGCCAGCAGCTGAACGTTACTGACTCGCGTCTTCGATTCGATAGCCCCACAACTGTCTCTGCTCACAACGGTATATATATATTGCTTCGCACCCATCGCGCATACCGACACAGTAACTCCAGCGTTACCGAGGAGGTGAAGAATAAAAAAGGCCTTACTGCGAGGGCCAAATCTGGAGCCAGATTTCAATCAGGGTTTCTGATGGAAAATAAAAAATGAAACAGGTTTTTACTGTTACAAGTCGTTGATACCTTGGGGTTCCAAGTCAAGAGGAAATGTTTTTCCTGGGTCGAAACGAGAATGCGATGTGAAAAACCTGGAAAAATTATACTGGCATTCGTTCAAATTGCAGTTATCACCGGACCGTAATGCGTCAAAAAAACAAATTAGCTAAAGGGCATAATATTGTGAACTGTTAGGTGGGAATGCCGAGCGCGGCAAATGCCGTCGATACGTTGGTCTCTCAGTGATAAATATAGCGGCTTATCGATTTCCCGGCTGTCCTAAAAGTACATCAGCCGGTCGACCATGTATCGGTAAATGCTTGACTTACAGGCCAAATCCTAGGAAGCCAGTCATCAGTTAACCAAGAGAAAATTACAGTAATTCAGGACTGCAGGATGCAAAACGAGGGCATTGCGGGACGATTATTGTGGGCCACAGTACTTACCACCGCGGACACAGGTTTTCCTCGTTGGACCCTTGGAGCGAGACGCCGGTTAGTAGATCCGGCCGTCAGATGTGCACCGGCATGCAAGAAAAATATTCAGGTTGGTTATTTTCTCAAGCAGTGTAAAAACTTATTTTTCAGTCGTAGTCCGGGTGCATGAGGATGTCTCTGACGTCCGAGTCGAGGTCTTTTTCTCCCAGATGGAACTTCTAGTACATCAAGTGGGCGACGATGGAAGAGTAAAGTTCGAAGGACATTATTAGGGTCAGTCAGAGTAGCTTTTAATCAGTTGTTTCTGGACTCGTTTCTCGAGTCGTTTCTCGAAATATTAAAGCGTGGGAGAAACGAGAAACGCCTCAGAAACGATGTAGAAACTCCTCCGAAGGAGTTTCTGCATCGTTTCTGAAGTCGTTTCTCCCGCCAAATAAATCCAGGGTCGTTTCTTCCCGCGTTTCTGATGCCAACAATTTTCAGAAACGACTTCTGAAACGACATCATAAGGCTCCAACCGTTTTCGTTTGAAAACGGTTTCAAACGGTTATAACTGTTTTTATTTCCGTTTAGTTTGCTAGGGAGCCCAAACGGTTTACAAACCGTTTGAAAATGGTTTCAAATGGTTGGAAAAACCAATTACTTGCCAGGAGACATACCAGTGAGAATACTGGAGATTTTTGAAGTTCATGGCATTACTGAAGGGTGTGGAAGTCCTCTCAATCAACCAGTATATTTGTACTAACCCGTGGTGCTCAAACTGAGGTATTGTCTTCCAGATATGGTGATGTCCCATGTGACTGATTGTTCAAAGTCGGAATTGATCTGTCGCGTTTTCCCCTTAAATGCACTATGTCATCATCGGCACACTCCCAAGACTCTTTTATGCCCCCCCTCTTCCTCCTATGTACTGGTTTCAATTCCAGTGTGCCCTTGTAGTTTGACTAGACACACTCAGCCTCCAGTTCTCCAGAAACAAACTGCCATTTAAGCGAACTCCAGTGACCATTACCACCACGCTCTGCCCCGAGTTCTTTATTTTGGTGTGCAATAATGACATGAAGTTCTCAATCCAGTACTGCCTACGGATCCTTAGTTTTGGGGAAAATGTCTCCCAAAAATACCGTTTGAAACGGTTTTCAAATGGTTTAAAATGGTTTTATTACCATTTCCATTTGATTTGACCTGATCTTCAAACGGAAACTAAATGGTTGGAGCCTTACGACATCAGAAACGACCGCAGAAACGACCTCAGAAACGTCGAAACGACCTACTCTGACTGACCCTAATAGCAACAAGCACAGTCGAGTGCCGGGAAAAGTTGGCAAGGCGATACGACGCCTTGACTCGACCGGGCAAAACGCGTCGAAAACATTGATTCGAGGTCTTGATTATGCTTGTCAAAGTCACGAGGTCTTTCCAGTTTCGGACACTTTTTAGGTGATGTCTACTCGCTACCACCAACGCCTCTGACTACGTTGTCGATCCCACCCACCCGACCGTCCGCCGTGTCGAGCGTCAGATACCCACCGTCGCCTTGTTTCCCCCCGGCTTTGCGTTCAAACCGCCCCGCTCACTGGTGCTTGGGTCGAGGCTGCCCAGCTTTTTTTGACCAACCTAGCCGCATTCGTTCTTCGTAGATGCGAATGCACATCTCGTCGCCGGTGCGGCTTGGAATTCGGACCTGATTCGGACGACGATGGAATTCGGGCTGTGATTCCCAATCGCAGGCATGGTACGTGGCCGTTATGAATTCTTTTATCCTCCTAATCACCTAAAAGATAAAACCTTCATAGTCTAGTCCGTGTCGAGCAGGCATCCAACACTGTCTGATTTCGCCACCTCCCCTGCTCACCGGTTCCTGCGCCGTGCAGCATCTCCCCGGTGACATGCACTGTCGTTGCCCACCGTCACGACAGTCAGTTACCGCCCTGCGCTGCCCCGTCGGATTTGGACTTGTCCTGCAGTCGGCTACGATGCCACCGCATGCGCTCCTGCCCGCCTGCGCCGCGCCTTGCTCGTCCATGCCCCACCTTGCTGGCCCACCCCCTGCGATCACACCATCCCGCCTTCTGCCGTTCGCATTGGCGCTTCCAGCTGTTGATGCGGTGATTACAAGCGTCACGTCGCTCGCTCATGACTGGTTTGTGTCACCCATTTGACGAATACCTCCCTCGCCTCTTACTCCCTCGCCCGCCCACTAGGTCGCCTCTACATCACCTACGCGTACCCGCCACCTTCGCTACGCCCAAGCGCATTCGCGCACCAAAGCCCGACGGCGCGTCTCTGTCTCGGGACGGCGTCCGGGCACCGTCGAACTGAGTTTGCTCCTCCTTGGCGGCGGCAGGCAGCTCGACGACGCCACAATAGGCCCTCGTCGACGACAACATCGTTCTGCAGGTCGCGCAGCACCAAGCACCGCGCTTATGCTTCTCACTCACGCAGCGTCTCCGCGCTCGAGCGGACTTCACCTTCATATTCACTCCCGCCTCCCCCTCGACCTCGCTCCCCGTCCGCGCATCACCTTCTCCTACGCGCACACCGTCGTTTTGCACACCTACACCATTGACACCGCCCTCCCGCGTCTCCGCACATTCTCCTCGTACACCAATCTACCATTATGACGCCCTCCTCGTCATTCCTCCGCGCACCGACGACCGGGTATGTCCGATGCCCCGTGTCCCATTTTTAGATTTGCCGCTGGATGCGAGGGGTACTGGAGGGTAATCGCGCCATGGGAAACCGCTCAGTCTGAAGCGATGCACTGCCTCCAATCACGCCACCTGCACCTTCCCCTCCTCTCTTCCCACCAGTCGCCAGCGACGCGGCGGATGGGGCGTATGGTGAAGCGAACGACACCGTGCAAGCCCCGTTCACGACCTGCGCTCTTTCACGCCGCCTTCTCCTCATGGGTGGGGTCTACCTACCGTGCACCAAGTCCCTCCCTTCTCTGCCGCCTTCGCTCTCATCCCAGGCCCTCCTCCACCTCGTAGTACCGCTGGCCTCATCAAAGATACACGATACCGCCGCTTCGTCTTCCATTCCGCCGCTCAACCTCTTGCCCGCACCTTGCTCGACCTCACTCTGCACTCGCATCGTCCCGCTCATCGCCGCTCGGGCCGGCGCTGCCCGCGGTCTCTTGCCACCAATGGTCTCGCTCCCGCCGACGGCGACATCGTCCCGCACACCGCGACGCAGCGCAAGCTCCGCGTGTGCGCTTTTCGATGACGAGGACTCCGCAGTCGAGCCGCTTCCACCTCCGCGCACGCTTGGTCTCACGTCCTTCGTCTCGGGTGCGCCGCCGCCTCCCCACCGACGTCGCTTCACCTCTACGCATCGACTCCATCCTCCTACGCACACGCCGTCCTCCTGCCCACCTACGCCCTGCATACCGCCCTCCCGCGCCTCTGTAAGCCCTCCCCATACACTCCTCCGCCATCATTACGCCCTCGTCGTACCTCCGCGCCCCGACGAACGGGTACGCATACTCTGGTGCCCGGGAGCGATTCGTGCACCTTGTGGGCTGACCGGCGCTGAATGCGAGGGGCGCGGGAGGGAAGGTTGGCGAGGAGTCGTTGACCGAATGAACGAGTCCCGGGGACGGCGTGGGTGGATGCGATGAGGAGGGCGATGAGATATGCTGTCGGTGTGGGTCGTGCATTGACGACCGGTTTTCCACCGCGGGCGACGCTCGTAGAAGGTGATGCCATGCTACGTGATTTGCGATCTTGAAGGAGACCGTGCTGGAGGAGTGGAAGCGCTGGATATGTGGAGCCACCTTGGTGAGTCTCTTCGTTTGTATGCCCTCTGCCTTCTTTCTCTCCCCTTCTCCGTCGTTTGTTCCCATATCGCCCTTCATTTGATTTTCTCCTTGTCTTTTATTAATCCTTACTCAGATTTTTCAGAGACTTTCCCCGCGAACGGCCACGCAAGCACCAGACCTCGAGGACAAGTAGACGCAATGCGTCCCCATCGATGACGACATCGTCCTACACGCCGCGGCGCAGCGCGAATTCGCGCTTATGCTATCCAGTGTCGTGGTGACTCTGCCCTCGAGCCGAGTCCTCCTCGGCATGCGCCCTTCATCCTCGACGCGCCTCGGCCGCCTGGCCCTGTACCTCCTACGTCATCCCAGGTAGGAGATAGACGACAACGTCGAGATCGAATGCGCCCCTCCACCCGTCCCCAACGTCGCCGCGATTCGCCTCGCCCTCGCCCTTTCCCGCGTCTTCATCAACAACGCTCTATGCCACTTCCTCGACATCTACCTTCCTCAAGACCTCACCGTCTGCGTCCATCAGCCACCTCTCCACCCCATACGTCACCAAATCCGCCACACTGTCCTTCAAGCTCGAACGACTCGCAGCGCAGGGGAGCGCGCGGTCGAGCAGGGCCGGGGCAGAGGCGGGAGGGGTGGGGCAATGCTAGGTCGCGAGATAGTGCCGGATGAAGCGCCTAGCTGTCCTACATTTCAGGGACATCGGAGGGGTATCTTGGCGGGCAAGGAATGGGTTCTGGCGGAGTTATGCGGGCGGCGGATGCATGGCGGCGGCGGGGACGGGTGCGGAGGTGTATAGCCTGAGCAAGCCGTATTGGATCGATGAAAGCGGGAGCGGGTGGGACGTCTTGCCTGAAGGTGCGCAATATGGCATGAAAGGTTCGGAGAGGAAGGAGGATGGGAGTAGTAAGACGACAAGTCCAATTGAGGTGAAAGTAGGAAGGGAGACCAGGGTGAGAGTGCTGGTATGAGAACAAGTCGAGGCGTGAAGTAGATCTTGAGCAGATGTTGAGCAGATGTCCAAATTGGGTGCATCGGATACTGTAGCAACACACGTGGAACCACCGGTCCGGCGATCTGAACCTTTCCACGCCCTCCGACATGACGCCGCCGCGACCGCCAGCGACCGCCCATCGTGCTAGACAGTGGGCGGCTAGCTCCCGTCACCTGTCTGAACGGTATCCTCAAA
Source organism: Mycena galopus ATCC 62051 (assembly GCA_014925785.1). Classification (NCBI taxonomy): domain Eukaryota; kingdom Fungi; phylum Basidiomycota; class Agaricomycetes; order Agaricales; family Mycenaceae; genus Mycena; species Mycena galopus. Next base: position 5,976 of record WIQG01000286.1, read on the forward strand.
TTGTGATGAGGGTTCAAAATTCGCGCGCGCGAAAAAATATCTTCGATGTCTTGGCAACCAAACTTTCTATATATTGCTGCCTTAAATTATGACGGTCCAAACGTTGCATAAATCAAAAAGGAAGTTTTTTTTTTGCCTTCAAAACTTTTTTTCCAGGAAAGCTCAGAATACCTCCAGGTTGCATACCCACATCCCAGGTGTGTCTAGCAACCTCTCTCTGAGAGGAATAGAGTTCCATTTGAATCTAACTGGCGCCAGACGCCATTTCGGCTCAAGGCGGCCGACCTGGCATAGCCACCTGATTGGCACATGTCTTGGGACTCTTCCCCGACCAAACATCGAGGACCTGTCTTCTGCGACACCCTTGACAGACAATATTGGAGGGAGAAGAATAGATTTTGGAGCAAGACTAATTACAAGATAGTTCAACACCTTGGTATGAAGGAAAGTGCGATGTAGTTAGAAACGGTTGCATCATACAAGAGATACATCTAGCATAGAAATGTAAGTGTACTCGACCACAAATCCTGTTTCGTTCAGATAAATGGCATGCTCCTTCAAGTGTAGAGTAGGATTCAATGGGTATAAATCCCTGAGAGTGTGGGTCCAAGAGAAATGATCAGAGGATAATATCGTGGTAAGAGACAATCGGAGAGTCATTCCTGTCTTCAAAACAACGGAAGTAATTGCAGGTTCAAGCCATTCCATGAGGGTGAGATGGTTCAACCTCAAGGCATAGCCTTGAAATGCGATGTGAAGAATAGGAATGTGCGAAAACGGCGCAAGACTGAAGAGAGGGGGCGAGTTGGGGTCAACTTTATCACAAATTTGAGTATTGAACAAACATAGTGTGAGAAAATCTCACCTTCGTCAAATACAATCTTGAGGCTCTGCTTGATGGCAGAAATACGGATTCCCCTGCATATTGTGTTTGCAGTCTCTTGGGAGTACGTCACATGTAAAGTCATGTCGTCTGTATGCCAACCCTGTGACAAGATCCAAGAATGGAAGAAGGTGCGAATGCCTTCACAATGCTGAAGAGAAAGAGCAGCGAGCGAAGGGATGCGTGGCATGCTTTGTGAAGTTGATCCAAATTCACACTTGATGAAGTGTAGGGACGATGGGCCGGATGTAAAGCAAGAAAGTGCTGTTGAATTGGAAAAGCGCCATTGGGATAGGTGCAGTGACCGGAGATTCAGAGTTGAGAGTGTGTTTGAAATGCGGATAGAAGGCCCGAACACATGGGTGCTCGGTCCGCAAGGGAATAATGCCAGCGACTCCAAGCATTGGAGCAGCGGTAAAATCTGCACTATATTGTCTTCAATCCTCTCCCAGGAACCCAAGGACAGTGCTCCAAAATTAATGGAGGGTTCCTGTAGCGGTGCAAGTCCCAGGACTAGTTCCCGAACATGTGGTGCGATGTGCGGGGATCCGTACAGTAAATCGTGGAAGGCCTGGAAATTGTTGTAATTTGTGCCGAGCGGTGGGATTTCTATCAGCCCAGAGGCGAACCCATCCTGTATGCCCACACCAAGGTGTATGGTATGGAAAATATGATGCTGAGATCTCGGTGTCCAGGACCGCGCAACCAATGCAGACCGGAAATGATCCTGAGGATCCAGATGATCAATGGCGGCGTCAATGAGCTCCTGCGGAATCTCAGGAAACATGAGAGCGACGAGGTAAAAGAAGGAAGAAAGCTGTCCTATCACTCCACAGGCGCCGGACTCTAAGGCGGCTGAAAGTCCGGCTGTAGTACGGCTTGAGAGTTGTGTGATGCGGCTATAAAACAACATCAGAGTTGATTTTCTTTGTTCTTCTCATTATGTGCCGAGGAAAGACATCTGACGGTGAGCCTTGCGATTGCGAGGCGTATGACGCCCCGGTTGGCGACAATGCTCCTTCTATCTGTCGAGAGTGTCGCCATGGAAAGAGCAAGCACGGACCACCAGCACAGCAGCAGCTAGGCAGCAACAAAAGCAGTATACTGGACGTCTTCACAGCACAGTCAGAGAAGCTGATTTCAGCCAATCTTCCTGCAAAGGGACGAGTTGTGGACTTTGGAGCAGCAAGAGATGACGCCCTCAGAGGCTTCCGAGCAAAGGAAGAGCCTCCAGCAGCGTTGAAGAAAGGCAAGAACAAAAAGAAGGTAGTGAGCTTGCAAATCCAAGCAATATTCAGTGATTGACCATTGAGAATCAACGTAGGATCCCGCCGAGTGCATTTTACCCCAAGTTGTTTTGTTCACCAGAGGTGTCAGGGTTAGTGTTCCACCGCCAATTCTCTTGCTTACTTCTCTGAGTTCATAGAAAATATAGGGAAATGAGCTGCGTGGCTCCCCAAAGCGCCAACCAAAGTCGATATCGAGCACCGTCGTCTCCACCAATGTGTTGCAACAAACGTGAAGTTCTTTTCTGATTTTACGCATCAAGAGTGTACCGATCTGTGGGTCGACAAATTTCCTCTGGCGTTCGGGAACAAGAAGCCTGGAGCTGCTGGCTTGTGGCGCATACTCTCTAAGGAGTATCAGACTCTCCGTATCTTCCCCAACCAGACCCCTGGTGGAGCGGAGGTGGTCGAACACAAGATCAAGTCCGCCGATAATGCTGTCTACATAGGTAACCGTTTTGATCCGAGGTTTTCGTTCAGCTGTTCATCGACATTCAGCTCTGACCGAAAGTGTGTCTGAGGATACATATTCGTCTTGGTACAATGGCCCGCCACTAGAAGCCACTAGTTCCGATGCAGCGCGGTCGCCAGGCACAGACTTGGACTATGAGCTGACGAATGACCCAGAAGCGGAAGAAGCGGAAGAATTGGAAGACATGACCTTCAACTTCACACCTGGCCGTAAGTGTTGTTTGAATTATATAAACGCGACTGACTTTCTTTTTCTTCAGGATATGAGACCAGAGACACACCAGCTGCATCCAGCCGGAAACACGTTATAGACACCCACTCTGACTCGGAGGTAGACGCCGACTATGTCAAGGTGATCAAAAAGAAGAAGACCAGTGAGTCGACCTTCAATACTGTCGCAGACAATAATTTACCTTACCCAGACAATGGTGTGAAACCCACTAGAACAGTTCAGGGGTCTCACTATTCCAGCGGGAGCGGTCTGAACCTCGTGCGTACAGTTGTTGATTTTTATGGGAAAAGATTAAACACCGTTGTAGTTTCCCTCCCCTGCCCAAAGTCGACGAGGAAATCCCTACCTCCCATTGCCTCTTCAACCAAACTGGCTCAGAATGCGACTCCAGCATGTTCTTGTCCTAAGGTCAAAAAGGTATCGCCACCTCCAAGACATTTTAGCGCTAGGCTACCACTCCCATGGGAGCCAGAGGATTTGGCTGGCATTCTGATTAATCCTTGGAACTCGTCCTACCTCCCCCCTCTCTGTTAAAAAAATGTTTTCGCCCATACCTGACCACTCTGTTTACAATCCTCTACCGCCAGCTTCTTATTTTGATACCCAGCTCTTAATCCTCACCTGCACACTCTTTTACGATACTCATACTCCTCACACGTTCACGTTCCTTGATTCAGATACCCCCACACTCCTTGATTTCAGATACGTTCCTTGATTCAGATACTCCCCTGCCTAGTTGTGATATGATAGAAGGATTGTCCAAGTTTAATATGATACAAAGTTTCTTTTTGTAATTCTGTGTTTCCTGAGTCAGTCCCTCCGACGAAGGTTGCCGTGAAAGAGACGCCAGCAATTGATTCTGTCAAGATACAGTATTAATGCATTTTTTTGGGCACGCACGAGCTGTACTTTGCTGTACTTCGTGTACTTTGGGCTCAGTACATAGTTCAGACTTAACAAAACATGGTTATCATGAAACGATGTATTCGTTAAGTGTGTAAGTGTGTGTTACAAAAATATAGACCCAATGCCAATGCAGTCCAAGGAGACAACGATCAAGCGCTCCGCCACGCCAAAGGAGGCTGACTCCTTCTAATCCGAAAGGGTACGTCCGTCCTCGAGCTGCTTGCTGGCAAAGATCGGGCACTGCTGGTCAGGAGAGATGCCCTCCTTGTCCTGAATCTTCGCAGTCGTAGACAAAGTCGCCACCGTAGCCGACCTGCGGGGAGAAGGGAGTTTTAGGAAAAGGAAAAGCAGTATAATGGGAGAAAACAACTCACCAGTTGCTTACACAGACCCATAGACCCCGCCAACGCATCGAGCATTGCACGTGGGGCGGGCTGGGAGAGGTACGTCCCCCCGATGAGGACCTAGACCCGGACCCAGGTGCGGTGCTGCTGCTGCGATCCAACCAACCGTCAGTGTCCGCAAAATAAACAAGACGGAAAACAAAAATGAAGTACAAAAACGAGGCGGAAAGCGAAAATGCTACAGGAAGGACGGAAGCGCAAAAAAACGAGAAAATTCAATCAAACTCACCTCCGTCCCGTCCCTGTAGTAAAGGCGCGCGGATCCTCCTGCGGGGGCGCCGCCGGAATGGACCAGGACCGCGCCACATAAGGAAGTTGATGCGGGCGGGTGGCTGGAGGCGGGTTTGGACTCGGATGTCCAGTGTAATCATGAAAGAAAACGGGCGAAATAAGTGCAAAGAAGTGAATCGAGAGAGGGTTGGAGAGAGGAAAAGAGTAGGAAGGAGGGAGGAAGAGATCTGGAGCTCGAAAAGCGAGATACAACTAAGAATCCGGGACATTATACAGTGCAATGTATCAAGAGTGGCGCAAAAAGATTGACATTGAATGGCTGAACAACCGAATGAATGAGCTATGAGCGCTTGCATATTATTTCCTGGCAGGCTGTATCGAATCGTACGTATCGTAGGGTGAATGACAGGGGGACGGAAGTTTTGAGTGAGGGGAGAATCGGTACGGCGGGGAGAGGGAGGGGTGGTATTAAGGGAAGGGAGGGGGAGGTTCAGCAAGCCACACGACCAGACAGACGACGAGACGAGAACGTGGGCGGACTTTTGGCGAGGCTTCAGACCGGGTGGAATTCCGCGTGAGAAGGGGAGGGGGCAGGAGGATAAACAAGCCAGCAGAGACCAGAGAACGAATGATGGCAGGAACGGAACGAGGAACAGGCGCCACTGCTACGACGCGATCCCATCCCCGCCATTCTCGTGCCCATGCCCATGCCCCTCCTGCGTCGGGAATGCATTCATGATACTCACAAAGGAGCTCCCATTCCCATTGCTGGCGCTCGCGCTCGCATAGGTCGGGCCCGCGCTCCCGTTCGGCGGGGCGGGCGCGTACCCGGGCCCATCTTTGAGCTCGCCGCCTGACCCCTGCTGCGTGTGTGAGAGGGTGTATCCCGGGCCATCGTCGTTGCCGTTGCTCGCGCCCGCGTCCGCATGCGCATGGCCAGGCATCACCTGCTGCCGGTCTCTGCCCGCCCCACCATATTGTTGTTGGTAAATGTGCGGAGGATAGTGAGACACTTGCGGCCCCTCCTGCTGCTCCCGCTGAATCTGCGGCCGCGACGGATAATACGGCCCAATTGGCATCGCCGCGTCGTACTCCTCCAGCAGCGCGGGGATCACCGCCGCATGCCTCCCTCCCAATGGGCCGCCCTCGACGAAGTGCTGCCATACATAGTCCCGCAGGCGGTCTGCGTTGGGGAGCTCCTGGATGAGGTGCTTGATGGTGTTTTGCCCGAGCCCAAAAAAGTTGGGGCAGGAGACGGAGTTGGAGTGCTGCCGCTGGCGGATGGCGTTTACCTGCTTGACGATGGAGGACCAGGCGCCGGTCGCGGTGCCGGCGATGACGGGGCAGTCGGGGACGGGTTGAACGCGAGGTTGCCGGGGCGGGGTGCGGAGCTCGCCGAGGACGAACTGGCGGTGGGAGTCGTTTTGGGGTGGCCGGTCGTCTGCGATGCGGGGAACCCGGAGTCGGGACTGGGGCTGCCTGCTCAGGTGCGGATTCCGGGGCTGGAGGATTGGGAGCCTTGCCAGTCGAGGTACGAGCCTTTTGGATAACTCTGGAACCACGCGATGTGGAGGGTGGATTGGCTGCTGGCGGCGTCTCCGCTCCTCAAACAGCCTGCGGCAGGCCTCCATCTTGCTGCTGGTCCAGCCCTCGCCGCGCGTGGCCTCTTCGAGGAGCAGCACAATGTCCTCGCGGCCGGGGAGGACAGAGTGGGCGGTGACGATGTCGAGGGGGGTGAGGTTGCGGCGCGGGACGGCAAAGGGGGAGCAGCCGTGGATCATGAGATGGGAGATCAGGGTCGGGGGGAGAGCAGCGCTGCGTGGTGGAGGGGCGTCCAACCGGCTGTGCGCACGCGAATAAGGCAAGGATGTGATTATAGATTAAAGACACGGACAGCCTTCCTCGTAGGGCGACGAAGGAGTAGGTCTTTTTGTTGTTCGGGTCGCTGGGGGAGTCGGTCTGGGGTGCCTTGGAGACGGCGGAGGTGGAGGAGGAGGAGGTGCTCGTGCCTGGCGGGGACGGCCCGTAGGTGTTGTCCTCGCTACGGACGGCGTACTGCAGAGGCGAGCCGGAGATGCCTCCGGAAAATGAGGGCTGGAAGGGCGAGAGGTGCTCATCGCCTTTCCAGGCGGAGGGTGAATACTCCTGTCGCAAGGAACCAAGGCTCGCGACTCGGGAAATAAAGGGTGACTCGGGGGAGTGCGGCGATTGCTGCTCGGACCTTTGCCGGCAACGAGGTCTGCGCCCCGGACGCACTCCTCGCGCTTGTTTTGGCGTTGGGTGGGGGGCTGTAAACATACACGTTAGCGTCGTATTTTTCCAGGCATCGGGAAGAATAGAAATCAGGAGGGAGGACGACGATCGAGAATCTAAGCAAATTTACGCCAAAAGAAAAATGAGAAACGAGACATACCTCCTGCATATCGAAATCGCCGTCGCCGTCCCTCTCCTCTCATGCATAGTCTGCAGCGCCCTCATACCCCGTCGACGTGCCAGGCCGCACCCCGAGCCCGAAGGATGGCTCCTCGGGCTCGCGCTTCACCGCACTAGGGTGCGCACGCTTGGTCGTGGGCTGCTTAGGTGCAGGCGCAGGTGCCGCAGAGGCGTCATCGGAGCCGTGCCCGGAAGAGTGGGAGCGGGGGTGTGGGGGCGGTGTGTCCGAAGTGGGCAGGTGGGCGGGTGTTCGAAGTTGGCGGGCGGCTGTTCAAAGCAGGTACGCAAGGTGGGCCGGCGTTCGAAGGTGTGGGTGCGTTAGAAATGGGCGAGCGGGCGTTCCAAGTAGGCGGGCGGGTGTGGATTACAGGTAGGCAACGTGCATGCGTGTGCGGGAATGCGAAGCGGGGTGTGTGCGCTGACGCGTTCGAAGTGGGTGGGCGGGCGTGCGCCGAAGCCGTGGATGGTGAGACTGACGGGGCCGACGCCGTCTTCACTACAACACATAGGGTGAAGTGTACGATGAAGCAGAAGCAGGCGTCGACAGAGCGGATGAGAGTGTGAGGGAGAGCGATGGGGTGGCTGTGCACCCTTCAATCGCCTCTCGATACGGGCCGGAGTTCCGATGCTCAGACTGATTAAAGTGAGTCGTCCGTGCGTTGAGGATATGACCACACCTTCGGTTCAGGTATAGCCAGATAGCGTTTCACCGCGAGAGCTGGCTCCCTGAACCGTGGTTTGTGGTAGCAAGACGAGAGGTAGACGTGAAGATCAAAAAGCGTCACAGGTGCCGTGCTTGTGACCTGACGCGTTTTTTTTGGTGCAAGCTGCACCATTTCGATTACTTCAGCCAAAATGCCGCCAATTACAGTATCCTTGGAAGAAAATACTGCAGCTCAGCTGCTGGAACTCTTACAGTCTGCTCCACCTTCAATGCACCCTGTTTATGCTGCTCTGAGATCTTCGCTGTCAGCTGCCACATCATCGACGCCGTCTGGCACTGGTGTTTCTGCAGGACATCGAGGCCCAGCTACTAGTCTTGCGTCGACTGTACATGCAGCAGAGCCTGCCCCTCCTGCTACTCGCCAGAGGCTTCTTTTCGACGCCGTGACTCCTTTAGCTCCAAAGCGCGCGCAAAGTTTGCCGCCCATAGGTAGCTCTAGTCCACGTAAATTTGGTGAGCTAATATCAATTTTTGAGTCTTGTTTCCTAACAAACTGCCTAGAACGCATCCTTCCGCCTCTGCCAACTGTACTGCTGCCACAAAAAGCCATGCTCCACCCCCCGCCTTTGGCTGCGGTTGTTGAAGACCAGGAAATGCTGTTTGTTCCGTCCTCCTCTGAGGTACTTTCTGCGTGCACCGGTCTGTCTCCTGTGCCATCTATGCTGCCGCTTCCACTTGAAGTGGAGCAGCCACCATCTTCTGCACCCCCAGCGACTCCCACATTGTCTTCACCGGTGTCATCGTCTGTGTCACCTTCCTCCCGTGCCACATCCAAGCAAAGAGCGGCTTGCACATTGTCTTCTCAGGAGTCATCTTCTGCTTCAAAGCTGCCATCTCCCATACGAAATTCTAAGCGCATGAGAACTCAGGAGACAGACGAGTCAGCACAGTCAGAACCCAAGAAGAAATGTGCTCGATTGGACCATGGGAAGAGGATTGGGGGTGACAAGGACATAGGCCTCGTAGATTGTGATGGGTTTGGTTGTCCTATCTGCATCCCCAATGACGATGAAGCACCGGTGGGAGAGGACGAGTTGTCAGAGGCTAACGAAGGAAATTCTTCCGCAAATGGAAAGAAGCAGAAGGGCAAGAAGAAGGCGGTGCAGTCACATCATGGGTATACGACCAGCGGTGGCGGACCTCCCTTGACCAAGGATGCGGGAACGCTGCTCACAGCTATGGTCGGGAGTATATTCACACGGGAGAAACGTGCTGAACTCACCTATAAAGCCCAGGTAACCTCAGTAATTAGTGTGGGGATGCAGGGTGCGATCCCCACAGTAGTTATTGAAAAATCGGGTGCTCTGGCGCTCACTGCAATAATTTTGCCAATGACTTTCAGATAACTTTCAGTATTTTCAACACCTAGGACATAGAGGTGTAGCTTGTGGGCTACACTGGATAACTTTCAGTAAGTATGGGCCTTGGGGACGTATCACGTTGTTGTACAAGCCCAAAAAGGAAATATCACGTCATATATGCCAAAAAAGGAAATCTCTTCAGTGACAACAGCAAATACAAGGGAAAATTGCAAAAAAAAGGAAATATCACTTTACATATGCCATAAAAGGAAATCGCTTCAATGACAACAGCAAATACAAGGGAAAATCACGAACAAAGGAAATATCACGTTATATATGCCAAAAAAGGAAATCTCTTCAGTGACAACAGCAAATACAAGGAAAATTTACAAAAAAGGGAATATCACGTCATATACTCCAAAAAAGGAAATCTCTTCAGTGACAACAGCAAATACAAGGAAAATTTACAAAAATACATTAAAAATTCCTGTTCATCTTGGGAATACCTAAAGAAATGACAAATCATTTGAAGTCCAGATCTCTCCAGAGTCCCTTGGAGCAGTCACAAATCAATCTAATAAGGGTCACACCATGGTTGCCACCTATTCAGTAAATATGGGCCTTGGGCATGTATGGTGCTCTCATACTAGCCCCAAAAGGAAATATTATATCATATATGCTACAAAAGGAAACCACAGGAAAAAGCAGTTACCACCTCATTGTAGCTACAAAGTATTTTGGCTGTTTCCCCTATGCTGCAATGAAGGCCACGATAAAGTTTTAATAAGCTGCAATATTGCAAGATTTAACACATAGTAGACGCAAGACAACCTTGCCACTAAAGCTGCGTGTTACCTCACAACAGAGTACCAAATAATAGAAGCTGCAATAAAGCTGCAATAATATCACAATACAACTTCATATCCATGACCTTATATGGAGACATGATATCAGATGTGAGCTGCAATAAAGTCACAATAAATGTGACCATTTGTGTAGAGTTTGTAGAGGGTAGTAGTTGCAATAAAGTCACAATAGAACTGTTGCAAAGTCACAATGAATGTGCCCTTGTACATAGAGTTTGGGAGCTGCATATGCTGCATATTGCTGCAATAAAGCTGCAATAAAAGTTGTTTCCCATAAGAAAGTCACCATCAACCTTTGCCACTGTCCGTACTGAGCATCTACTGTATATGGCGAACCATCTTCATTGGAATGATATTGTGCACAGTTCATCTACCAGGAGAACAATGCCTACATACATAAGTGCATTCATTGCCTTGCCACCGAAGGCGTACAATATCTTTCACCTATAACTGGCATATGTTATCTTGCCTGTGCTATGGCCTGAGTAAGTATACCAGCCTCCCGGATTCCTATCATGATCCAGACACTTTAAATGAATATTTTATTTGAATAAAATATTCATTTATCGCCGGGGTTGGCCGAGTATTTTGTGATTTGCGCAGCAACCAATGCACTGATGGCAAAACGGATTGGAGTCAGATTGAGTGATTTTTTCTCTACAACTTTGGTTTTGGCTCTATTTTTGGATTTTTTGCTGTGTCGAAGCCTCCCAGGCCGACATATTTCCTTTTTGGGCCACTACGCTTTTGGCCCAAAAAGGAAATTTCTCGTTTTTTGCCCTCAGTTGGGCGCAAATTGACCATTTTTCTTGATTCAACTTTGTAGTTGTCATGTTCTATAGGTGTGAATGGGACCTGAATCACATTTTGGGCTGAGGAAACAGTGTAACATGGAGAAAATCTCTGAACTTGCAAAATTCGACTTCTGACCTTACTACCTCATAGATAGCCATGGCTCACTATCACCAGTCCCAGGATATATCCATCTCCTCATTAGACAGTGTTTTAACATGGTTTTTCCTTATTCCAAGCATCATACAGATGAATTCTGAGCACATGGACAATTCGCTTATTTGTTGTTTTCCTTGCCTTTCCCTCATGTAGTGTGCCTCTCCAATCATCATACATTACATATGTGATGTATGAACCTGTTTTGAAACACCTATTCTTCCTCAATCCACTACATATTGACTTTGATGATGTTCTGGCTTCAACTGGATATTAATGTTATTTAGGCTGCCTTGCAGCATTAGAACACGATTTAAACCATCCTACTATGTACCCAGGGTATACAAAACTGTTTGAGTCAAAAATCAGGGCAAAACATCGACCTGAACCTGAGATATGTGAAGTGACAATTTCTGATCATTTGTCCAATAGGGCCTCAAGCATTGCATATAATGCAAAGAAAACCATCTAAACAGCATTTCCCAATGTAAAGAAGCAATGTTCAGCTTTATTTGAAGGAATTTTGCCAAGTTTCCACTAGATAGTGTTTTTGAGCATGAGAGCTTAACTGCAAATTATAGCCTCTAGCCTGCGCACTGTCCAAAACACAATTTGCTCAAATCTTGACCAAAATCAATGAAATAAAGCTTGGGATTGTTGTTTTACCTTGTGGCTTCTCACTTGTACTATTTATTTGGTACCATGGGGCTTCCTTGGGCCTCAATTAATGAATAGATGTAGAACTGACATTTCACAGTTCTCATGATTCTGCCCATATATTGGTGTAGAATTTGGCATCTGGAGGATGGGGCATGTCATTTTGATTGTTTCATTAAGTTGGATTGGTGGTCAGCATAATAGGACGAAGCAGATAGGGTAAACATTCATGTGCTACATACCTTCCTTTAATCTCAATGCTGTTAGTGCCAATATCACCACAAAGTCTCTCAGAAGTGTCTATATACCTCCCAGATGCATTAGGACGAAGTATACAGCCAGCTGGATGTGTGGTACTTACAATATACTGTGAATATCGAAATTTCCCACCTGGCCATTAAATTGTGTATATCAACCTGAAACACAAAGAAAATACCTTCAAATGACTGAGATAAGATATGATTATGAGAGGAGAGTCATTAAGCTGAGCTCCACTGGGTCTGTGTGAAGTAGTAAGGGAAGAAGTCAAATTTGGGAAGTTCAGACATTCTCTCTATTTTACACTGTTTCCCCACCCCAAAATGTGATGGAAGTCCCATTCACACCTATAGAACATGACAACTACAAAGTTGAATCAAGCAAAACGGTTAATTTGCGCCCAATTGAGGGCAAAAACGAGAAATTTCCTTTTTGGGCCAAAGGCGTAGTGGCCCAAAAAGGAAATATGTCCGCCTGGGAGGCCCCGACACACCAAAAAAATCCAAAAATAGAGTCCAAACCAAAGTTGAAGAGAAAAAATCACTCAATCTGGCTGTCCAATCCGTTTTGCAATCAGTGCATTGGTTGCTGCACAAATCACAAAATACTCGGCCAACCCCGGCGATAAATGAATATTTTATTCAAATAAAATATTCATTTAAAGTGATCTAGATCATGATATGAATCCAGGAGGCTGGTATGCTTTACTCAGGCCATGGCACAGGCAAGATAACAGATAACAGCTTAGATAAAGACATGTTCTCCATGTTACACTGTTTCCCCAGCCCAAAATGTGATTCAAGTCCCATCCACATTTATAGAACATGACAGCTGCCAAGTTGTCTCAAGAGCAATGGTCAATTTGCGCCCAACTGAAGGCAAAAATGAGGAATTTGCATTTTGGGCCAAAGGTGTAGTGGCCCAAAAAGGAAATATGTTAGCCTGAGAGGCTCTGGCACACCTAAAAATCCAAAAATAGAGTCAAAACCAAAGTTGTAGAGAAAAGATCACTGTATATGGCTGTATCTGTTTTGTACTCAGTGCCTCGGTTGCTGTGCAAACACAAAATACTTGGCAAACCCAGCATTAAATGAATATTATATTGAATAAAATATACATTTAAAGTGATCTGGATCATGATAGGAATCTGATGAGCTGGTATGCTTACTCATGGTGCAGGCAAGATAACATGTACAAGATAACATATGACAGTTACAGATAAAAGATAATGTACATCTTTGGGGGCAAGGTAATGAATACACTTACTGTATTGTTTGTAGAGCATTGTTCTCCCAGTGGAGGCACCCATGCACACAAACATTCCAAAAAAGGATTGATCATCATGGTTTGCTACGTATAGCACCTGGTTAGTACTGCAGAGGTTGACTGTGGCTTTCTGATGGGAAAATAATTTTTATTGCAACTTTATTACAGCATATGCAGGTCCTAATCTCTACATACAATTATGACTTCATAGTGTCTTTATTTATTGTGACTTTATTGCAGCTCACATCTGATGTCACATCCATGTATAAGGTGATAGATATTGAAGCTTTATTGTGACTTTGTTACAGCTAGCTTGTCTTAGGTCTCATGTGCTTCCTTAGAAATATTTCGACTTTATTGCACCTTTACCACAGCTTTTACTGCAACATAAGCAAAACAGCCAAAGCCTCTTCTAGTTGAAAGGGGTTAAACCGGATTTCTGTGGGAGTTATAGGTGTCTCGAACAGAAGAGGAATTTGTAATATATTTCTGTGATTTTTCCTTGTATTTTCTGTCCTCCTAGATGAGATTTCCTTTTTGAGCATATATGATGTGATATTTCCTTTTTGGGCTGGTATGACAGTGCAATATGTGCCTAAGGCTGAGATTTCCTTTTTTTGCAATTTTTCCTTGTACTTGCTGTTGTCACTGAAGAGATTTCCTTTTTTGGCATATATGACGTGATATATCCTTTTTGGGCTTGTACAACAACATGATACGTCCCCAAGGCCCATACATATTGAAAGTTATCCAGTGTAGCCCACAAGCTACACCTCTATGCCCTAGGTGTTGAAAATACTGAAAGTTATCTGAAGGTTATTGGCAAAATTATTGCAGTGAGCGCCAGAGCACCCGATTTTTCAATAACTACTGTGGGGATCGCACCCTGCATCCCCACACTAATTACTGAGGTTATCTGGGCTTTATAGGTGGCTGAACTGGATACCCTTCTGGAAACTCTGGGCGCTCCTGTAGACGACGTGGACTTCACCAAGCAGCCCAAGGACATTGCGGAAGTCCACCAAAGATTGAATTTACTGGAGAAGGAGAACCGGAAAACCGCATTCTGGTACATGGTATCCCTTGTACAGCTAGCGCTACATGTGCACAGGGAAGCTAACCATACATGTTCATGTTGGTATCTAAACTGTTTCCTTACAGCGCGAGGGAAGATGCGGTAAAAAACCACCTCAAAGTTCCGAGTTATGTGTCTTTGGCGGAAACATACAGCAGTTCCAGTCGATGGACTTTCCAGCGCCGAATTGAAAGTGGAACCCGTCTCTTGTCGCTGTGTGCCGCTAGTGCGTTCGCACTTTTCCAGATGTAGATCCGCGAACTAACTCTTTACAGGTAGCCCGTACATTTTAGTATTAATTGCAGCTCTAGACATGAAAGACCAGTTTTGTTCTAAAAGCAAGGTCCCCAACAGAGATATTATGGCATTGGCTACCGCTTTCCGAGAATTTTCCCGTAAGTGATTCTACATCCATCTTGCATTCAGCTGATCCATTTACCAGACGACAAATGGGGAACTCTGATCGATCGTCTTCGCATTCCGCTAGAGCATATCAAACACAATTGCACCTTTCTTGCAACTTTCAACTTCTGATACAATGAACCACAGCCCCGTCCTATTGCGAAACAAATACCATTCGGAAGTCAAGTTCATACTGACGAAATATTTGGGAGTATTTCCACTAAGTACGTGTCGCTCCTTCCTGTATATCCAACAAAACTCATGTTAACAGCTTTGCTAAACTACCGCTACGCTCAAGCGCCTGGTATACTCCTGTATCATCGTGGAATGTATTTGCAGACCCCACAACCCTTGATATGCCCCCTGTACACACCATAGTGTCTCCAATGGAATTCGTCAAGTCAACTTGTCCAGTAACTCACAAGACGACACAAGATTTCACAGAAACCCAACGAGAATTAGCAGAAGCCGCAGAGGATGCAGAAAACCTGGAACACTTGAAGGAAATGGTAAACACTACTCTTCTCCGCTGTTATATACTTAGATCTGAAGTGTCCATAGATTGAGCGGGATCACAGCGACAGTGACGGAAGACCAGGCAGATATAAAGGAATAAAGTCCAGCATTCTCAACGAGTGCGACCCTTTCGTGTGACATATTTCTTATACAAACTGATTTCTGGCAGCCAAGTCCTTGATATTCAAGACAGTAAGGGCAAATTTCTTGTGGAGCTTTTCAAGCTCCCACCGCCATTACGACAAAACCTACAAGATGCAATCGCATTGATACAGGCTGCGATGCCAGGTGAATGGGAGGACGACGACTCGATGCGAAAGCTCTACAGCTATCTGACTTTCCATTACTCCTGGTATGCTCGTTACGGAGAAAAGGTGAATACGTTCAACATGATTTCCTTTATACCAGTTAATTGCATTTTAGGGACATGATGCACCAAAAGATGCTCCCCATCTTAACAATGTTCAACGAGACCACGGTGGGAAGATAAACTTTGACCAGAGGATACCGTACGAATCCAAGGACATGTTGGAAAACCTGAAGGAGTTCTCAATACTCGCGGATGCATATATGGAAATCTTTGACTATATACGAATTGTGGTTCGTCGCTCGACTTTGTTTAACCATTTATTCCCACTTAGTTCCCTCCACCAGTTACAAAAGCGGTTCCCTGGCGAATATCAAGAGCTCAGTATGTTTTGCGAAGTTCTTCCTATGAACGCCGCATGTCCGTCCTACCCCTTCGGGGGGTTCGCTATCAACCTTCGCGCTTCAACCTCTGCCCATCGTGATCCTGGGGACAAACATCTGTGTATCGTGATTCCCTTTGGCGACTTCAAGGGGGGAGCACTGTGCTTGTACGAACTGGGATTGAAATTTGATATGCACATGGGGGATGTTCTGATCTTTCCTTCGTGCGACATCACACATTTCAATACTCATTTCTCCGGAAAAAGGGGTACATTGGTTTTATTTTCCGATCGACATGGCGATGAGTGGGTTGAAAATTGTAATGGCTGGGAAGCTTATATAAATCGCGACTAGCTACATCCAGTAACTCTATAGAATTGATTGCACCAACTCGACTCAAAGAACGACTGCCAGAATATTGAACTACTTGTACTCACTTCGCTCTGCAATATATGTTTTCCTCTTGAATTGAATCGTTTGAGGGGTTTGAGTGTAAAACTGTTCCCATTGGATCGTAATTAAGGCAGCTAGTTGAGTAATCTAAAGAGTGTTTCTGGACGCAGTCAAAATAAGGTAGTCAATGGTAGTCAAAGGAGAGTAGGGTTATAGGTTGTATAGTCACTGTGATATTTAAACGAGTCGTATCAGTCCTCCTCCCAATCCTGCTCCACAATTTTCGCAGCCAGTGCATTCCCAAGTCCTCCAATCATGTGATAGATATGGCCATGACCCGCGGCTCCGTCAATGAAAGCGAGCATGCTTGAGAGACAGTCAGAATTCATCTCTCCAAACTCCAGCCTTTGGAACGCCTGAACACTTTCAGTCCAAGTAAGGGCATTGCGACCATCAAGGAGAAATCTCCCCATTCCGTTCCACCAAGCAGCCCGCCAGTCAGCAGCACATGCAACATTGTCCGCACATCCGATGCTGTGCTTGACACGAACAAAAGGCCCCACCGAGGAATCTTGGAATTCGGGCTCTTCTGCGGCAAGGATACGTAAATGCTGCTCGATGGCCTCCTTGAGCCTGGCCAGGGCAATGTACACGGGAAATCCAATCCATTCAAGGTCTTGGTTGGTCAACTGGCGGAGTGGCGATTGGGCCAATTTATGAAATGCCGAGGAAAAAAACCGGGCAGTCCCGTATTCATAGCTCAGGTAGATGAGCTGTGCAGGCGGGAACAAGAAACTGCGCCTCTTGATGATGTCCAAGGCGAACTCCCTGGTGGGTGGCGAAATGAAGTACCGACTGAGCTCGAGCAGCCGTATGAGCAGAGGATTAGCGAAGGATCCACTGGGGAGTTGCTCGATTTGGGGAGGTCTGAGATATGTCTGTTAGCATGCAACAATATCAAGCGTGAGGGAGTCTGTACCTGCCATAGGCCAACGCAACAAAAATCTCGAATTCGTGAATCTGAATCTCGGTGTTTATAGAGATAGGAGACTGGTCCGAGGATGCTGCAGTGACAGAGAGGAACATATGGTTGAAATACACGGAGGCCCTCCCCAACGCTCTGCCATCCAATTTGTAAAGCGTAGCTTGAACCTTTTCGAGGCAGTGAGTAATTAATGGGCGGACATTTCAGTACATAGACTCACCAGGATAACTTGATTTCCTGGTACATCTTCGTAAAACCGAGCACTGTGGGCAGGAGATGCCATGGTGGTTTTTGTCGAGGATAAAGAGAAGTTGAACCTGTGCAAATACGAACAAGTTGATCTCGGGAAGGATTAGCGAAACGACTCCAGTCCAACAAATGTCGAAATTGCCTCCACGCTTTCCTCGGCTTCCAGAATTGCCCTTGGGGCATGCGCGGTGGTCACCAAACGTCTTGGAAAGTCACCGTACTCTTAGCGAGCTCTACAGCCATGCCCACAATGTAGCAAACCAGGAAGATTTGGACCCATTACGGGTCGCCTTTCATGTCGACACCCTCACCTCCAATGCCATCCCTATCCTTGTCGCGCTAGACGCGTCAGATGACTCAGATGAAACGCCCTTGCCAGGAGCATGGATTCTTGACGCCGCGAAATTACTTGGTGACACTGTTGCTGTACTGCGGCATGCTGGAGAACTGGCAAAGGGAAGGTGGGGCACCTCAATGAAAGTTTCCTCCTAGTAGAAACTCACCTCATTGATACTAGAGAGGATGGTCATATCAGAGTGCCTGTCTTGATCAAATCCGATGCTCCTACTGGAAAGAAGGGGCGACCGTCGAAATTATTAGACCTAGCCTTTGTGGCGGAGGCCACTAGAGCTGAGCGTCACATCAAACTCAACGAAATTGCGGACCTTTTGAAGTGTCATCGAACGACGCTATATCGACACATGAAGAAACATGGTTTATCACGGGAGTACTCTTTGATGTCTAACCACGATCTCGATACTTTGGTGAAGAAATTCAAACGGGACAAACCACAGTCGGGTCTTCGATATTTGGTCGGCTTTCTCCGGACACGGGGTATCCGAATACAAAAACGCCGAGTCCAGAATGCCTTGCGTCGGGTAGATAATATTGGCCTCGTTCTCCGACGACACAAGATCTTTAAGAGACGGACTTACAATGTGAGAAGACCGAATGCGCTCTGGCACCTAGATGGGCATCACAAAATGATTCGATGGGGAATAGTGGTCCACGGCTTTGTCGATGGTTTCTGTCGAACTGTAAGCAATTCTTGAGCCCTATTCTCTAGCACTCAGCGGACGTGGCAGGTTACTGGTCTCCGAGCGAGTAGCAATAACCGCTCAGATACGGTTTTGGACGTGTTTTTGAAGGCAGCCCTTGACTATGGCTTTCCTTCACGACTTCGAGGAGATCGTGGAGGAGAAAACATTGCGTGTGCAATTTACATGGTAATGCGCAATGGACCAAACAGATCAAGTTTCATGTGGGGCTCGTACGTATTATCTTTACAGTAATTTTGTTGGCTAAGCAGACATGGCTCTCAAGGTCTACTCGAAACACCCGAATTGAACGTTTGTGGGTTGAAGTGGGTACCCAATTTGTTCGACCATGGCGCGGATTCTTTAACCGGCTAGAACGTCTCCATCACCTGGATGTTGAGAGACCGGAACATCTCTGGTTACTGCATACTCTGTTTCTGGACTCAATAAACACCGACTGCTTGGAGTTCCAGGCCAATTGGAATGCGCATCCCATGTCTGGCAAAGAAACATTCAACAAAAGCCCAAACGTAATGAATCTGTACCTTTTATCGCCAGAAATTAACAGTATCCAAATCAGGACATGCGGCTTCTGGGTCAGGCCCAGCTTGGCGTTTACCGTGACGACTGTGGGGGCTTGCACCCGGACACCATCGAAAAGTATTATGGTGTCTTTGGAGTGGAACGTCCCTATCAAGGCGGTGCTGGAAACCCTCCCGATGAAAACGAGGCTGAAGCCCAAGCAATTACTGACTTTATTGGAGTGGACCAGCATCCCCAGGTCCGGCATGATGCCATTGAGGTACCTGATCACAGGAACCCTTTCTTGGGCAATTCAGATGCCGAGAGCCACTTTTTCTCCGTCCTTGCAGAAGTGATCAGACAAGAAATAATACCGGTGGGCTACGGTCTTTTGCCCCAAGAACACGATGAGGATGGCTACCCTGATGTCGAGTTTTTGTTGGCAGGGAAGCGTATGAAGACCCGAATCCCTGTTTCACTTGCCCATCCGATTTGGGCACAACGCGCGAGGCTTTGGGTGCAGGGCTTGAGCGTACTTTCACATTATAGATGAAAATGTTGTACTAAGGCATGGGTTGGTGAAAATGAGACGGTTTATTGCTGTCCACGAGAGTCGGAGAAGGGCTTGAGGTGACGAGGTCCGAGTAACCGAGTCGAAGATTCAATGCCAAGATATGTGTCAATCAGGTGGCTGTACAAGGTCGGCCGCCTTGGGCCGAAATGGCATCTGGTGCCAGTTGGACTCAAATGGGACTCTATTCCTCTCTGAGAGAGGCCGCTAGACTCGCCTGGGATGTGGGTATGCTACATCAAGGTATTCTGAGCTTTCCAGGAAAAAAAGTTTCAGAAAGTAAAAAAAAACTTCCATTTTGATTTATGCAACGTTTGGACCGTCATATTAAATTAGTGCGATGCTATGAAAACTCGCGCGATGTTGTGATGAAACTCGCGCGTTTGGTTATGAAACTCGCGCGTTGCTAAAAATTCGCGTGATGTTCCTTCCCTCAAAATCTTCGCGCGCTGCTCAAAAACTCACGCGCGTTGCTCAAAAATTCGCGTGATGTTCCTGTTCGGAAAAACTTATGCAACTTTATTTTTTTTACAAAGTGAAAAGTTCATGATGATTCGCATAGGATGATGCCTGAGTTAAATTCAATTCGGCGGAAGAGTTAAAGAGATGCAAAAAATAAAATTTAACGTAAAGACTCGCACTGATCAATTCGGTCGCTATTGGCCGTAGGATAAGGAGTGCTCAACTCTTAGGTTGACCTAGTCAGGTCATGTTTTAATTAATATCTTAAAACATTTGATCACACTGAACTTGAATCTTACTCGACAAGTTCTCGGATCATGAATATTCAAGCGGAGAAGCGTGAGTTGAAAAGCAATCTACAGCCTTCCACAGCCCGAGCTAACCAAACAGGGACACAACTTCGGGCACATACAATGTTACAAAGAGGTAGATGCTATTTCATATCTGGGACATTCCCGCTGGTATCGGTGACTCAGTAGCATGAAAGCCCTCCCCAAAACAGAATTCAAGTCAGATTATGCGCAGCATGTGGGTAGGAAAAGTCGAATCTACTGTACTAACTTCCGTACTGGCAAGAGATAATGATAATGTGATGCATATATACATATTGTCCGAGACCCGTTGTGAGAATAGTAATATTTTATGATATGGGAGAGGAATTAGAAAAATTTCAGCTATCACCCAGCCTCTGCCTTCGTGCTGTCATGATCATTTTCGGGTCGAAGGTCCAAAATGTGATGCTCAATTGAGCGAGCGAAGGCGGGTTCAATGTCGCGGGGACCCCGGACACGCGGTTGTGCCATCGCGACAAAACTGTCCACACTTTCAATACTTTTTCCTAGTCCAACGCGGACCGCAATGATCGTTGGCGCGATGCCCTGGATTATGAATTAGAACAACAGAGACTGGGGATTGGCCATGCTACTTGCCACCAATTGCCCCAATATTGCACCATTCGTGGCCTAGGCATTGTCAGGACTAGGGAGAAAGGTAACACGAAAGTACTGCCTTACCACAACTTCACTCGTATTATGATGGACCGAAAGGATGAGAAATACGATTCCACCGGCACAGTAGACGGCGCCAGACTCCAAACTAACCAGTGTGAGTCAAGTGCTGGAGAAGGTGATTAATACGTACATCATAGCGCATACAGTGTAATATCTGCTTATCATCTTCGGTCCCACTATCTCCCGAGCCTTGCGTGCGGCCCACCAGATCCTTCCCACTGAGCAATTTTTCAATTATCGCGAATCAACGGCCCAACGTGGGATCAACGAACCACTCAAGCCCATTAAAACGAACGTCGTGAAGAGTGACATCCCGATAGAGAGGTCGAACAAGAGACTTAAAATCCTGATTGTGAGGCCGGAATCGAAATAACCCAAAACTCGAGCAGTAAATTAGCACACTGCCCTCCTTGGGTCATCCTAGCTCACCGGCAGCACTGAGCGTGGACAGCATCGGAAAAATGATGACTTTGCGCTGGAAATTCCATATCGCATAGCACCGAAATATCTGTGAGACCATCAGGGACCTCGCGAAAGCGATTTGACCAGACAGACTCACAAATATGCTATCTGCTATAACACTCCAGGATAATGAGCATGTCGATCGTCTACACACTTCAGAGGCAGATACGCACTTGCTAGTAACGTAGATCACGTTCGTTACTCGGTTCAAATTGAACGCAGTAAAGCTGCCGTGAGAATGGGGCTTTGACTTGACCACAGAGGCCTTGTCACTTTCATTGAAGAATGCAGTACTGGCAAGCAGGAGGGCCAAATGCACCGTGCAGAAGATGAAGAGAGATATCGTCGCAACAGCCAAGAAGCGATTCTTCGCTATCCTTCGTGTGTGCAGAATGTGTATATAAAATCCAAACATGACGGCGTATGCTCCTGGTAAGTCTGTTCAGCTAGACTCGGGCCGAAAGATAAACGGCTACCATACAGAAATACCTCGGCCTTTGTCATTGAATGATTAGGTTATATTCCTGTGACTAGGTACAATCCTTACCATGGCTATGTACAAGCCGGTTCGAATGTCATCGAGGCTTTTCGCGGAAAAGTGGTTGGAGAGGGGGGCCATGAAGGGATAGGAGGAAGGGTATTAACCATGGAATCAGTACATCCTGGTTATATACCATCTATCTATTCTGGAATGCTGAATGATAAACAACGGTCGTTCAGACAATGCGTGGAAGTTGAGCGAAAGCGTGGGGAGCCGCATTGATCCATACATAGTCTTTCGGGAGACGGATGATATTTTTCGTTGGAGCTGGTCGATCCAGCGGAGGACAAGGAAACAGTAACAAGGGACTGACAGTTTCAAGTCTGGGCTAGAAGAGAATCATCCCAGGCCGAATACTTTGTGTCCGGCAAGCCTCAAAAACACCCAGATGGCAGTTGGCCGCATCTGTCAACCGGGGCTGCGGTGATCAGACTCACCAAATGAGGATTGCTTTCAATTGAATGCTATCGAACCGCATGATGTGTCTGCTAACGAGAGGGTTCCCAATCCAAATTTAATTCACTAAGCCGCAGTCCAGAATTTTTGCGGTAGCAATCCGCAGCATATGTTCGTCACCCTCGTCTCTGTGGGAAATGAACCGTGAGTGGCTATCGAATCCGTTTCAGAATCTGATGATTCCGTAGCCGTGGCCGCACGTGCACCACCAATACAGCAATACTACAGCATGAGAGAACCTGAGGGGAAAGACAATCAGCGGGGCTGTGAAATTTCGAGCAGCGGAGCAGGGAGAGCGAGATGCGATAAGCTTCAAGGGGATAAAACCAAACACTCCCCAACAAATAGTGCACCAAATCTTAATAGAGCGGTTAATTTCCTGAGACAGATCGTCGTTATGGCTTATTTACTATGTCTGTGTACGTGCCAATTTAATCAAAATTTCATGTTGCAGGAAAAGAGAGAAAACAAGAGAAAATCCAGAGATTTCAGGACACTTGCCCACGAATGTGTACCAAAATTTTCACGGGCTCGAAGGCGCCCTAGCGTCCAGGAGAGCGCGATTAACATCTCAGACTATCTTGATATAATATGCAGTAAGTTTCGGTATTCAAGGCTATCAACGTCAGGGGTAAGTCGATAGCCACGGCCAATAGAATTCAAGCGCGTCTGAGTGTGCGGCGTCTCGCGTCCTCTCTTCCTTCCCTCTTTGCTCCATGGCCACCTACGATCCCAACATCTCAGCTCTGCAAGCAACAGCATCAAGTCATTCCTCACTCCGGCTAGTCCACAGAATCCCCTTGCGTGTCTCGGACACAACATGAGTACTGTGCCATTTCACCTCAAATCGTACGAAAAGATTCATAGGTCACAGCATCACAAAGGGGTCGTACGAAAGGTCCCTTTCAACATGAAAACAGGCCCAAAATCGCGAAATAACATAGCTGTAGCGGCTGCTGCGCAGTACGAGGATCATAGAACTAAGAAGATACATCCGTTGATCGACAGTTGACATATGATGTGATATTCTTTGGCAAATCCCCACGCGCCTCCCACCAACTCGTGCTCCACGACATCCGAACCATCTTCATCGTCGTGCTGCAACCAACCCAAATAGCGCCGGTTCTTCTTTCTTGCCCTCTTACCCTCCCTCTTCTCCATCTGAAATCTCAGTCATTTCCACCCCGGGCGCTGGCTCACCGTTGTCTTCCGAGTCGGGCACTGGCTCGGCGCCGGCTTCAAGATCTTCAGCAAGTCCTGCAGAACGCAGACCGCCTCCCTCGACTGCTGGCTTCCGTGCAGCACGGCTTTTGCGCTTGTCGCGACATCAGCTTGAATCACGGCGGCGACCGCGACGTCGCTGTCATCTGGTCCTTCATCGTCTTGATCTTCATTGTCTTCCCCAAAGTTTTTGATGCCTAGAGGTAGGATAATTATATTTGTCAACCCCCTTGACGGGAAAAAGGGGCTTGACATATAGCATTTTTCTATTTATGAACCCCAGGTCACCGGGCCGGTCTGTTATCTATCAAGTGTTCTGTGGTCCCGGCTAATAACATAGATATTGTCTACTCTCTGGACGTGTAGTGAGTCATTAGGCTTAGAATCCGACTTTCTTCAATTGAAGGGCCGAAAATTCGATAGCGCACAAGATATGTAAGCCTCGGCTTCGCTCCAGAAATAAGACTGAGAATATGAGGGAACATATAACATTCAAGTGGGTATTACAAAAAGTCCGAGTGCTAATTGCCGAGAGCACCCAAATTCCCACACTCACTGGCTATGAATTTGAACACCAATATTGTCCAAGCATTGAGAGTTGATGAAGGAGCATACAAGCAGAAGAAAAGCGTGGACCCAGTAGCATTCCCTCATAGCGGAAATAATTGTCACTGCAGGCAAGGCCGTGCCATGCTTAGATGATCTGTTATGTGTCACTCAGGGACTCGAAGAAGCCTACGATCATGGTGCATGCGCCGTTATTGTCGCGGTGGGCAATGACTTGAAAAACTACCACTTTTTCCAAAGTACATTCTGAGAACCAAAAAAATGAAACATCTTTCTAAATCTGTTTATTAACATCTGCCTCTTGCTGAATCTAAACGACTAAGCCTTCCCTGTCCCGGAGCGACCACAATCTTATCTACTTTACAAATCTTGGGGCGTTGACATTTAGCATCAACCCCCCTTGTTTCAAAAAGGGGGGTTGACAAATAGAATTATCCCTAGAGGTAAGCCTCTATTGGCTCGACTTGCCGGGAACTCCTGCCAAAACACTGTGTTCTGGGATTCTTCGTCGCACAGCCTCTTCCGGATCCGTGGCGAGGGGAGACATTCATAAGAAAGGTCCCAATCGCGTACTTTACAGAGGGCAAACCACTGCAAACCATCAGCGATTGTCTGAATTCAGGACAAATCTGACGAACTTTCTTGACCAGAACCGAGTCGTTGGTCAGTGAATACGCTGACCACAGCCAGCCGACACTCACTGCATTCAGAGGCTTGGTAGGCAGATGTCTGTCTACCACGGGTAGCCAGAGCGCGGCAGACCCGAGGTCAGCAGAGCCTGTGGAGCTCAGTCAACCTGGGCCTACATCCAGAATTGGTCCAAGATCCATTTTCGTGACTCAATTATCAAGAACAAAACCTGCCATGAATACCCGAATGTCGTGTGACACCAAATGCCACGATATTTTGCCTTGTTTGCTTCTGTCAACTCTCGCTGGCTTTGTTTCTCAGAGGTTCCGAGCCGGCATCTTGGGTAGCATAGTAGTGCAGTGGATCCTGCATTGGATCTGTCAACCTCACGCCAGTGTGTTGCAGAGACAAAAGAGAGGACAAGGGCCATTCTGTCTTGAGCCTTGGCACGATAGCGCTGAGCCCAGGGTCGACGGCACAATCACATTGTGCCATTAGGTAACAGATTTTAAACATCTGCCGTTGCCAAGGCACACGCTGAAATGAACGCTATATCAGAGCAATAATGTAGAAAGAAAGGTACTTAGTCGAGGTCGGCGAGGGCTGTCAAAGTTGGAAGAGGTCGGCAGGGTCTGCCGACCTCACCGTGGCAGATGGCGCCCCACCTCGGCACACGTGTGTCGGCAGACTCTGTCTCCGCGCATCACGGACCTCGCCAAATGGCGGCCAACCGCGGCAGGCCGGGTCTACCCGGGCCCTCAATGCAGTGACACTTGCTTAGTTTCCGCCTCAAACGTAAGCACCGAGTCCGGAAGTTTTTTTCGGCACATCGGCACACCGCTTTTTGGCCGAAGCTTTGCCGTTGATGACGCACTTCCATTTTGGGAGGGGTCGCCTCCTCGCGAATCGCAATCTCGTTCACCCACGCACCACCCTTACCATTCACTCAATACACAAGTACTGTAAGGACAAGAGCAACACAAATTTGTATAGTCGAAAGATGATACACAATTACTGCAAGGACAGGAGTGACATAATTTTTTATAATCAAAAGATACAAAACGAAACAGGGAAGAAATACCAAAAACAGGAATGTTGTCACTGTGTGCGGAATTGTAGCACCGAAAATGATCATTAGGAGGTTTCTATACTTGGCGGGTCACTGAAACACACCTTGAAAAAATCAGAACCCTGGTTTATCCCAGTATGAGAGGTTATTCGTGGTATAAGTCGCGGGCAGCTGGGCTTGGGGCATGTTATTGTCCGAGAATTGGGGTGAGGCAGAGGCAATCTATGAGTCGCGTAGTACATAGCAAGGGGTCATTTTTGTTGAGCAGGGTTACTGAGAAGAGAGCTAACGAGGGTGAACACGAGAGGCCAGAGTGACGAAGGTCGTGAGAGGGAGCAAGGCACGTTGGCAGTTGTTTGTGCTGTGCAGTTTACGCAAACAAGTGACTCCAGCAATGTGTCGGCAGACAGACGTGGATGCCGATGTGCCGAAAAAACCTTCCAAATCGGGTGGTTACGTTTGAGGCGGAAAGTCAGGAGTGTGCAGTGACTAGCCTGACGCATCTGCCCGATTTTTGTATCCAGGTGCACTGGCTTGTTCTGATCCATTTGCACAACGAGCTCGCTGACAACGTACGCATGGTACGCGGTCTTGAGCGCATGATTGAATGGTCTGTTAATCCCGACATCTAGCGGTTGGGAGACACTGGTGCAGCTGCCGGGAATAAAATCGATGATGATATTGGGATGGTGCATCCGCATCCAGTCTCCGAGGTCCTTGGATCGCTGAACTGACCAGACGTCCCAGGTCAGCAAACTCTTCTGATGGGGGTCGAGCCCGAGCAGCCTCTTCTGCTCTTTGAAATATGGGGCAAGAATAAAGTTGACTCATTCGTGCATGCTATCGTGATTGCACCAGTGCGTCTTCGTGCCTGAACAATCAGATCGAAACTTAGCTGCTGCGCAATCCGCGTAGTTAGCGGCCTTCGCCGTCGGGCACACCACTTTCGTGGCTCCCCCGTAGACCGAGTGAATGGGAAGGACGACACCCGATGCACTGATCGCAAGGAGGGCGGTAAACACCCGCTTCTCGTCTGCTCCAATGATTGAGACTTGGTTTGATCCCCGTTGAGTCCAGGTGAGCTTTGCGCCGGGGTTGTATACAACACCTGTCTGGTCTGAGTTGACGATAAGTGCGGCAGGTATGTCTTCGCTTTTGATGACGTGAGCGCGACGCAAGACAGCA
The DNA here is from genome assembly GCA_014925785.1 of Mycena galopus ATCC 62051. Lineage (NCBI taxonomy): Eukaryota > Fungi > Basidiomycota > Agaricomycetes > Agaricales > Mycenaceae > Mycena > Mycena galopus. The sequence continues at coordinate 32,885 of WIQG01000286.1, forward strand.
CGCTCACATACATCTTCCCAGTTTGCGGGCGTGGACTGAGCAGCCTTCATCGCTTTCCACACCGACCAACCCATCGTGATGCGCAGGAATTCGCGGCAGTACAAATCGGACACTCGGAAATGCGAGCCATCCGAATACGTTCTTGTGCGCCTCATCCGAGTGCCCAAAATGGGCTCTACCTATAGCAAAAAGTTGGTGTTGCCCCCCGTCCAAATCTCAGAAATCCGCAGTCAATCTTTCAAAAAGCTGGGCAGTGTTTGCTAGGCACCCCAACACGAAACGGGTTTGTGCTGTATCCCTGGTACTCGGCAACACTGTCAAATTTCGGTGATAGAGAATGTGGTATTGCCGAATTTGGAGGTTAGCCCCTATTGATCTTCCTCTATGTTCGTCAACCATGCCCATCCATCATAAAGGCAAAGCCAATACATTATCAACTATATAGAATGTCAGGTACACTACTTATGATGAAATAAGTAATTAATATTCACCCAGCATGTCGTCATCGTTCTGTGCATCCCAGTTCTCCACCAAAGGTATATCGAGCACAGGCAAGGGAGTGTCCGGAGTCATCGCCCCTGCTTTCATGAGTTGTAACTTTGGCAAAATGTCGCGGTTGAACCGAGTTACAGCAGCAATTAACTGTATCACCTTGTCAGCCTTGGCCATTGTCCCGATGAGCGTCTTCTGTGGGATAGCACCCTTCTCGACGAACTGTCTGTGCCAATCGATTTGCTTGGTGATTTCCGTCGCCGTAATCCTCCTTTGATGGACCTCGATGTATGCAACATCTTCCAAGCGATAAATTCATCGAGGTCAATGGGATCAGATTGGCCGAGAGGCGACCCATTGTACGTGTTGACTAGTGCATTCTGGATAGTATTCTTCCAGCCAGCTAATTGAGAAGCACTGGTGTGATTTGGCGCCGAGGTAATATCAAGCATGCGTGTTCCTGGTATATCTTCACCACGCTTGAGGTATGGTACATGTTTTGCCTCGAAATTGAGGCGTCGGATCGTTGTTCCATCGCCACTGGTGCTGAATGCTATAAGGTTTATTTGTAAATTATCAAAGTCCATATCTAATGACACGAGTTCATACCTTTACTCTCATGTATTTCTGCTGTAACCTGCAAATCCGCCGCGAAGTGTATGTCGCGTCTTGTTATAGAGTTTACGTCCCAGGTCGTTGGCGTGAGAAGCCAGGCCGTCATTTTTCTCCTTCAGCACCGCGTTCTCGAGAGCGGAAGTGGTAGCCTCTAAAGCCGCGACACGATCCATCAGTGCCTGTCGTCGAGGTGTTACGGACTGCTTCTGCCGTTATCGAGATGTTACGGACTGCTACTGCCGGCGGACTTCAGACGCGTTTCTGCTCGATTTTGCCTCATCTTGAGGGCATTGGCCTTCCTGCCACCCTGCATACCCATATTGGAGGTGTTGAACGCGTGAAAACACGCTCAAAACGCGTCGGTGAATCGGATGATGTGGCAAGAAAAGACAGAGCGGATACCGGGCCGGGCGGCCCACCTGCCGTTATGAGGGGAAATACTTCCACGAAATGAACTATTTGTACAGACACATCTGCCACATGGTTCTGCGGGAAGAACTGTGCCAAAGGCTCATGAGAATAAAATGATTGGAGCAGAATTTTGAGAACGGCCTCCATTGCAAAGATAAAAGGATTTTTGGCCCAGGATATATTCATACCGGCCATTACGGACAAGAAATGGAAATTATGCTGTAATCATTTTGAATAGATGCCCATTGCCAACATATTTCCTCTTATAAAGTTTTCGATCCGAGGGAAGTAGCGCCTACAAAAGTGCCTGACCACCGTCCAAGCATGTATCGGAGTTGGAAACGGCAGAGCGTTGCCGAGTACCAGTATCCCACACCATGTAACCTTCATTGCAAAATTCTGCAGTAGTTGCGCAAATGGTAACGACCCCATGTAAACGATGGATAAATACAATACAATTCCCCTTATTTTTCCTGCTTTTTCTTCTAGTCTCCCCCATCCCCACCCCCATGAGCAAAGAAGTGGACTATAAAAGGTAGAATCCGCGCAATTCGAACGGCAACCTTTCGAATGCATCGCTTACGTGTATGCACTGCCTCCGAAATCTAATGAATCTTCAGGAATCTAATGAAATCTTGTAACAAAAAATACACTGCCACTAGAGGCCATTCAAAAATCTAATGAAAAAAAAAAACAGCCACTATTTTCATTACGGACGGAAAAAGTCGACCGTAAAAAAACGAGGTCAGAAAAACAACGGTCTCGAGATTTTATGAATGATTACTCCCGTACTGGTAAACACTTCCGGTGCGATCTTGTGGATGGTTGCAATGATAATTGCACGCACCCCGATGAGATTGAGTGGTGCAACGGCTTCGCGTAACCGGGTCAGCTGCTGCTTGATATTGTCGACGGCTTTAGGGTAAGCTGACTGGTTCAACGGTTTGCATCAATCCACGGATTTACCAGTGCGCCCCTGTGCCCTCCTTTGTCGTGACCCGGTGTGTTTTCGTCCACCTTCGCTGATTCTAAAACAGATTTCTTCCAGATCCGGACACCCAGGTCATCGCGTTCAAACCAGTTTTGAATGGTGGTCGCGGTCAGGTCGGCAAATATTTTCGGCTCTCGCCCCTGGAGATACTTCGCGATCGCAGTTGACGACAACCTGTGTGCAGTTTTCGTCTTCCTCCCTGCATCCAAGATCAATGCGAAAAGAACCGGCGTCTTCCACTTCTTATAGATGTGCTCATGCGGTTCGAGGATTTTCTTGCGACCAGTGGGTGATTTCGATGCTTCTCCTTGAATCTCTGCTCAATTTGACGTGCCGGACGCGTTGCTTCAGCCATGTTGGTGACATCTGGCTCGTCGCTAAGCTGAACCTGCGGGACCTTGGAGGAATGAGATGGGACCCAAGACGGAGGTAAGCACAAACCTTCCGTTTCTTCGTTGTCTTGAGGGCGAAGTCGGCATTGCGGATCACAGCCTCGACTTGTGCAAGATATTTGCGCTCCCGCTCTTCGCGCTTCCGCTTCTTGGTGGCTTCACGCTTTTCATTAGCGACGACAACCTGATCTCGACTTTTCTGAAGCTCTTCTTCGGCCCTCTGCTCTGGGCTAAACTCTGCCGCCTCTTTCTCCCTTGCTTCCGTGTGCGCATCTCCTGCTCTGTCTCCTTACTGAAAATTTTGAACAGGCCCGTTCGCTTATTCGGCGAAACAGGGCTCATCGCTTTCAGGCCCTCTGCCAATGCAGCCGTTCCCTTCCCTTGGCAGTATTGGAACGTTTCTTCACGGGGCTTGTTGGTGGGGATCCAATGGCTGGATCGCCGAGCGCTCGCTTCAGGCTCCCCTTCATTGGAGAGATGGGGAGGATCGTCGGCGAAGGAGGCGGAGTGCTGATGGGCGTACGTGGTTCTTGATCATCCTCGCCATCAGCCGACTCGATATCATTGCCGGCGATATCGAAGCGAAACGTGAAGCTTAACCCAACATTGGCTGCCTCTGGTAATGTCTAGTGGCAGGTGAGTTTCTGAACCTCGGTAAAGAATAGACTTACAGCAACATAGTGGCGATTGAGAATTTTTGCCACTGTTCTCAACCGCTCGTCGTCGCATCCCTACGGATCCAAGAGCGGGAACGTGCTCGGATCGATGTACTGGATTATTTCGTTCAAATCGACAGGGGGCGTGACGCGTGACCCATTTGACCTATTCGACATTTCGACAGGCCCCCCAACTGAGCGTGACCGGGACAAAAAATTCGAAATTCAGCGGAAACGATGCTATTCCATTGGCCAAGAGCCCTAGTAGATTCTAAGAATATTTGGATCCCATTAACCTTACCTTCTCAATTTTTTTCTGTTTGTTTTCCTCTGGCTTGAATTTGGGCCAGAACACAGCAGTTTGGCACGGAAAGACTCCATGGAGGCTTAAAAATGACAGAAACTGTGGAATTTTGGTATTCTGAACACTGAGCACTGTACAGATTTATATCTGAATTTATACCGATTTTTCAGCCATTTTCGTGACGTTTGATGAATTCGACACTCGCCTGCGTGACGCGTGACCACGACCAAAATTCGGGATCGACACGGGGCTGCGTGACGCGTGACTGTCGATTTGAAGGAAATAATCCAGTAGTAGGCGATATGGTTCGCTGGGAAAAGCCCACAGTTGTAGCGGTCCCGCTGACGGAGACAGGGTAATGTCACCCATCCAAATTCGGTGCTGTGATGCTGACCGATCCACCAGTTGTACGCTTCCTGAAGCTCAGAATCGACGGGCTGCTTCAAGGAGTCGAAGTAGTACACCGCTTTGGACGCGAAGTTGACAATGAGGGCTATCCAGTGGTCCCCTCCAACATTCACCACCGTGGCCAATTGCTTTGGTCCGCCGTTGCCAATATCTTCACCGAGCTCGCGAAGCTTGCGGTATTTTGGTGAGGTTTCGTATTCTAGACCCTCGATTTGATGGATCCTGATAATCTCCCTTGTGTGCCCGCTAGGAACGACCCGGATGGAACGGTTATGAAGCTCAGCATTGTTGTCAAGAAGCTCGAGCATTTGGTCAATTTCCGTAGTCTTCAACGATGCCGTGGGCTTGCACAGGCTGATGACACCTGTAGATTCGCTTTCATGGAACCCACGGAGGTTAGAGTACCACGGCATGGAGAGAACTCAATCCAGAATGTTGGGACCGAGCACGTCCGATGGGTTTCGATGGGTTTCACTGAATCCGAGTCTCGAGAGCGTGGACCGCGGAAGCCCAGCGCTGGCGGGTCTCTTGGACGAGCCGAAGCTCGGCCCAGTAGGAAACAACCCAGAGAGGGTAGGTGTCTTGCTTTCCTGGGATGTGTGCGCAGAGAATTGACCTGTATATCATGGCAGGAGGTGCACTGCGCAACGCCAGGACAATCTCCCGTATCACCGAGGTCGGAGGCATTGCGAGGGTGGTGGGATCGAAGTCGGGGCTGCTGGGAAGGTCCGCCGTAAGATACACTATTGCCGCGGTCTCGCGGGCGCTCGGGCGCTGGTATGGCATTTTATGAGCGAGTAATTCTTGTATGCTGCCATGCAAGCTTGGAAGTAGTTTCTCCATCCAGTTGACAGGAATTTCCCCCGGTTTTACTTTTTCTTTGTGGTCCCATTGTGACTGGAGATGGCGGGGCGGCCTTTGGTCTGCAAAATCGGGCTGTGGGCGGGCTCAAGGGGGATCAAAGATAAGGAAAAACCATATCACCTACAAACATTTTTTTCTGAGGTTCCCCCCCCTCTCCGTGGGAAATCACCTTATTTGGAAGGAGTTTCTCACGCATGAGCCAGGCCGATCTTCCAATTGGCGCTTGAAAGTCACAACATAATTCTCTTAAAAGTGACAGGTGATGGGGAAATTTTGAAAGGCACTGCATCAACACATTGCAATATGCCACCATTTGACAATGTGAGTGACTTCAAAGCATACTCGGAGAGTCAAAGCGCAATCCTGCTGTAGGAATTGACTACCAGAAAAGTTGCAAAGATAACGGACCCTGTTAAACTGCGGCAAATCATAATCACGCAATTGCAACGGTCTTCTATCCAAGATACCATGGCAATGTATAGACGAGCAGCACAAGAGGTCTACAAAGTGCCTGCTCTTCATGGTGAACAGAATTTACAGGCTCTGTTGCTCTATCGACTTGATGAGTCCGGACTTGAGACATCTGCGGTATGTCAATGTATTCGCAGGTAAAAATGAAGCTAAAGCTGGAAATAGTCCGATGCGGGGACCGATCTGGCAGACCACTGCGTGTTGGCAGAGTTTGAGTACCGAAATAGATCTTCGGGAATTGCCGTACCAAAAGTAGCGGAGTAAGGCTGCTAAATTGCAGACTCCTGCATAATGTAAAGTGTAAGGGATGTATTTTGGTCATTTTCGCAGGCCCAGTATTGATTTCCAACCCAAAAATGTTTGACCCACAAACATTTTTTTTCAGGCCGCCCGGACCCCCCACCTGATATCGGCTATCCTTATCTTTGATCTCCCTTGGGCGGGCTTACGAAAAAATTCGTAATTCACAGCTGTCACAGACCTTATACGAAAGGGTCAATTCATACACGAGGTCACACCTAAATGGCCCTACTCATTTAAGGAAATGACACAGAACTCACCCCGACAGTTAGCTTACTCAGTTATGCAGAACATTCTAGTATATTTCAGTAGTTTAAATACCTCGTAATTAGTTAGTACTACTTCCCTGGTTTGCAGAGACTTACAGCGCTTTTCATGCTTACTGTACTATTTCATTCAATTAGTATGTCACGTGTCAAAGGGCCCAAAATTTACGAAAATATTCGTACATGTCACGGGTCACCGAGGGCATCTTCGAATGTGCCAAACGAGTCACAAAATCACTGAAAGTGCCAAAAAAAAACGCATTTTTCGCCTGCTCGGCGCAGACGCCCCTTGCGCCGAGCCGTTCACATGAAATGTTTGTTTTGACGTGATCTCCAGTGACAGCATCAGACTTTTGACAAAAATCTTTTCACATTGTACAAGGCCAAAAAAGGCCCCAAAAGGCCACAAGTTCGCAAGGCCACAATGAGACACGAAATTTCTGCAAGGTCACTCGTTCGAGTCTGGCTGGGGCTAAATTTGTCAAAACTCAAAGACTGGTAGGTCCGGCAAACTTACGAGAAATTGCAGGAGGACTCCTTAGGACTCTCCCAGACTCTCATAGCCTTCTCATATACTATTTGTGCATTTTTGAGAGAGTTTTTCTTGCACTTTGACCTTGTGAGCTCGCCAAAAAGCTCACAAGCCCGAAAACGCCACAAGATTTTTGTCAAATTGCTGATGAGCTTACTTCTTGGGTGTTTGCTTCCGCTTTTCACACAGGCTTCCTCCCTCTAGTTCCCTCCCCACATTTGAGGCTCTGAGGCTGTGATCATTCACAAAGGTGCAACTATTTCTACTGTGCTACAACACCAGCACCTCCAAATCCTTGCCCTCATCATTAGCGTGCCTCCAGAAATTGATCGCTCTCTGGCGCGGTGCTTTGCAGTGATTCAAGTGTACCATGCAGCAATGAACATATTAATTATGTTTGAGGACCTGCCGCAACATTTCCGCTGATTTTATGAATAGGTGTCACACCCGGCCCAGACCATTTACGAACTTCAAAGTTCGAATATTTGTGCCACAGGTCACAGCGCTGGAGCATTTAACGAAATAGTATAGTATGCGGAAATCGAAATTTTCTTTCTGGCTGTTGGGCCTTGTTTGTACCGGGCGCTCAATTCTTGTTTTGTAGCATTGTCGACCTCTCATTGCACTCTGCGACCTGCTTCTCGCCCATAACCATTCTTAAATGATCTGTCCATGTGTTTTGGACATACAAGAGTCACCAGAGCTCATCCTGCTGCTCTATACTTACAACCGAGACTTCAAACTATGCCTACACCAAAATTGGCCCATTCTCGCTTGCGCAGTCGCCCGACCTCCCTTGTTTGGGCCTACCTTTGAGACAATCTGTGACACAGCAACCAGCCCTGCATCAACATCTGAGGTCGAGATAGATACAGTGTCTGTTTGTCCAACCCGATGATGAGCCACCAGATTGGCCAGGCGTGAAAATATCAATTAGACAGGATGCGCAAAAGCTGCATGGGCCGCATGCGGCTTCATGCGGCTTTTGTGCATTGTGCAAAGCCGCACCAGAAATTTTGTTTGGGGAGGGTTTCATACCATAACTGCGAATATAATACATGCAATGTAAGGTGTTGGTCGCGTCTGGTGCATCTGGTGTATGGTGAGCCCGGTGAGCGTTGAATTGCGGCAAGTGTGATATCATCCCGTTAGCTGCACGGTGATGTTGGAAATGCCGTCAAAATACGGCATTTCTCACGCTTGCTCTGCGACTGAATTTAATGATACTCAGGAGGTACAGGGTTTAGGCCTAGAATACAGGTTTGGAGGCCATTCAACTCATAATTATATATAAAAAACCAAAAATCTCGTGCGGCTTTGCACAAGTGCCAAAAGCCGTGTGCGGCTCGTGCGCATCCTGTCTATTATTTTCCAATTCCAAAACATTACAATCGAGGAATCGCCTGCATACCATCCCAGCAAGGGTCAATGCCGAGGTCCAGGCAGATGACTAGGAGACAGCAGCGTATAGCCAAGGAGTCAAGGGTCCACTAACGCTTCTCAAAACCTGAGTCGGGTTGGTCAGCCGGCAACAACTAGCTAAAAACTTGATTCCTTACCAACGCACACCGTTTGGGGAGTCAGGGTGTTCCCTCTAATTAACCGGGCATATAAAACTATCCAATGGAAGGACTGGAACGTGAGAACGAGACATAGGAGGGCACGAAGGCGGCATGCACTACAATTAGCTAAAAGGGAAAGCCTATGGTTCGCTTAAAGCCATCAACATAGGGAGGGGACACTTGCACTGCCCCATCACATGGGAACTTCCAGAGGTCACGAGAGGTGGCGCGTATAGGCCAAGGGGGCCGACAAGTCAAAACAAGGACTCGAGACTGGAGCCATCAAATAATGATGTGATCCAACACTTTGACTCATAAACGGGGAAACCAGCCGGACCGGTCAATGACTGGATCTGAGTCATGAAGACATGACTCCCAAAACGATTGTGACTCGGCACATACAATAAAAGAGTTGTACAGGGCATAAAAGTCCAAAAGTGCCAAATTATGCGAACAATTCATACTTTTCATCCATTACTTGTACAAATATGAATGGGATCAATCTGTAAATTAGTAGGAGGAACAATAGGACAATCTGATAAGCTAATTACTTCAGAACCAGGTTCTTTATTTATTATTCCTATTTTAGTAGTTTAGATCAGTGTAAAGTGTATAAATTAGCCAGAGGTACAGGGTTAAGGCAGCGGATTCTACCCCTCCTTGCTAGACGTTGGACGTCGATTTGGAGACTAGATCTTAGCTGTGGTTGACACCTGATATCTAGGATATCTTATGTAGAACACCAATAAACACAGAAGGACCTTGTTGTATAAACTTGTGTGAACGGAACGCGTGGACACGGAAACGGAACGGGTGGACACGGAAACGCGTGGTTACGAGAGTTTAGTGCAAGGAATACGCTACGCGTCTTAGAGGTGTTTGTTGGGATAGTCTTAAACTATCAGCTATAAATCACACACCCCTTTGAAGAATAACAAACCAGCTCGTTTTAGTAAACTCAGTTGCATAGCGACTAGTGGACTTGAAAGCACCCACCAAAAACTACAACTTAAACAAGAAACTACACTTTAGTCAACCTAATACTTGGTTGCTCCCCCGGACACAAGAGTTATTGGAAGTGGATATTTGGTGTTTTGAGAAGTTGCACCATATAGAAGCGCCCTGCTCATCACCGACATCGAAGCTGTCCATGACTCAGAACACACGCCCAAGAGTGCGGAATGTTGCAGTATAGACCTCGAATCCAGTCCTATTGCAAAGCCGGAGAGTTCGGGGACCGGATAAGTCGGGAGTTAGGGCATTAACATAGATCAGGACAGCTATATAGAATAGGTTGACCCTGCAGATAGTTTCTCTTCAGTTGAAGAGAACGGTCTCCGGTATGTATACTCTCCATCTTTATACATTACAGTCTGAAGAGAACGGTCTGCAGTGACCCTGAACTCTTGACATACAGTAGGTTATGGGCACTCGAGACGTTTCCACAATGCACTATACCTTTAATTTGCTCGATAACAAGAACTACGAAACCTGGTCATTCAAGGTCCAGTCAAAGTTCGAAGATGAAGACCAATGGAAATACATTGTAGACCCACCTATCCAGCCTACCGTGACTGTGTAGCAACCTGCGGTGTCACCGGCCACAGGGACGGTCGACGTGGTGGTCCCCAATCCAGCATAAGATGCCTGGCAGAAGGGCGATGCAAAGACAAGACATCGGATCGTCGAGATGGTCAGTGAGGACCAAGTCGCATCTATCTGCGATGCGACGACATCTACAGAGATGTGGAACAACCTTCGTGCAATTTACATGTGCTTGGGTATGCACTCAATGATAGCTATTCATGAAAAAATTTCCACCATCAAGTACGCGGAGATCGAGAGTGGGCCCCTCCAGGCTCACTTCGACATTGTTCTTGGATACTCCAACGAATTGAAGTGCGGATACGACGGGTTATCCGACTACATAGTACAAACTGCTTTAGCTCACGCTCAAGAGTCTTCCCGCAGAATTTACCTCTCTAGTGCAGAATATCTCCCTCTCAGGCCACACCAGCATTCACAGTTTCCCCCCAGTGATCATTGTACTTCACTCGAAGCCAATCGCCGTGAAGAACAGGCGCTCAAGGCGAATACAGAGAAACTAGCGAACTGGAAGCAGAACATCACTTGTCACGGATGTGGTGTGGAATGACACATTGTGCGAGAATGTCCGCTCAATCCGAAGGACCAGGGCAAGGATAAACTCCGCCTCGCGCAGCTCGCATACGATGCCATGCATGATGGCGATCACCCGAGGGTTCTTCTCACGAAGAAGGCCACGAATGCTCTTCGAGCTGATGCCCTCTTTGTCGACTCGGGCGCATCCCGTCATCTTACTTCGTCGCTCGTCCTTCATATCCTACATCACTCTCGAGAAACCGATTCCAATCCAGCTGGGGGACAACAGCGAGATCCACGCCATTGGTGCTAGAAGTTAACCAGCCGCACACGCGTCAAGACCCCTACAGTGATCCAGACGATGGACTTCACGCGCACACTGTACGCCCCTAAATTAGCTGGCTCCCTGCTGTCTGTTGGGCAGCTGATGACTATCCCTGGCGTCAAGTTCGAGTTCACTGAAATAGTCGGAAAAAAAAATACATTTTCCGCATAAGTATGAAAAGCGCTGTAAATCCTCTTGCAACACTTCAACCCTTCTGAGCTTATTTTAACAGAGGTGGAGGTCAAAGCGTGGACAAAGGGAAATAGGAGGAGGCGGGTGCGCACGTCGCTCGCATATCTAGGTGTGCCTCAGCGACTGTAAAATCGGACAGTGCAACTTGATGCCTGTAGAAACCCTCGTCTGTCAACGAGAGAAAAGACGCGCGTGGAGGAGAAATGGGGATGTACTCTCAGGCCGCACACTCGCTCCATCTCCTGCTCACCAACTTCCTCCCCGCTTCCCCCTAACTTCCTCATCGCAAGAGATCTCACTGCTCAGCTTCAGGGAATGCCACCACGCAACTGAATATCTCCATCAGTAAAACAGCAGGTTCGTCTTGGGCATCTTTCATCTTGAGAGGTCGTCTTTCATCTTGACGAGTTCATCTTTCATCTGGGTGAGGGCATCTTTCATCTTGGGGATGCATCTTCTGTCTTGGCTGGACATCTTTCATCTTTGGGCATTACATCTTCTCGTTTGCCGTTTGCTGAACATTGCCAAGACGTTGACAGATGACTTGCGGTTCCCAAGATGGAAAAGATGACACTCAAATCAAACTCCATGCATGAACATAACCAAAAGGCTATCTCACGCTCAACCATTTTCGGGATTCAGGCTCAAAGTTCACAAGGATATAAAGATAAATTCCTTGAATTTACTTCAGGTCATGACAAAATCAATTTGTCCATTATTTTTAGCCAACACCCCGCATATAAGGCCAAACTACAGGCTGCTACTAGTAGGGTTAGCCACAACAAATCATGAAGAGGCTGGTACATGCCCAGGTATGACTTGATTCGGACGATGTGGCCTGAAGGCAAATGCCCGCTCAAATCCGAAAATAGCTGAAAGTCCGAGATTCGCAAATTTTGACGAAGTCCCCGATCAATCACGCAATACCTGACACGTTGACACTGCGTTGACACTTGATGCCACGTCGATGCCTTTTCTCTCTCCTCCATCCCTTCGCTGTCCCGCTCTTCCCGCCAGCCTCAAATCCCTCTGGAGTCTCAATTTTCAGCCCCTTACTTCACAAGCCTGTTGAACCTGCACCTCAAGCTCCAATTATCTGGTCCTAAAGACACGTCAAGCTTCGAGAAGACCTTTCAAGCGTCACTTCGAGCCCCGCCGTTCAAAGATTCTTCAAGTCTCAGGCTTCAAGTCACAAAGAAAATTCTCTGGAGACTCTTTGCTTGGGGCATCAACTCGAACTCTCCAGTGCTTGCAAGACTAAAGATCTTTTTTGGTCTCTCTTGGCTGCGCAAGCACCGCCGCAAGCGTTCAGTCATCATGGTGAAGAAATCTGGAAGACCGGAGCAAGCAGACAGGATCCGGGGCTCAATACATATACGGGATATCGGCAATTGCGAGACACGGCTAAGCATTCTGGGTCATCACCATTGTACGTTTTACCTGTCGTCTTTGATTTTTTTGTCCTTTTCTCAGCTTCAGATTTGCAGTCAAGGGTTGCGCTGTTGTCCGACGTCATTGGCCCATCTGCCAACCTCGCTTGATCACGCGGCCGACAGCCCACCTCTCGTCCTACGGCCACCCGTGCCACCCTCCCGCTAAGTACAGCGACATTAGTACGATGCAAGACGTTGTAGATAGTTGCAATATATTTATTTCATATCAAACACCAGCGAAAAGTAGCCGTCTTGGGAGGTCTTGGGTCTACAACTTGAGTAAGACCGAACCTCTTGGTCAAGACAACGGACAGCTTTGACATCTTGACCAAGACGAAACATCTTTCTAAGAAAAATGAACCTGCTTAGCCAAGATGGATCATCTTTGGGAAAATTCTTTCTTGGGGCATCTTTGGCATCTTGGGCGTCTTGACCAAGACACCCAAGATGCCAAAGACGAACTTGTTGTTTTACTGATGTCCTGCCCGCCGAGCATGAGCTGCCCGCATCAGATGTATGCGTAGTCGTTCTCGCCCGTTCCCGTTCCGCGGCGGAGTAAAGTGAGCGACTTCGAGAGACGGGGCGTGCGTGGGGGATGCAGCACGACAACATATGCAATGGCATCGTGCACCCCTCCCTTACGTCCGAGCCCGAGCCTGCAACGCCCCTGTCTTCTCTTCGTTATTCCGAAGTAGGTTACCACGAACGCAAAGCGCGGTGCAGACGGCGCATGTTGCGCTCTTGAGGAAGCTACTCCTTAAGGTGCTGGGGAGCACTAGACAGTCGCTCAGTGGGGAGGACGTGGGAGGGAAGATCGACGCCGGCGTGCGCATGTCGCTCGGGATAAGCTTGTGCAGAGGAATTCAGAGTATTCGTCAATCTTCATGTGGAAATAGAGTCTGGAAAGGCGCTGGTTAGCGGGATGAGGAAGATGCATGAAGAGATGTATACGCACGAGCCCGGGAAACCAATCCTAATGACCTCCCACCCGCCTCCTCCTGCAGGTCACAGCGACTTGGAATGCAGTAGACAGGGCACATCGTACACATGATAGGCCGCAGTGATCGAGGACATGCAGATCGCCGAGCGCGGCGCGCATGTCGCTCGAGATAAGCTTGTGCAGACGGGGTCTGCGCTTGGAAAGGTGGTGTGGACGACAAGGATTCGGAGTCTTCGTTCTGGGGAAACAGGCTTGGAAAGACGCTGGTTAGCGGGACGATGAGGATACGGATGTAGACGTACGCACCACTCTCTGCTTCCCGCTCTCGACTCCAGTTCTCCGAATCGCAAGCAGAACTCGCCGATACGGAGACGACGCCGGGAGTAACTGAGAACTGCGAGCCTGCGCCAAGAGGTCGGAGGACGGGGCGCTATTAAGGCGCGGCTCAGTGCGGAGCTTCAGTGAAAGTGACCTGTGTCATCTCGATGCCGCCAATGGCGGGAAAAATTAAATGACCTGGTACATCTTGAACTTGGGTCACCACGACGCACGACGCACGATCTTTTCACATTACATGAAGAATAGAGTTGGTCGCGGGAGTTCAAGATTTTTTCAGACGTTGTGGATGTCTAAAGATTAAGGTAGTGAGTCAGGTATGCTTACACACATCCTATTGGTCCAATTGGTGCTTAACCCTCGCTCACACCTGCACTAGTTCTAACTAGGCGCTCGGTTTGTTGACCCCTGCCATGTCGGCAGACTACCCATAGTTCAAAACTTGTTGGGTGAGGCCACCGCATTGCGTGGCGTGACTCGTACGTAAAGGTTCATGTATGGTCTATATTTGACCATACAATACCAGCAACCTCATCCATGCCTGCAGTAGTCTATTGTTTGCCGCGGGGGTCTGATCGGGCTGCTTACTTATTATGTAATTCGGAGCTAGCCGTATCACGTGCTTTCTTTCTCCTCCCATCGACGACGCGTTTTCTCGCCTGCTACGCAAACAATGCTCATTTTGTTTGCATTTTCACGCGCCCTATACTGCCAGACGCAATATTTGTCCCAAGAACTACCTGTGGCAAGAAGCTTGGCCACTGTATCTTTTAACTGCAGTTTGACTACAGTTGAATTGCTGAACATTCAATCTTGGTTTTTTTTCTGTTTGTTGACTGGTGTACAATATTTTTTTGGCTGTTCCTTTTGAGTCAACTTGAGGGTCACCAATCTAGCTCAAAATCAGTGGGACTTTGCGACCAAGTACATGCACTTGGCTTGTACAAGCTTTTGCCTCTTCGTGGGATTATAGATGGTCGTGCTACTAATTGACATCAACCATGATGATAAACGAGCCATCATTGTTCTATCTGCAGCACTGTATGGATGGCTGGCGCGTCCAGGGCGCGGAGGAGAGGGACGCGCCGAAAAAGCGCGCGTGGCACGTGATACGGCTAGCTCCGAATTCCATAATAAGGAAGCAGCCCGATCAGACCCCCGCGCGTAATCACAGACTTTATATAGCGAGGTACGAGCGCTGATATAAAGAGTCTGTCTACGAGAGACTATGCCTGCAGCCGATCTGTCTCCCTGACAGGTGTGAAACCTCGTGTGCATTGCAGAGTGGTTGGGTACTGAGGAAGACAACAGGCTGATGGCATCATCGGCAGGTCGTCATGCCGAACTTTGCTCTGCTTCTTTAGCCTCGTGGCAAAGCACTTATTTTCCTTCTTGCTTCCCGCCACCAACCACACCATAGTGCTACTGCAGGTGAGCCTCTATCATCTTCCAACGTGCTTTTTTTTGGTCACCTAATAGTTTATTGTTAACATGTAAGACACGTGACGCGTCTCGCATGAATCAATGTCCAAAACAGGGTGCACGAAAAATTCAATCCCCCTCCCGCAAATCTGGCTAGTTTTCCTCGGCCTTCAGTGTGGAATTCTCCTCTGGACCTACCCTAACAGGCCTGTTCTATTCACTAGGCTGTACGAGATGAAACGTGTCCGCGCGCTTCGTCCGAGTGTCCAAAACAGGGTGCATCAGAAAATTCGATCTCCTCCCTCAAATCTCACTCGTTTCCTCAGTCCCAAGCGCGCACCTCTCCTCTGAGCCTCCCTCAAGAGTGTTGTTCTATTTTCTAGGCTGTACGACACAAAAGGCGTCCGCGCGCCTCGTCCGAGTGTCCAAAACTGGATGTATCAGAAAATTCAATCCTCCTCCCTCAAATCTGCCTCGTTTTCCTCGGTATCAAGTGTGCATCCCTCCTCTGGACCTCCTTCAAGAGCGCTGTGCCATTTTCTAGGCTGTACAACACGAAACGCGTCCGCGCGCCTCGTTTGAGTGTCCAAAATACAGTGTACCAGAAAGTTCGATCCTCCTCCCTCACGTCTGTCTCGTTTCCCTCGGTCTCAAGCGTGCGCCTCTCCTCCTGACCTCCCCCAAGAGTCCTGTTCAATTTTCTATGCTGAATGACATGAAACACGTCCGCGGGCTTCGTTCGAATGTCAAAAACAGGGTGCATCAGAAAAGTCGATCCTCCTCCCTCAAATCTGCCTCATTTCCCTCGGTCTCAAGTGTGCACCTCTCCTTTGCACCTCCCCTAAAGAGTGCTGCTGTGTTTGCTAGCCTGTATGACACGAAACACATCCGCGCGCCTCGTCCAAGTGTCCAAAAAAGGGTGCATCAAAGAATTTGATCTCCCTCCTTCAAATCTCTCTCATTTCCTTCAGTTCCAAGGGTGCACCTCTCCTCTGGACCTCTCTCAAGAGTTCTGTTCCGTTTGCTAGCCTGTGCAACACGAAACGCGTCCGCGCGCCTCGTCTAGGTGTCCAAAACAGGGTGCATCAAAGAATTTGATCTCCCTCCTTCAAATCTCCCTCGTTTCCTTCAGTTCCAAGGGTGCACCTCTCACCCTCCAGAACTCACTCATTTCTCGATGGATTCTTTTGAGCCCAGTCGTAGAAATGTCCATACAATGATGATCTAAAATAGTTGCCAGCTCACCCCGAACGTACAAGGCCGCGTTGAAACGGTATGAAGCAAAGATCAAGAATGCTTGGAAAATGAAGGTTGAAACGTGACATCACACTGGCAGCGTCAGACTTGTGCGGGCCTTTTGCATACAACAAACACCAACTGCAGATTTCTGAGGAAGCAAAAACAAAGTTCAATGATGAAGGAATGGCGCAGGGAGAATGGAATTTTAACACCGAAAATTTTGAAGAGCTGAGAGTAAAATCAGAATCTGTTACATAAGAAAATACTCAGCCATCGTGACAGTGATTTAAGGTTTGTTAGATTCATTTCTGATGAAAGAGTCAGGTTTGGAGAGTACAGCCACTTTTGAGGCTTCAAAAATCTAAGGAATCTGGAGCGCAGCCACTAAAATCATTACAAACAGTAAATCACTACAGCAAGAAAATGAGGTCGGAAAAATGGTGCTCTCGAGATATTATGAACGATTACTAAAGTACTTGTGACATATATTCATACCCTTCCTGTAGTCATACGTACAAACAAACTGTCCACACTCCTTCATTCAGACTTAATCTTCGAACTTAGACACAATTTGCCGCCAGTCCCTGCCTCAGTGGTTTATCAGTGGTGGCCAACTACTGTGTTTATCCGCTTTTGGTGCATGCCGCTAGAAATAGATTCACTGCAGCACAGGGACGTCACCTAAATTCAGCAAGATTACCTTAAACCGATCTTAGGATGTACAAGAGCGCGGTGGGCCGCTTCGCGGCCCCCCACTTGGTTGAGGAAGTGAACTTCTGACCACTGGAATGGGTGCTAAGAGGCAGGCAGTGTCGAGGCACTGATAGCGGAGTTTAAACGTGATTTGGACAGAAGAGGATAATTTTATAAAAAGGGTGACTATCAGAAGTTTAGAGATGAGTCGGGAGCGGACCCAGTTCCGAGAGTAGACCACCAGAAATGCGGGAAAGAGACAGAGCAGTCATGCCCTAATTTCGGTGGATGAGCGCAGATAGGCTACTCAGCTGACAGGGTGCGTCATCCGTGGATTTTGTGCGTTGCCGGAAATTCACAGCCAGTAGTCAAGGGGCTGCGATGATTGCTTTTGCAGCAAAACAATTTGAGGGCAGAAGAATTTAAAAATCAAAGCAGTATTTCGGTTGGGTGGCCTAAGGAAACTCAAGATCATTGCGAAAGACTTTCGAAGGAGAGAGGGCGGATGTTAAGTAAAGGAGCGGAGATTGAAATTGGGAGCGGAGATTAAAGAGCTTCGGACAGACAGACGAACACGCTAATCTTATAAAGAGGGTAATACCTTTGATCCGAGACCCCAAACTCCCGGAAATATTGTGAAAGAATCCAACAATTACGTATAAATCCTAAAGTGGTTGACTACCCAAGGGGGAATCAAATTTCAAAAAATGTATATCCACTCAGAAAGTTTTCTAAGCCAAGATTCAGGACCCCCCCCCCTCCCATGGGAAATTGCCTTATGAGGAAGGAGATTCCCACCCCTGTGCCGGACCGATCTAGCCGGCTTGCTTGGCGTCGGTGGAACAAGTCTGCTAATCTGTGTACAAGCTTGATTCATTAGTTGGGAAACAAGCACAATGATTCCTCCCTCATTCAAGCATATTTAAAAAAGAGAGGGCGAAACATGCACCCAATGTGTCTAGTAGGCTGGAGTGCACTCAACAACTACCCCACCTTCCTCAGTCTGCTTCTCTGCTCTGTCAATCACACCATTCAGTTGATAGAGGTAGCAGACATTTTTCTGGTACAGGATTGGTATCGACCCACATTCTTTGTGTCAAGCAAGTGTCAAAAAGCAAAATTCACGTGATTGATAGGGATTGATCTGATTTGCACCATCGCGATCGAGGGCTCAATTAGGAAATTCCCATCAATGTCCATGATGTTGTTGCTGCTGCAGGGGGAAACTCCCTGAAGCTCCTGGAGCCTCGGATATGATTAAAAATTGTTTCTGAACACATTTGAACTCTGTTTGAAAGGTATGTCAAAAAGTAGTTCTAAGCCTCTCCAGGGAACCCCCCTACCCTATATATATATAAATTTATTCTTGAATCCCCCTTGATTGAACGAAATGGCACAGTATGTTGAGGTCTTGTTTGACACAAGCTTCTGCAATACTTCAACATTCTGATCAGTGGAATTTCACCTCAGAAGGGGAATAACATATCTCATGTATGAGTAATCTCTCATGTCATTTGCATTCAGGCTTTTGTGGTAGGGTACAGAAGTCCGGCAACCTAAACACGTGCATTATTACCATATATGAGGCGTGGGAACCTTTACATTTGTTAGTTAGTCCGATCCCGAGGTCTGAAAAAATGAAATCTTTAATCGGCCCTATATCCTTTTTTTGAATGTGGTGCCTCCTTGTGTGTTCCCAGTATTTACCAATTTTATGGGCCCCATCATGGACTTGTAAAGGAAAGTCCTTATTTGTCTTGTTACAAGAGCGCGGTCAGTGAAATCACTGCATTAGCGTCCAAGAGCTTAACGCTGATATACCAAAGAATTGGAGCTGATTTCCCAAAAGCGGAGTTTAAAAGGCTTCGGACGGACACCTGTAATTTTATAAAGAGTAGGATATCCTTGCCCCAGATTGACTTCCATATGTATGGTTAGTGCAGTGGGGACATGAGTATATTGAGCACTAAGGGCATTTTGGACATTACTTATGTTTTTGTTAGTGGCTTTGTGAGATACTTTGATGTTAAGCTCCTTAATGCCCTTGTAGGCAAGAGCCTGTGTCATTTTGGAGAGCTTCGCACCCGGGAGTTTGACTTTGTGCGGGATCTCTAAATTTAGCTGCTTCTGGGGGGTTTGCGCATCACGGCATGGGGAACGGGCTAGGTCCAGTTCTTCTGTCTTCTTTCACCCCCGCCAGAGTGATTTTGGCCCTTCGCTGCTTCTGAGCCACGGCTAGGGCTCTGCCTGTCCCCTTGTTCTTAACGCCGATCCAACCTCTATCTTCGCTCTTTTCAAGATCCTCAGTCATAGCAGTGAGAACCGTGTCTCGGCGGCCCTCCAAACGGAGCGGGGTGTTAAGGTCGGTCTTCTGTGTCGCAAACAGGCTGCCACAAAGTCTGCATTTATCGTGGGCTTTTCCAACTGATCTGGAGGAGTAAATGACTCATTTCTGGGATCGTCCTGCCCGTAATAAATTCTAATTTCACTTCTCGCATCAGCGAGCCCACTATTCAGTATTTGGCAACTGGTAACTTTGGTCACCGGGTTGTCGTTTCTGCGGGTGTTCACTTTACGAGTACTTATGTAATCGTTCTTAATAATCTGGTACGCCAACTTTTTGAGTTCGTGTCATTGCCTGTAGCATCTATATAAGAAAAGACGTGGTTGTCTTGGACAAACGTCAAAGTGGAGCGCGAGGAGGAACAAGCCGGGTTCATACGCGAGTTCGTCCGCATGTTGAATTCCGGCATCCAACTCCACAACAATGTTGAGATGTTGGTTTCTCACAACCGGACCGTCCATCCGAGCCCACACTGCCGTCAACTGCTCCATTGAGAAACAGAAATGTCGAAATGCATTTTAGAGGTCGAGGTGGAGTGTACGTAACCCAAATCCGGAATGCGAGCCGGAATTTGAGCTATGATCTAAATCTCCACGACCCCACTCCACTGCTCCGCAGGCCCAAACTATGAAAACTATATGGCCAGAAACAAATACGCTTTTTAAGAACCCCAATCCACTTTTCTAACATCTCCTAAGCTTCTGTATTTTTTTCGGAAGTAATGTGCGTCGTATCTCACCACTGAATGCCGTTAGCGCTGACGCGAATGTCAGGAATCTATTGACACCTCCGAGAACGCCTCGGCGACATCACGACGGTGAACGCCAGATTTTGAGAGACATCCGTATAAACGCAGAGCAAAGCCCACATCGACGTCGCGTGCCGAATGCAGGTCGCTCCATTCCCCAAGGCTTTGCGGATGAGAATGCGCAACCACCGTCCCAAGGTGCGCGGTTCACAGCGCAGAAAAGGCGGCGTCAACGAGAGCGGGAAGAGCGCGGAGAACCCCCACAACGCAGTGCAGGCAGGTCCCGAGGCCAGCAAGCACGAAGACGGAACGAGCGTGCAGACTCCGGACAATTTGACATGGATGTCGATGGTGCGCCGTAATGCAACTCAACGGCTCTTAATTCTGAATTTCTCTACAGGAATTGGAGCTCCAGGGCGTGATATGGGCCAGTCTCGAGTTTTGCAGGTACGAGACTAGATGTGCGCATGCATTTGTTGATCCTACGCACTCTCAGGCACTAAACAACGGTCTGTTAACCCCTGCGGCCACCCAACGTCCTCACCACAGACCCAATGGTGAATTACCTTGCTTCTCATTGAACTTCCTATTCATGAAAATCCAGTTCGTGAAAGACAGCCCCGTCAGCGAAATCATCGCCGTGATCAAGTATTCCTGGTTGCGCGCCAGGAATTTCGTGATCCAGCGTCACGCCAGGATTTCGGGTCCATGAATGAAGAGTGCCCGAATTGCGGCGCTCTCCATTGGAATGACGAAAAGGTGGCCCGTTCTTCCGGGGTCCAGGGACCGTCTTTCGGTACTTGCTGCGATCATGGCAAGGTACAGCTTCAGTTGCTGCAGGAACCCCCGGAGCCGCTGCGGCGGCTTTTTTCCGGCAGCGATGCGCAGGCGGTCGAGTTCAGAACCCACATTACGCAGTACAACTCAGCCCTTGCATTCACCTCTCTTGGCGTCTCGGACGACAAAGATATTAACCGGCATGGCCCGAATGCATGGGTTTTTCGGATTCATGGAAATCTTTGCCATCTCTCTGGCTCGCTCACAGCTCCGGATGGAGTTTCCCCATCGTACTCCCAGCTGTACGTGTATGATCCGAGCGTCGCTTTACAGCAGCGCATGAATCGGAACAGCAATCTTCGCCGCGACACAATGCAAAGTCTTCAGGCACTATTAACACGTTTGCATGCCTATGCGCCGACTTACAAACATGCCTACGAGATTCTGTCTGACCTTGGGGATGTCGAAGACGCTGAAGTTAGACTTCGCGTCATCCCCGGTAATGATCGGCGCCGGTATAACTTACCCACTGCAGAGGAGGTGGCTGTCATCCTACCACAAGATGGGTCTTCTGGTGATGGTCGAGACATCATTCTTAGAAACCGAGCCCCCTCCGAATCACCCATGCTCCGCATTTCAGATATCCATCCTGCTTACACGCCTCTCTATTACGTTCTTCTATTTCCGCGAGGAGAGAATGGCTGGCATCCTGATCTGTACCTTGCCGCAGAGCCAGGGAAACAGCCGAGACGCCTCACCCAGATTCGCTATTACGCGTTCCGTCTCTTCCAGCGAGAGAACGAGTTTTCAACAGTCCTCCATGGTGGACGCCTTTTACAGCAATACATGGTTGACGCTTTTGCATCCGTCGACCAAAATCGGCTCAGCTATTTTCGCCACAATCAGAAAAAGATGCGTGCTTCACTGTATAACGGCCTCGAGGATGCTATCTCGAATCACGACGAGAATGTCGATCTCAACGAGCTTGGGAAGCGTTACATCCTTCCCTCCTCTTACATAGGCGGCCCGCGGCATATGCAACAGCGCTATCAGGACGCGATGGCAATAGCACGGTACTTTCGTAAGGTATGAGCCATTGAAGCTTTCCTTTCTGGCTGCTGATTTTCAGATACAGGTCGACCTTTTTATTACTGTCACCGCGAATCCTCAGTGGGCCGAGATATCGCAAGCGCTACTTCGTGGTCAGACCTCCTATGATCGGCCGGAGTTGGTGGCTCGCGTCTTTGAGCTGAAGAAAAACCTCATCATTAAAGAAATTTACCAGGACGGAATTTTCGGAGAATGTGCGGCGTACGTCTACACGATCGAGTTTCAGAAACGCGGATTGCCCCACATGCACATGCTCATCTTTTTCAAACATCCGTGGAAACTCCTGAGCCCTGCAGACATCGATGCTATCATATCTGCCGAATGGCCCGATCCCGAAACCCAGCCACTCCTCTTCGAAACGGTGCAGCGATGCATGGTTCACGGTCCATGTGGTGTTATTAACCCTCGCGCACCGTGCATGGAGAAGAACAAATGCACGAAATATTTTCCCAAACCATTCCAGCCGTACACGTCCATGGATACTGACGGCTATCCACTGTATCACCGCCCTGAAGACGGCCGCGTATACGAAGTGGGGCGTCATAGGGTCGATAACTCTTGGATTGTGCCGTACAACCCATATCTTTCCGCCAAATTCGACTGCCACATCAATGTGGAGTGTGCGGCAACGGTCAAATCTATCAAATACCCGTTCAAATATATTCACAAGGGCAGTGACCGCGCCACTCTCGAAATCGACCGTGACGAAATCAAAACGTACATCGACGGGCGGTACATCGGCCCCTCGGAAGCCGCGTGGCGTATTTTTCAGTTCGACACCCATACGCAAATACCTAACGTTGTCCGTCTCCCGGTTCATCTTGCTGGCCAACATATGGTCACATTCGATCCTGGAGAAGATCCCGGCGAGGTGCTCGATCGAGCGGCAAACGAGGTCAGCAAATTGCAGGCCTTTTTTGCTGCGAATCGGGAGGATGGCCTTCTTGGGGATGAAGCCCGCAAGTACACATATCAGAATTTCCACAGTACTTTGTCTGGAAGGATCAGGCGAAGCCACCACGTTGGGCTGTACGCAAGAAAGGGTGGGCATTGGGTCGCATGTATTTTGTATCCCCGGCGGGAGGGGAACGATTTTATCTCCGGACACTCTTGACCATTGTCAAGGGTCCGCGTTCTCACGCTGATTTATATTGTTATCAGGGTACGCTGCAGCTTAACTGATTTCAATCCGATGGCTAATGATTTTGAAGGTGTTCGCTATGAATCCTACCGTCAGGCATGCCTTGCGAGAGGAATTTTGCAGGACGATGGTGAATGGCGCCTCTGCCTTTCCGAGGCTGCGCAAATGCAAACTGGTAGCCGTCTCCGCCATCTGTTTGCGACATTACTTTTATTTTGCAACCCAACGGAACCCGTGAAACTCTGGGAAGAGTTTCGGGCGCATATCTGCGATGACGTAGACCATCGCCTACGACGGATGGGGTTTGAAGCTCCAACCGATGTTGATGTCCACGACTATGGCCTATTTTTACTCAACAAAATCCTCCAAGACGCTGGACATTTCCTTGCAGATTTTGGGATGCCAACACCGCAAAGAGATTGGACCGCTGTCATCGAGAACCCTCTGGTAGCCGAGCAGCTGGACTACAACCCCGCAGAGCAGCGCGCTCGAGCAACCGAGAATTTCGACCGGATGAATGTTGACCAAAAGTTCTCATTCAATCGCATCATTGAATCCGTCGAGCAGAAACTCGGCAAGGTATTCTTTCTCAGCGGCGCCGGCGGCACCGGGAAAACATTTGTCTACAACAGCCTTGCACATCACCTCCGAGGGCAAAGTTGTATTGTCCTCTGTGTCGCGTCTTCGGGTATTGCAGCACTCCTTCTCCACGGAGGACGCACAGCCCATTCTGTTTTCAAGATACCCATTGACGGTCTAAACGATGTGTCGACATGCTCCATTCCCAAGGAGAGCCTGCGAGCTGGCCTTCTTCGATTGACAAAGCTCGCAATCTGGGACGAGGCGCCAATGCACGATCGCAAGTGCCACGAGGCCGTTGATCGCACATTGCGGGATATTATGGGTAATGACCAATTGTACGGTGGACTAACAATGGTATTAGGCGGCGATCCAAAGCAAATTCTACCTGTCGTGCCCAAGGGCACTCAGGAAGAGATCCTCGACGCCTCAATTTTCCGGTCGTACCTTTGGCAGAATATCGAGGTCCTCACTTTGACCCGTAACATGCGTTTGGATGTGGGACCCGCCGAGACACAATTTGCCGAGTGGCTCTTGGACGTTGGCCATGGCAGGCTCAATGATCCGGAAGATGATTCCCTCGAACTTCCTGCCGACATGGTCACCCGAGATGATGACGCTCTCATCGACTTCATTTTTCCCGGCATAAATGGACTAACACCACCGCCGAGCTATTTTTTGGAACGGACCATCTTGGCGGCGCGAAATGGAGATGTTGATGGGCTCAACGGAGATGTCCTCGGCCGTATGAGGGGCGAGCAGAGGACTTTTGTCAGCGCAGACAAAATCACGACAGAGGCAGGTGCGGATGATCCTCAGGTCAATGATGCCATGCCTACAGAATATTTGCGGTCGTTGGATGCATCTGGCCTCGCGCCCGGGGAACTTTCGTTAAAGGTCGGCTGTCCCATCATCCTCCTTCGGAATCTCTCCCCCTCCTCCGGGCTGTGCAATGGCACACGTCTGGTAGTGCGCCGCATGTCCGATCGGGTCTTGGAAGCTGAAATCCTGGGTGGAGCACATAACGGCGAAGTTGCGTTCATTCCGAGGATTACGATGACCCCATCAGGCAGTACCAACGAATTTGCCTTCATTCTCTCCCGCCTCCAATTCCCCATTCGACTCGCATTCGCGATTTCCATCAACAAGGCGCAGGGACAGTCGGTCAAATACGTCGGGGTTGATCTTCGGGTGCCAGTATTCACACATGGGCAACTCTATGTCGCGCTGTCGAGAGCCACCTCCCGTGGTCGGGTCAAAGTGCTTTTGCCGGCCCGATCAAGAGAAAATCGCACCCTGAATGTTGTCTTTCCTCAAATATTTAATCAGTAGTCTAAAAGCAACAATGTATTGAACCTCGATCTGAAGTCAAATTTTTCGTCTCCTTTGATTTGGTTAAACCAAACCGCCTTTCTACTGTTCAAAGAATCCTGAGTCGGAGTCGTGCGACTCGATGCGACACATCGGAAATCAAATCCAAATACTAAAATAAGGCGACTCAATTGTAAACAATTGCAAGCTGATTCCGAGGATATATGACTACACGATTATGGAATGGCCACCCGATCTCTGTCTTGAAGCCGACAATTAACCTTCAACTGGTGGAGCACATTCATGGTTCCGAGCCTTTACTAACATGGCCAAATACATTGCTTCTTTTAGCTCCTTTTCGAACGCTGCAGGAACGGCCGAATATGCATGTGCAAGCTTCCCCTGTTCTGCCACTCTATTATTTGTGCCTGTGATTTTAGTTTCAGTGCGGAACCTCTGGACAGAAAATTCCTCTCTCACGTTTCCAACGACACCTCCCGAATTACTGCACTGACTCGAAGTTAAATGCGGAGATGCACCACGGGAGACTCGTGTGCTGAACTGTCGAGGAAGCTGGTGGGAAGCTATTTTCGGTCTCTAGGTTTAATTTAGCTGGTAGGAATCTGCACGCAACACGATTATTGACCGTGTTGTCCACTTGGCTGTTCATGATTCTACGTGTCTTAGCGTGCGTGTCGGGGGCAATTTCTGAGCCAAAAAGCCTACGGACTCGCTCGGTTTAAACAAATCTGGCCGTCACCATTGCGCCCCACTTGGGGCATTCCCCGTCAGTTATGACACAATACTCGGCCTGAACACCGACTCCACAACTTCGCTTCAAGGTAAGGTGATCTTTGGAAACACGGCACAGTAACATGACTGAATCAAGTGCGACGTGCCATAAAATAGGGCTTGGCAGACTTTAGCGAACTCAACAGAAAATTTCACGAGCTCCACTACTCCACTTCACGGTAAGGTGATCATTGGAAACACGGCACGGTAACATGATTGAATTGAGCACTACGTGGCATAAACTGGATGTTTTCAGGATTTTAGCGAAATCAAGCCTCTCCACTGGTATCCACGCGTCTCCACCAAGTCTCCACTGTGTTAACCACTGACGTACATCTTCACCAGCCTTTAAAGCCAGCCACCATTTCCAAAGACACTCAACTTTTCCTCACTCACAACACAACGCTCACAAATCATGTCTGCCGCTTGCCTGCACGCTATCGCTGTTCTGGAGAACCCCAGACTCATTCCCAGAACTAAAACCGTTGTGTTCGACTCCCAGATATACCTTGCTTCCTCCGAGCCTGCTATAATTTCCTCCCTCCGTTACTACAACGAAAATAATCTCGAGTTTGCGGAGGTGGCGGCCTATAGCGTGGATATACATGTGCAGTTCCGAGTCCTGCTTAACGTGTTACATTATCTGAGTGTCTAATCATATAACCCGCCCGTACCACCCCCACCGTGGAAGTTTACTCGCAGGAACTCACGCCCGTCGATTACCATATATTTGGGGACATTATCCGGGTGTGTTATTCGGTTGCTCTTAATCCATGCCCCCTTTGACAACTGTTACTTAGCTGGTGCCGCTCGGGTCACCCGAGAACTTCGACATCTGCCACCATGCGATGGTGGAGGTCTGTGGCGTACCCAGCAACATCGACAAGAAGAATTCGACCTTCGACATCGATGCACAGCAATATCTTTCGGCGACCAGGACTGCTGATAACGCCTTCCCCGTGCACTGTAACTTCCCCGCTACCACTCGCTGGGAGAAGTACAAGCCAATTCCGGGCAAAGGCAAACCCGTCTCCATCGAAGGATTTTTGACGGGCATTGAACGCAATGAGGATCGTACCATCAAGCACTTCATTGTGGACTTGGAAAAGGTTACGTTCCTCACGGTGTCGCCTGTAGCACCGAAGGCGGAAGAAAGTCCAACCAAATTAAGCTTGTATTTGCGTTCATTCAGTCAACTGAAACTGATTTCTCTTCTCAGTCAACTCAGGCACGCCCGCTCGACTGAAGTTCACTGGCTTCTTTGGAAGTCAAGGGTCCGACGAACCATCTCCTAAGAAACGCAAGACAGCGGACGACCGTGCGCTCGAGGAGTCCGAAGACAAAGGCGAGGGGACCTCCACTGGTCGCCGTGCGAGGCGTTGAATTTTTAACTATGTAATCACACAATATATCTCAACTTGTACATAATTTTTGAACCCATGCATAACTTGAGAGAACATGTTTTCGTAGCGAAGCACGGGCTAACTGCTAGTTTATCTGAAGTACGCAAAATAGTGGCTGTGTCTATTTTCAATTAGTCTCTCGTAGACAGACGCTACAAACATTTGCACTCGTACCTCGCTTGTTTGTAGTCTGTTGATTTCCTGGATCAACTGATTGCTCGCCAGATTATTACCAATCTTCGCGTTATGTCACACATGTGATGCTCGACACGTCGCGTCTTCCTCGCTTCCACAGCCCTCTGCAGGCACACCGCACGCGTACGGTTACTCAGATATTCACTACCATACGAAATGGACAAAAATACGCCGCTTGAACGCACCAAACGAGCCTACAAAAGAACTCCTGCACCGTTACCACTGCCAGTCATCCCTGCTTTATCTGCATCTGCCTCCTACAGCCCTATTACTCCATCTCCCTCTTCCACTTCCTCACAGGTTCCACTGCGAGTCTCGAAACGCACAAAATTCCAGAAAATGAATGATGTCCTTAAGGCATACAGCTTTCGCAATCTCGGAGAATTCCTGGCTGTTCTTTTTCATCCGCGTACTCGAGGAGATACGGACAAACGAACAAAGCGTCAAAGGCAGGCTGTGGCCGCCTTCCTGCAGGGTCGAACTTCCTTCACAATGGCCCATATAATCGATCTCATCTACAATCACCACAAAAGCCGTCCGAAAAAGAAAGATCCGGATTATCTTGCGGCCTTTTCACCTGTCAAACCCTCGAATGAGATCCGATGTGCACGGCCATGCCTGTCCTCGTGGGCTACACGACTCGTCGGCGATCACACATATTTCAGAGTCGAGAAACTAGCGCGGAAAGGTCGGAAGACAGGACGAAATTGGCGCCACCTCCGCGCAACCACGAATGGGCGGACCGATAGAACGGATGTTGTAGAGTGGGAAGATATTGAATTTACACTCGACAGCCTCGGCGCTCAGTATCAAGAGGAGGATCCATTTCTGTGGTACTTGACCGAGTGCTTCTCCGCGTCTCGCAACAAAGGCAAAGTCGTTGTGAAGAAGACTCGTCCTCACCCTATCGTACGTCACCTTCACTTCTAGCGCATTCGTATCATTAGCTGACGCCATTCTGCAGATCCAAGTCGGTGCTATCAGCTCTTTTATCGTGTGTCGCAATCAATACGCCAGCGGCGAGCTCGCATTTGCGCTGGGAATTTGGCTTTTCGCATCCCAAGCCCACGTCGACATCAAACGTGTCTTTTGCCGCTTTGGCTTTAGCGTCAGTGACAGTACAGCTCGTCTCGCACTTAACTCGATGACGGACTCGGATGCGGAGAAGATGCAAACGAAGGTTCGGGATGCGACGGAGCAGGGTGAAGCTGAGGTGGGGAAAGTACTCGACAACATTCAACGGTACGACCGAGTATTTGAGCACGGACTAGGTCGCGAGAGCCAGCTCAAGGTTGGGACGGCTTGCACGGCGTTCCATTTGCAAAATTGCAAGCCTGGTGCATTCCGTGCTGATGACCATGTCGTGCGAGTAATTGCTCAAGAACGTCAAACGATGACGACAGAGTCCGTGTATGCCAGTATTGACTGGACTCACAATCACAGTGTCGCCGACTTGCATTTCCTTCGGGTTCTTGCAGACTTTATTCCTCATCTTAACAATCTCTCCACGCAAATCTCAGCGCGCTTCCGCACTACCCTAGCGAAGCACCGCTTGCCGGTGACCACGGCCATGCTCCAACCACTCGGTACGAACTGCGAACGCGAGGTGGAAAACAAAGGCATGCAGAATGCTATTTTCGACTTCGACAAACAGACGGGCATTGAGCCCGATAACCACACCAATATCCTCTCTTGGGTTCGCGGCAATGGCGCGTCACACGCAACGCTCATGCGTCTCAAGAAGACGCTGGTCACCACCCCCAATATCTATCATTCATTCCGCAACGTTATCAGCACGCCGGAAACGTGGCATACAAAAGCTACAGACCTCAATTCCTGCGCCTCGAATCATTATGGCCCCGCATCTTCGAAAGATCCCTCATCTTTGTCGCGTAGTTCCAATGCTGCGAACATGAAGCGTCCGACTGACCTCAAGAAATGTGATTTTTATCCCATGAGTCGCAGCATGACGATGATATGGGAGGCACGAGTTCTCGACTGTTGGAGGTTCGTATTTCATTACCTCTTGGTGGTAGACTATCTAATGCTAGCACAAGGCTCGTTTTTGGATGCAAAGACGATCTTCTGACCCATTTTGATGATCTTGCCGTCAAGAAGAAATTGCCAACGTTTGACGCGCTTCTAGCGCAGGCCAGTATAATTCGGGAGCACTATGCGAGTCAGACGGCCTACGATCAATCGCTCGACAAAGCTGAACAAGACGAAGCATCCGCCCGTACAAAATTTCATCCAGGATCCTCGTGGACTCCACCATGCGCACCGGAAACCCCTGCAGCAACTGCGCCCGATTCAGATGCAGAGATGCCGGATCTTGCGGAAACCCGCGACGATGATGTGGAGGAAGATCAGGATGACAACTAGCCAACGGCAAAGGTGCCGCGTACTGAGCCGAACGAGGTCCCCAGTAAATCCACTTCAGACAAAGATGGGCCCAAGGTCCACGAAGAACTCCCAGGATTTGATGGCGACCGAGTTCTCAGCAATTCCATTCTATTCCTTATGGAGTTCGGATGGTGGATCGAACTCAATTATGCAATTCCGGAGGGCGATGTTGGTCGGGTCCTCGAAATATTGAAGGTATTCTGGTGGTCTCTCGACTGTACCAATAGTCTAATATTGTTACATATTTTTATCTTCACATTTGCGGGAACCTCGAATCAAAATTACATGGGCTATATGCTGGACTTGCATGCTCTGCTGGAGTTCGAGTGCTCGCCGGATCTCAAGGACGCACTCCTCAACAATGGTTATTCAATCTGAGGGGAGAATTTGGCAAGTTTGTCGAGGGCGACCTCATGCAGGAGTGGAATAATCGGTGGCTCGAGGACATGGGAACTCGGCGTGGAGGGGAGTTCGACGAGAAGTTCTACTGCAAAACGGTGGCCCCGAACGTGCTACACTTTCTCAAGATGAAGGAGGACATCGAAACCGCGTTCAACCTGAAGCGTCGTGGTAAATCCCATACCTCTCCACATCTCCGCGACGAGATCCAAACTCTACTGCGACTATACAAAGAGGAGGAACTACACCAGTTTCGTTCAGGTCGTTCTCTGGGACACGCAGCAGTCAACCGCTTTGACCGAGGCTACCGGCGACTGGATGCCGGCAAAATGGAGGATTTTTTGCAACGCAGCGGAGAATACGCCGAGATGCTGAAGGATATGGAGAATTTAAGGAACGGCAACTCCCAGGCCAATAATCTGAACCGTGATGTTGTGGTTTCATCTCCGGATTCTGACGCTGAATCCGACTCCGAAATATCTTGGTCAGATAGTGCACACCCTTCGCCTCATTCTAGTCGACCATCCTCGCGCCATTCAGTTGGCAGTTCGATGTCAACCGCCTCTCGCGCTGCTGCAGACTCTGTCGAAGAGTGGGATGATGTGGATCATAGCGACGAAATCCTTGTCAGCGGCTCGGACTTGGTGGTTACGATAGATCCCGAAACAGGCAGACTGCGCGACGACTGGTATGAACCGGAAGATTTCGAGGCCTTGCTAGAGCGGTTATGTGGGCCGGAGGAGGAGGTGGACGACGAATCCGAGGATGAAGAGCTCGACAGCGACGAGCCAGAGAGTGAAAGCGAGGGAGACGAGCCAGGGAGTGAGGGTGTTGGAGGCGGGTCGGAGAATGAAAGTGAAATGGAGTAGATTATAATTGCGTACCAAATACAACAAGTGCAACAAATCATGACACAAAAGCGAAACAAATACTTCTTCAGTCATCCTGCGCCTGTGAAGCCTGCCGTCGACGGGATGTGCGATAAGGCACTGCGTTCCGACCCCTCCTAGACAGAGTTTTGCTTGATCTGGCTTGATCTGGCTTGATCTGTCTTGATCTGTCTAGGGTCTGTCTAGGGTCTGTCTAGCCTAATTTTGGCCGCCAGACAGACCCTAGACAGACCGAAAAAGTCTGTCTAGGAGGGGTCGGAACGCAGTGAGGGGCTGAGTAGGACTCAGCTATCTGCGCGGCACGCAGCTGTGGCTGTCTCGGAGCCCTCCCAGTAGTTTTCTTTGTTGGTGCGCGCGGGACTTGCGTTTCGTTAGTGACTTCCTGCAGAGCGCGTCTCGGGCGCTTGGGCGCAGGAGGATAGGCGATGAACGTGGATGTAGGTTTACCTCCTCCTCCGAGCTTGAACTACTGTCGCTCTCGTTCTCCAACTCAGATTCCTCGCTATCCGCTGCCTTCTTCGCGCGCCGACCCGCCCGTTGTTTGGCATTCCTTTTGACTCGTACAAGCTCGCGTTCCGCAATGGTTGTTGTGCGAAGATCATGGATGATCACGTAAAGTCGAACGAGGTATCCACGCGAGAAGGTCCACGACGTCGCGATATTTTCCACCTTTTCCAGTGAATCCAAGCCCAGGAGATTGTCGAGGGGGGAATCGGTGATGGAGGTGGGGAAGTAGGATGATTTGGGGCGGTTTTGGTGGATGGGTTGTGTATGTTCCGCACGGTAAACAGTCTTTCCAAAGTCGGCCAGTACTGACGCCGCCGCCTTTCGCTCCTTCTTCGAGAGTTTGAGCTTTTTATCCACGTTGGATGCGTTAACTGGGGCGGGTGCGATGAATGGCGGTAATTTAATACCGGGTGGAAGGGGTGGCACGGGAAATTCCAGGGTTATTTTGCTTCGTGTAGCACATAGAGAGCAAGGAAGCCGTCGTTTGGCCGCGATGCAATCGAGCGTGGTAGTGGAAAGAGGCGGATTTTGGTATATGCGGTTCAGTGCAGCGTTATAACATTTATTTTCCGTCAAAAGAAGAACTTTGGCATGTGCGAGGGGCTTGGGTGGCTTCTTGGTACGCTTGGCGTTCTTTCGTGATGATTTTACGGCGGTGTTGGTTCCAGCGACTGTCAATGAACCTTGAAATATGGACAGAGTTGATTAGGATCTGCGTACTCACCAGCCAATTGTTTTTGCGCAGCAGCAAGAGAAGTCGGCTGAAAGAATACTACACCCCGGGCGGCAGTCTCTTGGCTTCTGCCGACACGCCCCTTCTGTTGCCAAATTTCGTCAACCGTATCTGCAATTCCAACCGAGAGACTGTCGAGCAAGGATTTGACATTTAATCCATTTGCAAACGCCACCGTAGCGATCACGACCTGACACTCTGGATCTTCGTCGAGCAGCCGAATAATCTCCTGGTTCTCATCGAAAGATCGCAGTGAATGATTACGAATACTTATGTAATATGTAGTCGTTCTTTTCAACAATCGAAGGCAGTCTGAACATCGAGTGAATTTACTTGTACGGGGTTTTTTAACAACGGGCAATAGTGGCTGTGTAGAAGCCTGTTTCTAATGGATTTCAAGAACTGGGCTACATTTTTTGTAATGGATTTAGTGGCTGTGGTGCTAGCGTAATGGGAACTACACCTGCTGCGGGTTCGATGCTTGGTCATTACGTCTTTTTGATCTTGCAGTCCGCAATTTTCGGGTGGTCTTACAAATACAGGAAAGACGAGTTATGAGTTGAAATTCATCAAAGGTTATATTTTTCTTTTGTAAAGTCATTTGCGGGGGTGGAATCCGACTTTTGTATTCCGAACTTCAAATCTTGATGGTCTTCATTCACAGTTATGTCTGCATTTGTTGTCGTACTTCTTTTATGACCTTCTCAGCACGTCTTTGCTCAACATCTTTGCTCCATGAACTGAACATGCTGGTTGCAGGTGGGTTGCAAGGAAATAGAAGTCAATCATCTCTGTACCTGTTATTTTAGGGACAATTGCGCCACCACGGCTTGTGGTGATCTCGAACAGGAATTGGCTCTATTTGGTGGAAGACAGTCAATTCTAGAATATACATCAAATATGGTCCATAGGCGCAAACCTATTGTCTTGTGTGCAACCATACCTGTTTGATCGGTAAATTTCATCGATAGTTCCTGCCAAGATGTTGGATCCGATCATCGCTCTCAAAAGATTGCGGATCAATTGCGCGACAGCGGTGAAGTTTGGAAACTGGACAGATGCAGCGATCTAAAAAGCGTAGACCCAGCTTGAAGGAATGCATCTACAGCCATGGAATACTGTCTAATCTTGGCACAACGGCTTTCTGATTTGGAAACCTGATCGTAAAAAGAAGATCGGCGACAGTTGGTGCGGATCAATGCTGTGGCAGATTGAAGAGAACTTTGTGATAAGGCAATAGTAGAACAGACAGATGAATTTGCACCAACGCAAGGCAAAGATTTTGTAAAGAGTTTGAAGCACACAAATAAAGCGCTCATGACGACGCAATGTGAAAACACAATCACACAAAGAGAATTGACACAGCCTCCGGCTTTCGGGAGAATTAAGTGCCACCGCAAGCAGGAATTTGTTTAAATTCGTGTTTCCCACGCGCCCCTTCGTGTCGTGCATTTGCTATCCGTCAAAGTCCCGGACACTGCACTGCAGCTTGAATAATATAGTTTTTAGCCCCCATTGCCACTAGGTCAGTTCCTGCAGGCTGTATAATTCGGGCTCAGAGCTCGTTGCTGAGAAAATTGCTGTTTCAAACCTCCAATCGCAATCTAATTGCTGCCTTGCGACCGATCATGGCAACCAGGATGCCGAATTCGTCTCCGTATTGTTGCGCCCGGTAGAATGATGGCCGGGCATAGCCACCAGCGGAATTCTCCGCATGTTGGGCGCTCGGGCTTGCTTTTGCTTCTTTACCACAACGTGGTTGTAAAGAAAACATAACCACATAATATCTGAGATTGAGCACATGCCTGATGCATTACCGTGCTCACAAACTACTGTACAGTGTTATTAAAGCTTTTTACACAGAATATTAGCTTGTCTTCACCTTTTGCCGTGCATATACAAACACAACCATAGACAGAAAACTCTTGTTAAACAACCATAAGTATGAGGACCTGCCGTGCAAAGCAGCGGCCTTACCCACCAAGTACATTTTGATGCGCCGTAGTCGATGTGGTCCGGGAGGGAGGGACTTCCAGAGATAAAGAAAGACGCGGAGAACGTCGTCGATAGTACGGCAATGCACAACCGCCTTGCGACCAGAATCCAGGTACGGGAGCAGTTGCGGAAATATCTTCCCTCCCACGCCGTTGGTCAGAGGCTCCATAATAAATTGCATGTTGGGACGCTCGTTGGACGATCGGAACATGTAGAAATTGGGTCCAGAAAAACCAAGGCTGGAACAGATCGATTTCGTGGCAGCGCTGGGCTGTACCGTCGCCGAAAGCGCCATGATACTGTACAATTTCGTTCAATTCGGCAGTCACGCGTCACACCCATTTTTTTTTATTGGGGCAATAATTTTTTCTCAATTTATGGGATTTCTTTTGGATTTTAATTGTATCAAAAATTCGTATTTGGTGCCGAATTGATCGAAATAGTACAGTAGAAGCGGAGGATGGAAGACGGCCGCGGAAAAAAGGGCCGATATGCTTGAAGTCCGGGCGAAAGTCGGCGCCCCACTCATCGATCAGGTGCGCTTCGTCGGTGCATCCATACACAATATTTGCCCGAAATACGTCCGAAGAGGTGATCTGCCGCCCGCGGAGATGTTCTGGGTCGACACAGATCACATTCCAAGTTTTGCACTCGCGGATTTCGTGGACAAGATTTCGGCCGGCCATGCGCGCTTCACTCACGGTCTCTTGGCAGTAAGGAAAGGCAGAGATATCGAGTTTCTTCAGCTCAAAGACCTGAACATGAATGACATGAGTCCAGGATATTGGAATCGAACGCACAATATTGGCGGCAAGACCCTTTGTAGGTGTGATAACAATTCCTACAGGAAGCGCTCGCACGGGGAGGTCGGGGTACAGTTCGGGATGTGAAGCCAGTTCCTGGAGGACAATGATAGGCACAGAAAAAAGCGCAGATTTTCCACCACCAGTTGCCATACTGCAAAATATATCTTCGCCGTCGAGAATACGCACGATAAGCTTTAGCTGCGCCGGATAGAGGCCATCTTTCCACTGAGGTATGCGCTTCTTGACGATTTCAGTAACTGTCTGCACTCCCTTGTGGTCTGCCCAATGATACCGAGACACCATTGTATGTTGCTGGGGGCCAGGGAGGAGAGGGAAAGCGAAGAAGAGTAATGGCGCGGAAGTAAAGGCCGTGGGAACATTTCATGATTGGTAATAAGCAGGCGACCATACCTCAGTGGCGCGGTAAACTACAGACTAATTTTCAATACATTTTTGTGACCATGAACTGAAATCCATTATGTGGAATATCTTTGAGCCTAAAAGATCAGTAAGTAGTACTGATATATTTAGTGGCTGTACGTTTTTATGGTTATGTAATGGATTCCGATTTCATTCTCCTTCATTCCATTCTGCCTTTTTGGTCCCTAAAATAGATCTATTTTTGTATGTTCCAATGCAGCTGGCAGTTCCGGTGGTTCAAGCGGTCTATTTGGGTATATGTCTATCGAAGGATTGATTTGTGTCTTCTCAGACCGCTGTCGGCCGAATGCACCGATTACGGTAGGCGGGATGGTTGAATTTTGACATTCTGACAGTTGGATTCTGAACGGCCCGGTTACCAAGGCTTCCTAATCTAATGTTGCTGCGACTCCAGACTTGAGCCGACGAAGTCGACTTGGAGTCGCTAATTTAGACCAAGTTGAGTCAAGTCGATTTATTGACTCAAGTCAACTCAAGTCGACTTCGAGTCGGTCATTGCCTAGTTGCATGGTTCGTCAAAAAAAAACGCGATTGGGGACAAATTGGGGACATGGTCGAATTTTGTGACAGGAGTGACAGAGTCACACTTGGTGACATTGTGTGACATCGTTGTGACAGTCGAATTTTTTTCCCCCCCCCCCTTTTGCGTTTTTTCCCTGCAGAGTCCTTAGAACAAGTTTCTGGAAATTTGTTCAAGAAAAGTCAACTCAAGTTGACTTACTCAACTGGACTTGATTTGAAATCGACTTAGGCCGACTTGACTTGGTGCGACTTGACTTTCCGAGTCGTGGCAACATTAGCCTAATCTGCTGTCGTTATGATGGGTTCGGGCTTATTGCCTCTTAACAGATTTTCCCAAACCCTTCCTATCGTTTTACTGTATTTATTGCTATGAATATATCCCGTGCATCAAACTCTTTCTAGTGCTCTCGAAACTCCCAAACAACATTACCGCTTCTGAAACCGTCACTGCACTGATCCGCATTCAATCGTCTTTTTATTTATGATCGCCTTTTCAAATTCCGTCATGGCCGGTGTGCCGAGATCGCAAAACCAACTGAAAGTCTCGTTCATTCTTTATTTGGCCGCCAATTCTTTCCTGAGACTTCATATTTATTGACTCCCGTTGCACAGGTTTCTTCAGTTCAAGCACACAAGTACGTACGTTCTCACACCGGTTAAATATTTTATCCCACTAGCACAGCTCTCCACAAATCCAATACCCAGGACAAGAGAAACTCACCGGAAGCTATTCTAACTTGTGCAATTATGGCCGGGGATTTAGTAGGAATGCTGGGAAAGATGCACGTACGGTGCGGCGTGGCGAACGGTGACATCACTGACTTGGCCTTCACTGACCTGACACTGTTCTCGTGGGATTCAACGACCCTAAATCGGTCCGGAAGATACCATGATGTACAACATCCTTTAAATTTCGGTTGTGGATGGAAATACCCAATATAAAAGAAGAACGGCGCAGTGTGGCCCAGCGCGGCGAAGTGCAAAGCGGTGCCGCATCATCCCCTCCACATTGACACGGCGGCTCAAACTGCCAAACTCAACAGAAAATCCCTAGAACATGGACATATTTCTGTACATGGAACCCCCAATCTGAAATCCTTCTCCATCTGTCCTCAACGCTGTTCATGATTTGAATGCCACTTGGGGGAGATGCCACAAATTATGCTTAGAGCGACTTCTAGAATAACTTTTGAGAAGGCATGCCCCGAAGGACGGGACAACAGCAACCTGGTTCAATAACCTACCGAAAATGCTGAGACCAAAACATTTGTACAGATTCCGGAAGTTTGGTGCCAAAGGTGCAGAAAAAAATGAGTACTCGTCCTGCCACGCACAGTGTTGGCCTTACCCACCAAGTCTGGTAGGGGGACTGTTTCTTTCTGGTCGGTGAGCTTTTGTTCCTTGGTGAAAACTCAGAGACCTTCAGTTAATTCTGAGATATTCTCTGGTGGTTTACAGGTGCGCCCACTTTCGTTGCCCTCAAGCTCATCGTCTAAAGTTTCATCTTCAGGGCCCCGTGGATCCCACTCAGAAAGCAGTTATTCAAGCAGCATTTGGACTGTCATGGCACATGAGTGCGGGCTTTTGCACACGCGTTCCAGTTTATCATCGCTGCACGCTGGGCACACAGGTCTTAGATGCCCCGTGTGTCGGGTCTTCGAGTCGAGCCAGAACTGCCATGCCATCTCCTACGGTGCCTACCTTGTGCTTTCTACGAAGACATTTACGCTGAAGCTTATTGTTGAGCTGACATTTGTTCGGGTCTTCACCGAAGTGGTGCCAGAATGGGAGGAGCTCTCTGATATCTCTCTGTGGGTTCAATGTGTCAAATTTTATCTTGTCCGAGTCCCTCGAGGAGGAGGTTTTGAACCATGGAGAAATTCGTTATGAAGCTTTTCTTTGATTGAGTGGAAGCATTTTTATTTCTTTCTCCCTCCTCAAAGGATTCAACAGCAGCCTCCGTCTGGAGGCTACTATATTTGACCAGGAAGTTGGCCACTTAAGCAATTATGCCCCAGCCTTCGTCTTCTCCTTCGGCCAGTCCCACTCAATTTATGTCAGAATAAAATGTATGCATCTTGCGAAGAGTTTGAGTCCACCGGCACGGAAATATTCGAGGATTTGAGTCCGTAGTGAATTTATTTTAACCGACAGTCCAACATGGCCAAACAACAGGCTAGCTGGCCACCCCGCCAAGTAATGTGCTAAGCTCTCAAATGGCGGTCGCCTGTACCTGTAATCATAGATAGAGAGTAGATTCACTATTTTAAATAATTCTGGTGTAGATATGGGGTATAGAAATGGTCAGAACACCTGCTTCCGACCAAGGGGAAACCCTGAAAATTAGGGTCATGAGATGAACAAATGTTGTGCAACTCAAAAAAAGCCGAGATGGGCGAAATTAAGATCTATGCTACTTGGTGGGAAGCATTGAGACATGCCTGAATAACCAACCCCATTCCAAGATGCTGACAGCTCCTCCAAAAAAATCCGACTATCAGGGAGACCAAAATTCGGTCATTTGAGATAATGGCACGCCCAGCGATCAGAGGTCGATGGATAAAATCTCGAAATACCTCTCAGAGTAAACAATTGGAGATTAAAAAGTTCTATGTAAAGTTCCAGACTGATAGCTGGGCAATATTGTGTACCGTGATGGTGGCCAGCATGACTGACTCATGAAAATGGTCGCGCTTTCCCGAGCGCGGTACGAACAGTTCATTGAGCACATTTCAATTCAGTAGCATTAAATGCAGAGGCCCAGCCTCTGGGGGTCAGAACGAGCCCCAAAAGTGGTGGATTGACGAAGAAATGGTGGAGAAATGGAGTAATATGCCTGCCAGTGGAAAGTTCATTGGCAGCCACCAATGGCCGCCGCTGTACCTCGGCGTACGCTGTTGGACATTGGAAGACGTCGTTGGATGATTGTTCCCCCAGCTCGGCAAGATAAGATACCAACTTCCGGCAATCTCCAGTGGCCAACATAGGATCTTGTGCTCTCTTCATCCACCAAACTCCACCGTATTCCACTGTATTCCACCACAGGTCGTTGTGCCTGTTTCATATCCATTGATCTCTTGTGACATATCATCCCTGTCAATATCTTGACCACAGCACTGCATGGCAGACAGACGGGGACCTTGCGTCGCCACACGGCAATGTCCCAGTACCTGCAGGGAAGACGGACATTAAATAGCGACCATAGATTGCTCTTTTTTTCATTCAGTTCTAAAAATCTGACAAGAGATATTACTGATCCTTGAGACCACTAGTTCAGGGCTGTTTGGGTCGCTGCGCAAGCCATGTAAACCAGTGTCTGTCACAAAAAGGTCACTCGGAACCCAATGAAGCCTATTGTATTTTGATGGAAATCATTGTCTCAAGATCTGTACCAGGGACCAACATACTCCAATAGGATCCGATGGATTTCACAGGGACTCAAGTACATTGGCAGACAGCTGGAGCAAGAGCCAGTGAAATGCGACGAGTTCCATTGGAGGATAGTGATATCAAGCACATTGCACTTGTTGTTCATTGACTTACAGGTCCCCTGGGTTGCAATGGAGAACGTTGGGTGTCGTTGGTGGCCCAACGCCGTGCGGTTTGCCACTGGAATCCAGTGGAAGTCGCGTTGGCATCCGCTGGTAGCCGATGCCGAATGATGCCGACCAGTGCCATTTCCACTGCCGCGTATATTACTGGAGAAAGGGCTGGGTGAAAATGACGCGACTGACGCGGCACTGCCGTGCACTGCCGCAGCTCTGACGCGCATTGACGCGGCGGTGGCTGTGCTTTGTTTAATTCTTTCCAGACACCATCTCTGACACCAATTTAATGCGGGATGAGCTTTATAGATACAAATGCACAACCTGGGTCCAAAAAAAACCTTGTAATAGTCTGAAATACTTGTTTGAGAAAAGTATCCCAATCTTTGACTAGAATGAGTATTCTGTTGGATTTGCAGTTCAAAACTAGTTAACTTGGGGCAAAAAAAAATCTTTCTATCAAGTAAAGTTGGAATATGCCTGAGGAAAAGCTATTATGGCAGGTTAGCATCTGAATTACCGAGTTTCCAAATTATGAGATCAGTGTTGCACTGAGCTGATATCACTTGATTTCCAATTCAAAAGTGGGTAAATATTGGAGTGAAAGAAGAAATCTTACACATTCAGACTGTCTCACATGAGAACAAAGAGCCGAATGAGCAACAATGTGGCCACTGCACATTAATCACGCAAAATTGGTTAGATCAGTGGCTGTGTTTTTGCCGCGGCAAAGGGGAGAAGTGACGCGCAGCCTCTATTTCCACCTACACTTGTTTTTCCCTCAAAAATTGAGCTCTTTGGATGTTTTGAACTCTAAATACATCATTTGGACCCCTTAAACCCTGAGAAAGACTTTGCAATCGATGTGGTAGAGCCTATCCCTAAGTTTGACTGAAACTTCACTAGACCGTTATTATTAGCTTGGTATCGAGGCCAATCCTGTCTATATTGTTCTGATGTCATTGTATTCAGAGTATAAATATTTCAAGAATGTGCAATATCCACTTATTGCCCTGGGAATCAATGGATACAATGGCCCGTTTTGTGCTACTGTAGCAAGTATGTTGACTTTGTCCGTCATTCCATTGCTGTTGTTTGACCAGGAAAAATCTAGAATAAAGGCTCAGTTGAATTTTTAGAAATTTAAGTCTAGCTTGAAACTGATGGGCCTGGAGTCCGATTTACAGCAAAATGAGGGATGAGTGAATACCACTGTGCAACGATGCTGTCCGTGTTCTCTCATACCGCCTCCCCAGATCCGCTCCCATGCCAAAACACTATCCTAGTAAATGGCCAGAATATCACTGGAGTTAGATCCAGTCAAACCTTCGGGAGACACGAATGACCAGGGGGGGTGGTGTTTGATGACCAGTCTTTGGTGATTTGAGCGCGGCATATCTGAATGCTGTGAATGTTTGTGCTGCAGCAGCGCCAGTACAACAGCCTTTATTGTCACAATTTGACTGCAATAGAACCCCAAATGACTAGATGTACATGTGGAGCCAGTGGATATACAATCCGTGATCTCTGAGATGCTCGAAGCCAGTTGAGTTCAAAGAAAATGAAATCAAATGAACATTGAATGTTCAAGAGCATATATGAAGGACAATCAAATAAACAAATTGTGAACCAAAGGCCAGAGGTGCAATCACACTGGGGGCAAGAACCAATGCATGTGAGAACCGCATGCTTTAAATGCATGTATTTTGCAGGTAATTTTCTACTAAACAAAAGATGTGTGACAGTTCAACAACCATTCTTTACTAGACAAAGCAGGGACAAAGGGCAGACAAAGGGCAGGAGAGGTTTCCCAGGTGTGGGGAATCTTGCCTGCCCTTTGTCTATTCTTTGTCTGTCCTTTGTGCAGCAAAGAACAATTGTTGAATGGTGACATGGGCTTCGTTTGGCCTGTGACTACATGCAGAGCACATGCATTTAAAGCACTCGTGTTCCACATGTGTCGGTTGTTGGTGCCAGGTTCAACTATTCATAATGCTGGTTGACACCTTAGGTGAGCTCAAGGGTATGTACATACAGACTCAACCATTACTCAAAGCTCTTTAGAATGTCAAATTACAATTAGGACAGAAATATGGGGAATGTAACTAGGCTTGAATCCAATGTTCACAGTCCTGTCCAGATAGGATTTGAACACCAGAGACTTGACTCGCATTTGCCACAGCATGATGCGCAATTTCTGCTCATCACTGAGATGGTTGTTTAGTTTCTTTTTATATTTGCTCGAGTCACATTACCTGGGTCAAATAGCAGTACAGTCGGCAATAAAGCCCCTTTGTTTTCTATGAAAACCACAAGACAAATAAATTTACCTTCCTACCACATATGTGGTCCAGCCAAAAACATGCTACAAGCCTTTTATACCCCATGAGCAACAAATTACTGATTTAACGTAGTCTTAGTACTCAATCTCCCACACACTGGCCAAAATTGGAGTGAACTGAGTAACTAGTCTGACATCAGATTACAACAAACATGACAAGACACATACCTTCCTACCACATACATGGTCCAGCCAAAAACATGCTACAAGGGGTTTGCAGGAAAGTGTGACCAAGTCATGTGTATGTGACACCTCGCGTACAGCAGACAGGCTGTATGCACTTGTCACAGACACATGACCTCGTGACAAGTGTGTCAAAAGTAATCACAACCGACAGAAACAAAACAAGATGCGAGTGAATAAAACTAACCTAATCTTTGAGTTGAGATCAATATATATCAATGATGTTGCTGCTACTTGGGTCTCTGTTTGAACAACAAGTATTTCTGCTTCTAATGCAATGCAAAATGCCAGTTTCCAGTTTCAGTTGTGAATCACCCATAATTTCGGTCCAAGCTCTATTGGGCTGTTAAATGAATGGAAAGTGAGTTGGGAAGAGGCTTCTGAATACAAAAACAAAGATTTTGGCTGACTAACATTTAGTGCCATAACTGGTCACATTAGATAGGATGCGCATCAGCCGCATGCGGCTTTTGGAACTTGCGCAAAGCCGCATGGGATTTTTGGTTTTTCATATATAATTATAAGTTCAATGGCTTTGAAACCTGTATTCTAGGCTTGTACCCTGTGCCTCTTGAGTATCATTGAATTCACTTGCAGAGCACGTGTGAGAAATGCACTATTTTGACGGCATTTCCAACATCACTGCGCGGCTAATAGGATGACATCACAGATGCCGCAATGGATTGATCATCAATTCAGCACTCACCATACACCAAATTCACCAGACGCGACCAGTACGCTTAATTGCATGTATTATATTCAAAAATATGGCTTTGGATTCCTGGCCAAACAAAATTTCTGGTGCGGCTTTGCGCAACGCACGAAAGCCGCATGAAGCCGCATGCGGCCCATGCGGCTTTTGCGCATCCTATCTATTTTGATCTGCAACGAACTATTTATTGATAATGTCAGAAATCTAATGGCTTTAATATGGCCTGACGAGGTGACTGGGCCAAGCACATACAGGAGTGTAGAGGTATATAAGTAATCCGAAACCTTTTGGTGATGCGGGAGCGGTGAGCAACTTTAAACCAAAAGGAATTGTGGTAAAAACTTCTGTCTGGGTGAATTCGGGGTAATTTCCAAGTCTGGTTCAACTCCAAGAAATCAGGTTGAACAACAATTATAGTAGCACATAGAACACTACTGATGTCCACTTTCATGAGAAAGTGCCGAGGTCTCAATCTCAACAGTGTTACGGGATATTGGATTGTGATTGAAGTAGCGAGTCGGCATGCGGTGTGTTAAATAAATCCATGATGCACTGATGATTAGATGAAATAGAAACTGGTCGTTTACTAAACATGGAATTTAGAGCACAACAGCTATTTAATTCACACCCAGCATCATACATATGCAGTGTCCGAATTTGTTGAGCTCAAACTTGATCTTGTCAGCATATTTCCATACATTCTTTATGTTTGAACTGCAAATTTTGCTGCCCGGACTTGAATTTATGCAGTAAGATTGCGCGTACCAGTTGCAATTGAAGGAACCTGACATGGTTGATTGAAGATTATCTCACGGTCAAACAAAGCTACGCAATTCTGCCATGTTATAGGTAAGTCACTCCATGGCATTTTACAAAGGTTGGTGCTGACAAGTTGTCTGGGATGCCCGAGGCTCGCAGTGCTGATGTTCACTTAAAACATTGGTCAGCACATAATAACTGGGCAATTTCCTCTTATATTGCTTCAACCAATCATGTCTAATGGCTCTGGTCATCACTAGTTCGTGGTTTCCGGCATTGCCTGGATGGTACAAAAGTTAGCCTGAAACATAGATCCACATAGATTGAAGTTCAATGTATTGGAATGTCGATTTTTGAGCAACACAACAAGCAGCAACCTATCAGACACTGACACGGCGCCACAGAGAATCGACGCAACAGTGATGCGCACTAATTTTAATACAGCTTCTTCTTCTAAGACCTTCAAAGCCTCCAATAAATGTAAGAATACTCATCCTACTGACGCGAAACTGTAGTGGTTGAAGTCTAGAGCATTTGAACGGACTTGCTGCAAGACGGACTTGACAAATATCACAATATCGACCAGTAGCACTCTATGGAAAGAGCACAAGTTATTAGTGAGTATTTCTATGTTGCAGGAACCCAATTAAGCTCAATGAATATCGATTTTGATGTCTATTCATAATTTGAGATAGGCGCGGCATTTTCTCTTGGCCCCAAGTTTGTGTGTCATGATTATGGCTGTTCCTTGTTTTAAAACACCATATTACAGATTTTGAAGATGTTTAATGTTGAAAACAAGTTCTTCTGGAAAAATCATACATTTTCTTGAGCAGAATAATCAGATCTGGTGATTCTAGTTTGATTCTAGTCAAACATGGGACTACGTTTCGGTCCATGTATTGAACAATGTTTTGGAGGGTTTTTCGGGTCAAGATCAAATCCGACTCCAGGAAGAAGTATCAAGAGAGATAAAGGCCGCGCATCACTTCTCCCCCTTGCCGCGTCAAAAACACAGCCACCACGTGCAGGCGAGCCTTCCGGTACTTATTTGAACGTTGAACATTGAACACCTGTTTAAAATAGTTGATAATTATAAATAGAAAACATACTAGCCAGGTATTCACTGTAAATTGACATCGTGCTGCATGGAGTTGACGCAGCACTGCTGCGCATTGACGCGGCATTGAAGCGCACTGCTGCGGTGTTGACGCGCATTGACGCAGTGCTGACACGGCAGTGACGCGCACCT
This sequence comes from Mycena galopus ATCC 62051, assembly GCA_014925785.1. NCBI lineage: Eukaryota > Fungi > Basidiomycota > Agaricomycetes > Agaricales > Mycenaceae > Mycena > Mycena galopus. The sequence continues at coordinate 77,738 of WIQG01000286.1, forward strand.
GCTGCGCAACTGACGCACATGGTTAAGGGTTCAATATGTGTCTGAGACCATCAGTTTGACTCCTTTAGATGTGTTTTATACCTACATATTGCTTGAAAGTCAATATGGTTGAAATGGCAAAATTGGACTCAATTATTCAAAGATATTCCACTCAAATCCTCCAGTTTCTCAGTGTATTGGGCAAAGATATCTTTTGTAAGCCTTCTATGAGTGTTCCGAAGCCACAGTCAAGACAGTTGAACACTCAGGGTATTAAGTGTCTTTATTTGACTTAATTTACAGACTGTATTGTAAATCGTGTAAACCGTAGAGATAGCGGAACCTTCGTCATCCGTTAGTTGCCGGTGATCGTGTTGGAAATCTGACAGATCGCGCGTTACCTCCGCGCTTACGTTTCTCTCATGCCGACCCTTTGTCCGGCCTTGCCCTTTGCGTCTGTCCCCATTCACTACTCCCGGATTCTGCGAAAAAACGGTCGAGGATCCGACGATTTCATGTTCTTCTACCGTCTTCTCCAGCCTCTTTGTCTGCCGAACTATTGTGATCCTGCTTTCTCTCGCGCTCAGAGTACAGTACCACGCGTCTGTGGCCATGGGCCGCACCTATCTTTTCAACGAGCTCTGGCTATTCTCGCTGACTCTGCTTCAAATTTTTGCAATGGTCACAACCTTGTCTTCGCTCGCTAAGTTTTCGGAGATACCCGAAGCTGGTGCGCAGAGGTGGGTAGGTAGAAAAGGGAGAATCTACGGTGAATGCTCACTGTTCCCTTCTCCTGAGACCAGAACTGATAATGTATATTAATTAAAGACACAACAGCCGCACAATGCTCACTAACCGGAAAAGTCAGCGGCAAATTCAAGTCTGGCAAAGCTGCGGGCTCTGGCGACGCGTCCAAGTCCCAGTCTCCAAAGCTGGTCTCCAGTTTACCGTCGGTCATATCCACCGCCTGCTGAAGAAGGGCAACTATACACAGCGTGTCAGCGCCGGTGCACCTGGTGCGTCTTAATGGTTTCTCTTCAATCTACGTCGTCGCCGTCCTAGAATACCTTGCCGCTGAGATCCTCGAACTCGCTGGCAACACCGCCCTTGACAACAAGAAGCACTGTATCATGCCCCGTTACCTGCAACTCACCGTCTAGGATGGCAAAGAGTTGGGCAAGGTGCACGCTTTCTTCCCTTTTCCCTCATCTCGCTCTCGTGCCACCTTATCAGCTCCTCCGTTCCGTCGCCATCTCCCAGGGCGGTGTGGTTTCCCACATCGACCTGTCTCTCCTCCCCATTGGCACCAAATGTTTGTTTTCCTGCTTGTTTTTCGCGCTTTCATCATACTGACGATTCGCTTTCGCTGGAGGCAAAGGCACCGCCGCCGAGCAGGGATTTTCTTGTTGATGTAAAATCCTCATTATTGTCACGATTCAAGCATTTTGATCCGATCAAAGATCAACACGTGACAACGCCATCAGCGCCATCAAGCGCCCTTCCGACGATCGAAGAAGTTCCCGAGGATGACGACGTTGACACGCGTGTACCTCTAGGTCTTATTTAAAGACACGGGAACTTGGCGCCCCCACGCTTGACACATGGTTACGGAACGGACAAAGGCTGTCATTAATGACTGGACACTGACGTGGGAATAGTGGAGCTACGCCTCGCGCGAAGGCAACGGTTGACGCATGACAGACGGAACAATAACGCGTGGAAACCACCAGAACAATAGTAGTCATATATTTAGTAGTTAGTATCACACGGTTCCGCTCACAGTATTTAAACAGTAGCTAGGACGTAGTTTATTCTATACCTCTCCTAGTGTTTTATTCAACTTCATTGACGATATCGAAAAGCCACTACCCAATCCCGCTCATCTTACCGAGTCGGGACGGCTGAATAGAGTTGTTCTTGTAACATAATAAAACACTACCTTCATACCATTCATACCCTCCTACCGCTACCAACCTCCTTTCCTCACCATCCCCTCATCCATCCACTACTTGGTTACGCTCTCCTCTTCCTCTTACCATTGAAGATCCATTTCCATTTACCCAACCGCACGTCGTCCACACCGACGTTAAAGAACTGCAGCGCCCATTGGAGCGTGGTCCACCCTATAACAAACAGTCGCTGCCTCACGGGAAACGTTGAGTCCGTCCCAGGGCAATAGCAGACGCAAGGAGTGCTAGAGTAATCTTCGGAGAGCTCTACCTCGCCGCCACGGGGGGTGTCGTAGAAGACCCCGGACGGTTTTGTTCGCAAGAGATCACCCCAACTTCACCAACCGCTCAGTGCGGCCCATAAGTCGCGACGTTTCGCGCACCTCGTACCGACTCATCAGAGTCCAGCCGTTCCCCTTCACCTACCCCCGTCCAACGACCTTCTTATCGCCCCAACCGACGATTCATCCAACCCCGACCCCTATCACTCACACATTTCCCCACCACCTCCGAGGCTGAATCAGGCCTTTACCCATCCTCCGAATTTCCCCAAAGCTTTTACACCGCCTCCCCTCATACCAACATGTCTCGCCACCCCTCTCCCCACAACTCCCAAATGGAGTTAAACCCTTCCCGCCCCGCATCTGCAACTCGTCCTCTCCCACAAACCCCATTCCATTACATTCCGCCCACGCCACCCCGACAAACCCTGGCCGAAATGATGGCCGCAATTCCCCCCGGAGTAGCAGCTCCCGAGTAACCCTTGCACGAGCCCCGCCCATGTTTGACGGGACGAACAAAGCCAAGTACGAGACTTGGTCCGAGGTGGTCAACAACTGCCTCTGGGCGTACGACTCGGAGTTCGACTCCGAGAAGAAGAAAATCTCATTTGTTATCTCCTTGCTCGGCAAGGAGGACGGAACACCGTGCCAGGCATCGAACTGGGTGCGGAATTGGCGCCGACGCACCATAGTCGGCGAGGACCTCCTGTTCGGATATAGATTCCGACATCTCACGGAGGAGCTAAACCGGTCGTTTCTTGACCCGAACGTCCGGCAGACAGCCTATCAACGGCTGACAGGAACGGTACAGGGGCAGACCCCCTTGGCCGAATTCATTCAGTCGTTCGAGTTGAACGCTGAAGAGGCGGGGTTGACCCCCAACGACGAGGCGGGGACGTTTGACGTCGCCCTTCTACCTATGCTCCTCGGCGCAATTAGCGCTGAGGTACGGAAGCACCTGTTCGCAGGTGGAGTGACCCTCCCGGGGACATACCGGGAGATGAAGGAACGGTTGATGACCATCAACCAAATGCTGGAGCAAGAGAAGCTCTGGAAGGCGGCCCGAAACCCCTTCTGGACCCCGGCTCCCGCAGCCAGGAATGCCGGCCCCGCGGCAAATCAAAAGAATACGGGAGGAGCGCCAAACTTGGCGAGGACTCCGGCGCCAGGAAACCCGGTGCCAATGGACGTGGACGCGTCCAAGACGAGGGCAGATGCCTTCAAATGCTATAATTGCGGCAAGCCTGGCCACATGAAGCGGGAGTGCCCGGAGCCTCCCAAAAGAAAATTTAATATCCGGTCGATCAAGACCGACGACTATACGCAGGAAGACCTGCAGGCTCTCGCAGCCATACTGCGGGAGAAGGGTTTTTAAAGAGGGTCCCGGTCAAGGCCGCACCGGCACCCCCCCCACCTAAAACTATTAAGCACGCACGCTTCGGTCCGCTTGAGGCGGACAAGGATACAGTTCTCATTTCGGACACAGAAAATAGTAAAATACAAAAAATATCTCATGTACCCCACTTTCCCAATATGACCGACTGCGATAAATTATCTAAATTACGTGCAAACAAAAAGGCCCCCGGAACCCGAACCGGTGCAACAAATGCGGACAAAGAAAAGGGTGCCGAAGGCACGAGGGCTCAATCCCAAGCGGAGGAAGCGCCCAAGGAAGGAGCAAAGCCAGGGACGTGGAAAATCACACGTATCCCGTTCGGGCTTAAAAAACTCGAGGCTGCGAAGTGGCTCGCTAGGCGAGCCATGGGAATAACGGAGAACCGCCTTCGGGCCGAACTTCGTGCGTTTCAGGCAGAACGTGCTAGGCACGAGATGGTCGTCTCAGTAGAACTAGAGACGCTGGAAACCGGAAAAACGCGTCGGGTTAACGCGCTGATGGACACGGGATGCACGACCACGTGCATGGACCGAGACTACGCCAAGGCCCAAGGGTTCGAAATGAAAGAACTCGATAAAGCCATCGTGGCAAGAAACGCGGACGGAACCGAGAACACAAAAGGAAAGATCACCCATTACGTGGAGCAGATCATGTCCATCGGTTCGCACCGCGAGAGACAAAAGTTTCTTGTCACAGGTCTCGGAAAGGCCCGTATCTTTATCGGGTACGACTGGTTCTTCAAACACAACCCGGAAGTTGTCTGGCGAGACCAGAAGATTATATTTAGTAGATGCCCGCCCGAGTGTAATATGCCCGGCCCGGAAGTCTCGGCCGGAGCCGAGAAGGAGAACGTGGAGGAGGAAGAGTCGATACTGTTGATCGATTTTTCCGAAGCAATTGCATTACGTACACAAGGGTCGCCAGTCGACGTATGTGCACATGGCTCGCAGGCGCAGCAGATGGCTGAACGGGAAACGGCCGGAAAAGAGAAGATGACCGAAGACAAGATCCCGGAACAATATCGGGACTTCGTCAAAGTCTTCGCCAAGGAGTCGTTTGACTCTTTACCGGAGAAAAGGCCATGGGATCACGCGATCGAACTAAAGCCGGGATCAAAGGCTGTAGATTGCAAGATCTATCCGCTATCGCTGGACGAGCAGGGAAAGCTTACTGAGTTCTTGGACGAGAACTTGAAGAGTGGACGGATTCGGCCGTCAAAGTCGCCGATGGCATCGGCATTCTTTTTTATTAAGAAGAAGGATGGGTCGCTTCGCCCGGTACAGGATTACCGGAAGCTTAACGAAATGACCATTAAAAATAAATATCCTTTACCCCTTATTTCGGAGCTGGTCAATAAACTCCGAGGTGCCCGATACTTTTCGAAGCTGGATATTCGCTGGGGTTACAATAACGTCCGGATTAAAGAAGGAGACGAATGGAAGGCCGCGTTCCGAACGAATCGAGGGTTGTTCGAGCCGCTCGTTATGTTCTTCGGGCTGACTAATTCGCCGGCTACGTTCCAAACGATGATGAATGATATATTAAGAGATCTCATCAACGAAGGACACGTAATCGTATATCTAGACGATATCCTTATTTTTACGGAAACCCTGGAGGAGCACAGCCGGATCGCGCGTCGCGTCCTAGAGACGCTAGAAAAACATAAATTATTCCTCAAGCCGGAAAAGTGCGACTTCGAGAAGACCGAGATCGAGTATCTTGGTGTTATTATATCCCATAACTCCATGCGGATGGACCCGGCGAAAATCAAAGGGATCATGGAGTGGCCCGAGCCCAAGAACGTTAAACAAGTACAAGCGTTCTTAGGCTTTGTCAATTTTTATAGGCGCTTTGTGCGCACCTTTAGCGACCTCGCCAGGCCGTTGACTAAGTTAACCGGCAAGACCGGATGGTCCTGGGGACCGGAACAGACGGAGGCATTCCAGAAGCTCAAGGAGCGGATTGCCGAGGATGTGGTGTTGGCGTTGCCAAAGGACGACGGGAAATTCCGTCTAGAGGCTGACACGTCGGACGGGGCGACTGGAGCTGTGCTCAGTCAGGAGCAGAACGGGGTCTGGCGACCTGTCGCGTTTATGTCACACGGACTAAACGAGACCGAGCGGAATTACGAGATCTATGACAAAGAGATGCTCGCTATCATGCTCGCGTTAGATGAATGGAGACCAATGCTGCTGGGAGCGCGGGAAACGTTCGAGGTTCTGACGGATCACCAGAACCTACAGTATTTCAAGAAGCCACAAAAAGTTAATCGTCGGCAGGCACGATGGATTATAGAACTCGCAGAGTACGACTTCTTATTACGGCATCGGCCCGGGGCCTTGAATAAACAAGCCGATTTATTATCGCGTCGTGCAGATCACGACCAAGGGAAAGAAGACAATCAGGATGTTGTGCTTCTTAAACCCGAGTGGTTCCGAGCCCAAGAGATAGTGCTCGAGGGCGTGGAGAAGGAGTTGATGGACGCGATCAAGTCGGAGCGACGGATCGATGGGAGTGTGCGGAGCGCGCTGGAGAAAAAACTGCCGTTGTGGAAGAAGGAGGACGGAGTTATTTATTACAACAATCTTATCTATGTTCCAAGAAACAAGGAGTTGAGGGACAAAATTATTGGGTTACACCACGATCCGGCAATCGTGGGACACCCCGGAGAAAACCGGACACAGGAACTCGTAGAGCGAAATTACTGGTGGCCGAGGGTCGGAAACGGGGTTTCCGAATATATTAAAGCGTGCGAACAATGCCAACGGTCTCGCACATTACGTTATCAACAGGGGAAACTGAACCCGCACAAGATTGCGGAGGGTCCCTGGCAAATAATATCTATGGATCTTATCGGTCCACTGCCGGTCAGCAACGGTTATAATGCGATCCAGGTCTGGGTCGACACCTTTACCAAGATGATCCACGCGGAGCCCACGAACATGGAGCTTAGCGAGGAAGGTGTCGCACGCTTGACGCGTGACCGAGTGATTAGATATCACGGAGTACCCCGGAAGATTATTTCGGATCGTGACAGGCGATACATATCGGGCTTCCAGAGGGAGCTTAATCGGATCCTGGGGATCGAGATGAACCCAAGTACGGCGCACCATCCCATCACAGATGGTCAGACGGAACGGATGAATCAGGAGATCGAGAAGTATCTCCGAATTTATGTCAACTACCAGCAATCGGACTGGGCAGAATGGATCTCCCTAGCGGAGTTTTGCTATAACGACAAGGCGAACGCATCGACAAAGGCGTCCCCATTCTATTTAAACACCGGCTATCATCCTTGGAAAGGGATCGAGAACGATGTAGAGACCCGGAACGAGGCGGCCGAAGAGTTTACGGCCAAGATGAAGAAGATCCGCGATGAAGCATCGGCGGCTCTGGAGAAGGCGCAGGCGCGCATGAAAAAATATTACGATGCAGGGCGTCGGGAAGCCCCGGAGTTCAACCCGGGAGATAAAGTTTATGTTGATAGCCGGGATATCAAGACAGATCGACCTTCTAAGAAGTTCGATGACAAGCGGCTGGGTCCTTACGAAGTGATTGAGAAGATCGGGGCATCTTCTTACAAGCTGCGCTTGCCGGAAACGAACCGGAGTCATCCGGTATTTAACGAATCGAAGCTCACGTTGTACGTGGAGCCGGAGCAGGAGCACCGGAAGGAGAAGCGCCCGCCTCCTACAATGGTTGGAGGCAACCCGGAATGGGTCGTAGAGAGTATCCTCAATCACCGCAAGATCGGTAGAGGGTATCAGTATCTTATCAAGTGGAAAGATTATCCACTTTCGGAACGCACGTGGGAACCCACACGACACCTGACAAACGTCAAAAAGATGCTGGAACGGTATAACCGAGAGCATGGGATCAACGTCAGGGAGCTAGACGCTCAGCCAGAGAAAGAAGGACAGTGGTGGAACTGGTCCGAAGTGGAGTTCGAATCGGCCAAGTTGCCGATACTTCCCAGGGGGAAGTGGGATTATTTAGTTAAACGATACAAACCCAAGGTGGAGACCTTACAATACTCGACGAAGAAATTATTTATTCCGGAGGAAAACGCCTTCATCTCTATCATCGGGGACGATGATCCTAGAGAGGGGGTAATGTCACGATTCAAGCATTTTGATCCGATCAAAGATCAACACGTGACAACGCCATCAGCGCCATCAAGCGCCCTTCCGACGATCGAAGAAGTTCCCGAGGATGACGACGTTGACACGCGTGTACCTCTAGGTCTTATTTAAAGACACGGGAACTTGGCGCCCCCACGCTTGACACATGGTTACGGAACGGACAAAGGCTGTCATTAATGACTGGACACTGACGTGGGAATAGTGGAGCTACGCCTCGCGCGAAGGCAACGGTTGACGCATGACAGACGGAACAATAACGCGTGGAAACCACCAGAACAATAGTAGTCATATATTTAGTAGTTAGTATCACACGGTTCCGCTCACAGTATTTAAACAGTAGCTAGGACGTAGTTTATTCTATACCTCTCCTAGTGTTTTATTCAACTTCATTGACGATATCGAAAAGCCACTACCCAATCCCGCTCATCTTACCGAGTCGGGACGGCTGAATAGAGTTGTTCTTGTAACAATTATATATTATTCTCCTCGCATTTTGTACCGTTTATGTATTTTCGATAACAATCTCGCATGATTTAGGCATCTCTTTTCGTGTGATTGTCTCTCTTGAAGCTTGACTTGTATCCCACGTTTCTATTCTCGTTTGTACTGCTTGTACTGCTTGTACTATTATTTCTATATTATCACTCCACACCAAGTGCTGACGCATTTGTACTGTTATGTTTTTTCTATAACAATGTGGCAACATGATTGGAATCTGTTACTGAGGTTGCACTTGGCAGCAACTGAATTGAATGCGTGAAAAATTTGACGCGCTGGGAATTCACCACGGTGGTGGATTTTTGACCGCGAACTGTCACAGTGTGACACTACGCGTCTACCTGTAAATGAATATTGCTGTATTCACCTTTAATCAGGCTGCAAAAAAAGCAGCTGAAGTGTATAAATCCATTTCCAAATGCAATAAGTCACTCAAGTGATTATATTGAATGTCCCAGTAGCTCAAATTCCGAGCTTTATCTGAGTCCACTTACCTGAGCTTGGACGGCACTTTCCTGCATCTGTAATCACCCTCTTTATAAAATTATAACATTCTGTCCGTCCGAAGCCTTTTCAAACTCCGCTGGTCATTTGACCTTTGCTTCAGTCCGACATTTCCCCATCTAACGTGTATTTTTGAACTCCGCCGCTCAGCTGACCTTTCCTTCGGTCCGAGCATTCTCAAGACCCGCAATCTCCGTATTTTCGGCATCCCTGGCCGAGAACTGCCATAAAGTGATGGTTCCTTCTTTTGCAAAGCTCAGGCAACTCAGATAAATTCAAGACAACTCCATTCAACTTGAAGTCAATGCAACTGAAATCTCTCTCTTTATCAAATAACGGGTGTCTTTCTGAAGCCTTTAACGCCCTGAATATGGTCCTTTCTACCCAAAAATGTGGATTGTCTCACAACAAGCGCTTCACTTGCTGTTAATTGCCGCCTCGGCTTCACATACCATCTCTATTTCAACCCTGTCTTTTGGAAACGCCCGTCCACTGCCTTGAGTCTGACGTATACAAACGTAAGTCGGCGCCGCGCGCGCCTATAAAAGTGTACACAAGGCCGAACTCCGCTTAAACACTCATTCAAGCGCCGGTTTGCCGAGGCTGATAATTGACAATGTGTTCATTTTTATAGGCACGCGCACGTGCGGTGACTTCGGTTGAATTATTGGCGCCGGTTTGGCGCTTGAATGTCTGCGTTAAACTTTCCAAGGCAATTTAACCGGCGCCAATGACTTGAAATTACTTGGTATTTCATCAATTCTGCCGAGGAAAGACTACAATAGGGAGATGAGTTTGAATTGAATGTAACCTGACAAAGACCAGAACATTCACATACTTATTGTCTTGCTTGAGTCTGGTCGGCACTCAGAGCTGCAGAATACAGCTTGCAATGCATGCACCACCAGTGGTTTTGTAATAAACCTAAAATGCTTCGGCCAGGTTGCAGACATGGGTAATTTTATCTCTCTCTTTGTAAAATTACGGATGTCCATCTGAAGCCTTCGACGCCCCCGATTTGATCGTTATTTTAAATCTTTGGAAGGGGTGGGAGGCCGCGAAGCGGCCGACCAACCTCTTGTACATTTAAAAAAATTCTAAGTACACAAGAAGGTAGCTAAGAAGGCAGAAGTGTCTTCCAGATAGGCTGAATGGTGAAAATGTGGTCAAGAGTCTTGAGAAACTGACGCGCGCGCCGTGCGCCATTGAGTCACGGGACTGTAAATCCTGTAAATTCAGATCAATTTACTGTAAATTGATGCGTCATAAGCACTTATGGCAACTTATCTCACTTACTGTGGGGAAACCGCCCAAATCTTACCCGTTTCTCGCTGATTTCCTCCACAAACTTGTCAGTCTCGATATCTACGCCACAAAATGTGTCCCAGCATCTTTTCATATTTTTCAGGGTGTTGTGTAAGGTGTCGAACACGTCGCGATGTCGAGCAGAACGATGTTTGCGCTTCTTTATGTCGGAGTTTGAACCTCAGTTTGTTTACTCCTCACTCCGTCCTCAACTGTGATGCGTTCGGCGGCACCCAGTGTCACTCACCACAGGCTCTATAGCATTGGACCTCGCTATTGAAGTCATCTTACACGTCATGAATACCGAAATACGCGTGGAGCACACCGAGGCTTCGAATTCACAAAGTTTGAATTCCCTGCAAAGTGGGACAGGCCCCTTATGCATTTTTTAAAAACTAACGCACAAACAGCATGGGCTTATCCTGTAGTTCGTGCCTCTAGTGTTCATGCAGTGAGTTGATTTTGGGACATGTCTTTGTACTCTTTTCATGGGATCTAATATAAACACCAGGGCACTATCTCACAGGCCAATTTGTTAGCTTCAATGCTGTGATTCCGGAATCTACTGCAGCCAATTACTTCAGGGGAAACTGAGTGGTCTGTGGTGACACCGGGGGCAAAGATCGACGCATATGGAATCCATATGCTTTAAATGCACGGACTACGCATATGGTACACATATGCGTGTGACATTGGACAAAGCTCTTTGTCAGATTTCGGCCGATCAGTAACTAGGTGCTACGTAAAATATATTTAGTTAGTCTGAATGTAAGAGATACTTGAATCACATTTACGGTTAATTCTACGCTGTGTTAAGGGTAAACTTGAGGAAATGCGAAGGGTTTGTTTGCACAAGCCGCGACTCGGCTGCAGATGCCGCCGGGGCTCCGCGAAGCGACGGCACGAAGGGGTTGGGCCGCAGTCGCGCCCATGTGACGAGTCAGAGCCACACCAGGACTCGGCTCGCCCCTGCGCGGTCACACTGCGGGGGTGGCACAGCAGCCCGCCAAGCGTCCATCCCACGCACTGCAGGCGTGACGGAGCAGCCCGCCCCGCACCCCGCATCGGATGCCCACTTGGGACATGGTCGCGCTTGATCCCCGACGTCTTTGTCGGTGTCCAACGCCACCCGCGGATCGACTTTGTCGACGTGGGAGCCCAGCCGCACATCATCTTTGTCCACACCGGAGCCCATTCGCACGTCGTCTTTGTCGACGTTGGAGCCCATCCTCACGCTGCCTTCGTCGGGCTGCGACTGCGTCCGCGCGTCGTTTGTGTCGGAACTGGACGTGTGCTTGATCAGCGCGATATCGTAGCTTTGTCCACGGCGCTGCCCGCCTTCGTCTTTCCTTTGTTTTATAAACCCCCCGCCGGCCGCCCGAGCCCGTCCTTTCTTTATCGCCCCCTCCCCCCACGTGCAGCCCAGGTTTACGGTGTCGTGACTTCGCGAAGAAACGGGTAAGTATACGCCAAATTAGGAGAGTAGATGGATAGGGAAAGTAGAGTTAATACATCAGGATAGGTACAGTAGTTAGCGAGCGCCAGTTATTCTTGAGGGAATCCGATGCTACCAGCGCCAAGCCAGTTGCGGAGTCTGTGGAACAAATCCACAGCGCGAGTTGGCGCGAGTTGGCCTTGGCCGTCATGGAGCCACTCATGCCATGATACTGCCCACCGCTCCCCCGACACTCCCTCCGCCCGCTAAGCTCCCTGCACCAAATGGTGGACTCCCCCCAAGTAGAAGCGCACTCGCTGCTGGCGCGCTCCGCGAGATGAATCGCCCGAGCGTGCGTCCCCAGCTCGCTGCTGCTGCGCCTGCACCTGCACCGGCGCCGGACATGCTGGAGATGCCGGACAGGAGCCCCATAGTGGGCGAGCTGGAGGGTGCGGGTGCAAGGAAGGCGCCAAGCGTCCTCGTTCGTGAAGCAGACGGGCGCGCGCGCGACGCCGCCGCCGGTCGAGAAGGAGCTGGGGATGGGCGGGGGGAGGAGCGATGGGGAGGAGGAGCTGGAGGAGACGGTCGAGATTGAGTTATGAAACTGGAATTACGAGGGAGATGGGTTTGCTGCTTTTACTTCGCTATAGCTACATATCCGTGGGTCTGCGGCCTGCTGAACTCATTCATGGATACTCATTTACAGTTCCGCATGACGAAACCATATATACAGCGCTCGCATGCAGCGCTCGTCTCATGGAAATTCTGAAATAATGAAAAGACTTGTGATATGTAGACAACATTTCTCGGCCCCGCCCCGCGCCCTCCCAGGCCCTCGCCTCCCTCTCCGCCCTCGCCATCCGCACCCGCGCCGAAGCCCTCGACGTCCCCACCCCTGTCGACCCTCTTTCGAGGACCACCCCGGCAACGAGACCCTCCAAACCCTCCTCCTCACCGCCTTCCCAGGCAAATACTCCGCCCGCACCGAGGGGGCGATAAAGAAAGGACGGGCTCGGGCGGCCGGCAGGGGGTTTGGAAAACAAAGGAAAGATGAACGCAGGCAGTGCCGTAAACAAAGCTACGATATCGCGCTGGTCAAGCACATGTCCAGTTCCGACACAAACGACGCGCGGACGCAGTCGCAGCCCGACGAAGGCAGCGTGAGGATGGGCTCCAACGTCGACAAAGACGATGTGCGACTGGGCTCCGGTGTGGACAAAGATGATGTGCAGCTGGGCTCCCACGTCGACAAAGCCGATCCGCGGGTGGCGTTGGACACCGACAAAGACGCCGGGGATCAAGCGCGACCATGTCCCAAGTGGGCATCCGATGCGGGGCGCGGGGCGGGCTGCTCCGTCACGCCTGCAGTGCGTGGGATGGACGCTTGGCGGGCTGCTGTGCCACCCCCGCAGTGTGACCGCGCAGGGGCGAGCCGAGTCCTGGTGTGGCTCTGACTCGTCACATGGGCGCGACTGCGGCCCAACCCCTTCGTGCCGTCGCTTCGCGGAGCCCCGGCGGCATCTGCGGCCGAGTCGCGGCTTGTGCAAACAAACCCTTCGCATGACCTCAAGTTTACCCTTAACACAGCGTAGAATTAACCGTAAATGTGATTCAAGTATCTCTTACATTCAGACTAACTAAATATATTTTACGTAGCACCTAGTTACCGATCGGCCGAAATCTGACAAAGAGCTTTGTCCAATGTCACACGCATATGTGTACCATATGCGTAGTCCGTGCATTTAAAGCATATGGATTCCATATGCGTCGATCTTTGCCCCCGGTGTGAGTAGTCTTTTTTTGCTTGCCTTTATTGGTGCATATCGTTTGGGGTTGCACGTACCTGGGACTTTGATCTGACACGGTTTTCTCAGCTCGTTGATGCGCCAACTACTCGTGTTGTTACTTGCTCAAGTGGAACCTGGGGGTAGGCTGCTTCTAAAAGCGCCGCGCCGACCCGGTTCCCTCAAAGGCAGAGATCAACGGCGCGGTCATTTCTACGGCCACTACGACTTTGACCCCGAACTACCTCTTCACTTGGATCCGAGACTCTTCCCTTGTGTTCAAAGCCCTCATTGACTAGTGCGTCGCCTATACCTATCTAGATCCCTGAAGAATATACTCTAACTCACTCTTTCTGTCTAGGTTCCCTTCAGGAGCGGACACGACTCTGCTGGGCCAGATCCAGAATTTTGTGGCCACAGAAGTGATCAGACAGCAAGTTTCCAACCCGAGCGGGACCGTCTCCACAGGTGGGCTTGGGGAGCCACATGTAATTACCTCATTATTTTCTCTTCGACCCCCTCTCAACGATGTATTCATTATATATATATAGTACAACATTGACGAGACAGCCTTCACGGTCACCTGGGGAAGGCACAAAATCCATTCTCTGTTTAACGCGCCCCTGACTGACTGAAATCCGATGCTAAGGCCGCAGCGAGGTGCGAGTGCCGCGCAATACACATCTGTATATATGCTAACTCGACGCAAGATGGCCCTGCTCTTCGCGCGACGGCTATGATCAACATACGCGAATTGGTTACTCAAGAACCGCAGCGTGACTAACGTCCTCGATAACCTTTGGCCTATCATCAAGCTCGACCCCGACTACGTCGCGGCCGACTGGAACATGACTACGTACTCTCCCATCTTTCCTCACAAGACGATAAGTCTTATATTTATTTTATTAGCTTCGACCTCTGGGAGGAAGTCGACTCCTTGTCCGCGTCCTTCTTTAGTGCAACACTGCGCCCTGCGAGAGGGTGCGCCGCTCGCTACTGCTGGTGAGTGAATTTTATAATGTTGGTTCTCATTTGATAGACATTGGCAGCAAAATACCTGTATGGTCGCTCAGAGGCCGCCTCGTAGTCCGCGTATTTAGTGCCTCAGAAGACTGTTGGGCTCCCGCGGAGGAGCCCAAGGCCTACGAGGACATGATCCCTCTGCCATCTCGTTCGTCTCACAATGTCGATCAGGTAAAGGTAAAGACCCTGAGCAGGCCTGGTGCGTTTTTTCGCCCCATATCGTCAACCACTTACAATTATTTTTTTAGGTACAAAGGCCGGCCAAACCATGCTGGTATTGAACACACTGAAATAAATGAGGTGGGTTCGCTTCCTTTTATCTCAAACCGGCTCTCATTGCATCTAGGGGGACGGCTCGGTCGAGGAGAAAATGAGAGCGTGTAGAAGCAGTGTCGGGCGAGAAGACCCAGACTTTCCTTGAAGGCAATGAATACGACTTTGTGTGAAATGTAGCAATTGAGGGCAGGGCGCCTTCACTCACTCAAACTTCCCTACAACATAGCTGGTAGGTGCACACCATATTCACCAAGGTTGTATGGCTGAAAATCTCATAGATAACCCCGCCCCGGCTGCGCAGCAGCGGAACAATCTGCCGTTCACGATCATCGAGCACATCTACCAGAACACCCCCGGGCAGACCCTCGGCACTGGCACCGGCGAGCAATATGTCGATCCATACACAGTGAGGGAGCTTTGTCTCGATCTCAGTGGGTCGCGTGAGGTAACAATGTTTGTGCAGGAGGATCGAGGTACCAGAGCTGTGGCCTGGTGGGGGGCGCGGTGCCTGCGTCGTCGTACATCGAGCTGTACACCAGCGCGTTGAGATACACCGGCACCCATGGTGTCGCCTTCGTCGAGCTATATCAATTCGTACACATGCTCTGGGGCAGCATCGAGCGAGTGGTTGCGCCACCCAAACCAGCGGGAATTCTTCGAATGGTGAGCGAGCTGCAGTCTTTTTTTCTACATTCAGACTCATACCGTTGGCATTTATAGCTGCAACCCGTCCTTCTCAAGGAGGGAAATGCAGGCGAAGCTCCATTAGTGCAATGATGATTCGCGGAAAGAAATCGTGAGTGGCGCGAGTTTATCAATGCCTGTGTTGACCTAGTTCTCGCAGTCTGAAGAAGACTGGTCCGTAGACGACACCTTTGTCTGTGTATGTGCAGAAATGCGCGGCGGGAAAACGGGCGATGAATAGGTACATTCCCGGCTTTCGATATTCCTCGCCACTGACACTTCCCCAGTGCTCGACCTCGCGCGCCTAATTATTGTCGCGAGGTGATCAAGGCACCAGGTCTCGAGGAGCGGCTCTTCGAGGCGGCGAATTGGAAGACGTTGTATGTCAAGACAGCGACCAAGCCCACAGAGATGAACATCATGCTGGTGGTCTGCACGCTTGCAGATGTCGCACAGGAGGGGTCCAGCGCAGCAGAACACAGGCGACCCCGTACGCTTAGTATATTTAGTATGTTTAAGCTTTCTGTCCTTTTTTCGTATCTATTAGTCCTCCATGTATTCAAATTATATCCGAATATAACTTGATCGCCCTCGAGACAGGGGAATCTCTCTTGCCTCAACGACCATGGGCATTGAAGGATTTTGGAAGGTACAACCGCCATGCCATGCTTGAGCCTACAGAATTGATTCATTCACACAGATTGCTTTGCGCGCTTCTCAAGAGATGTCGTTCAAGGCTTTGAACCTTTCTGAGGGGAATAGCCGCAATACACGGGCTATGATTGTGGGGGTTGCCGCCTAGTATGTCCGCGCTCTCACTCATGTTGCAGTGTACTGAGTCATAAAACAGCTTGTGGTTGACTCAATGCCAAGCGGTCTTCTACCACCCCCGTCATGCTCAGGCGGGAAGAAGCCCTGAGCTTCGCACTCTCTTCTTCAAGCTTGCGGCACTTAATGACGCCGGTGTGATTGCAGTTTTTATATTCGATGGCCCTAATCGACCCCCGATTAAACGCAATAAGAGAGTCAGGGCGCAGCCGCACTGGCTTGTGGAAGAGTTCCAAGAATTGATCGAGTTGTTCGGTTTCTACTCCTACACGGTAACATTCTCTCTTCTACTGACACACTTTATTGATTAATTATCCAGGCACCTGGGGAAGGCGAGGCTGAACTGGCTTGCCTCAGTCAGCATGGACTCATTGATGCGGTTTTGACCGACAATGGAGATACTTTTTTATTTGGTGCTCAAAGAATCATTCGCACGTTTGTGATCTACTTCGACTTCATCCTTACAACGTATTCATCCCATCTGCTCAGATTAAATGATAATGCCAAGGATGAGATCACCGTATATACATCCAATGCATTGCAGAGCAGTCCTCAAGTCGGACTGACTCGCGGCGGCATATTGTTACTTGCTGTCATGAGGGGGGGAGACTACGATACGGTACGTTCCATTTACATGCATATAGCCTGATTTTAAAGCATTGCACAGGTTGGGCTTGCTGGATGCGGGATCGCTGTGGCTCACGCCCTCGCAAGGTGTGGATTCGGGGATTCCTTGCTTACAGCCGCACAGAATATGTTGGCGCCTGAGCTTCAGGAATTCTTGGTCACCTGGCGGCAGGAAGTGCGTTTGGAGCTGCAGACCAACTCCCAAGGTCATCTGCGGTTCAGACAACCCTGCCTTGCGAAGAAGATCCCCGATAGCTTTCCCGATGTCCGCGCTCTCTTACTGTACAGTTGTCCCATTACCTCTTGGTCTGACGGATTTCTCCCGCCCACTTCCGACGGCTGGATTATCAAGCTTCCATCCCTACCAGAGCTTGCTCTGCACTGTAAGAGGAAGTTCGGGTGGCCAGCCGTGACCATTGTCGACAAATTCAAACGCATGGTCTTTGCAGGTGTTTTTGCGAAACGTTTGATGCTGGTATGTCGTTGACTCCCATAATCTGTCCGTGCACTGATGATTCATGTCTTGTCTAGCCTTTCAATCCTCACCAGCAGCTTCATGACCACGTTGTTCTCGGGCGGATACGGGAAGAGCAGCCGCCATTGTCTGCATTTTTGCAGATTATTTCGTATGACGAGTCCACACCCGAATTCCGAAAATACAAGATCAAGACTTCCGTCGGCGGTCTTGCCCAGTGGATACTTTCTCGTCTCGATGCCCCTGCGGCAGCTGCAGGCTCCGCTTCAGCCACGTCGAGTCAATGGATATTTGCACCTGCAGCAGAACAATACTTTCCTTGGATGACAGCCAAATACCATGGAATTCCCGTAAGTAATGCCTTCGCCTTCCCAGAAGAAAATTAATTCTTTGGGTTGATAAAGCTCCCTCTGGCTTCAGCTGAGGCTCCCCTCAATTTTTTCACTATCCCCGACGGTCCAGTCTTGCCGGCTGCAGGATCCACGTGGTTGGGACTGGTGGACCTCACTAACGACGACAACGCTGTGCATCCTCCGGTGCGCGCTCCTGCGTCAAAGTGGTTGGGACTGGTGGATCTCACCAATGGAACCGCGGAATAGGCGTGGACGAGACTTGCAGTATTCATTGAATTTGACGTTGCATATTCGAAATCCCCAGTAGATATTCAAGAACATATTGATTGAAGCCATGGTATCACGGTAGTAGAGTATTTGAGCATGCAAATCTATATTTTGAGAGACACCATTTGTCTGATCGTAGACGCACCGCGTAAACCCCTAAAATTTTACATTCCCTCGGCTCTCATCCCTCCATGCCCAAAGAACCAAAGCCGCATGCGCGCGCAACTGGCAAAAGAAGTGCAGGCAAAAAAAAATCCACGACAAGCTCTGCGGACATCTTGAAGCAGAATAATGCTGCGATGCAAGATGAGTATGGTAAAGCCCCGAATACCAAAGGCGCGTACAAGGGGTATCTGGCCAGAGGCCGGGCTATTATAGCCGATGTTGTAGCAGAGAGACGGCAGCTGGAAGAGGAAGATCCTGGCTTCCACCGAGAGAGCATAGACGTCGAACTCTTGGCTGTTGCGCTCGAGGGACCGCCGAACAAACATTCCGTGTACGCCTTGAGCCTTTACTTGACTCAGAAGTGTGTCGAGGAAGGCCTAGGGAAGAGTACTGCGGATGGAATCCACGGCGCGTTCGCAAACTACTGGGACCATTTGTGAGTGCAAAATAACACCGATATCAAATTTTATTAACTCACCGCGGACAGACCTGATTCGGGCGGAAAGTACGCAGGACAGTACTCATTTGACGAAGAGACGGGGAAGGTTTCTGGAAATCCAGCTCGAGCTGTCGAAATTCAGAGCTTTATGAAATGCATCAAGAATAAGGCTCGTGTGAAGGGAGCTGCTGCTACTCGCCAGCATGCCGAGGCAACGACAATTGAAGATATGCGAGCTATGATGCAATTTTCATTGTCCAAGTGCCCCAACAAGAAGGTTGAGGACGTACCACAGACTGCGGATGACCTACTGCTCGTGATTCACCATGGCCAAACACGAGCTTTCTTGTCCACCGGGTACACTCTTTGGACCAGGTACGATTCATTCTTACTTGCCTTCTTCCACTGATTAATGATAAACACTCAAGCAACTTTGAGACTTGCCAGATACAAATGCGAGATATCACAGAAGGAACCGGTCCATCTCCCTATAATCTCCCCATTCTGAGTGTCTTTCTTGACAACCGAAAGGGCTGGCAATTAAAACAAGGATACGACGGGCCTTTGGAGAGTAAGATTTATTTTGTTGACGAAGACGAGGAGATATTTACTCACTAGTTTTAACCAGGTCTTACATACGAAATTTACGAACAGAAGGATGCCCCAGAGATTGACATGTTCAGCCATGTTCACCGTTGGCTTAAGTTGTACCGCCGCCTGCTGGGAAGGGATTTTGAAGGCGACTACTACCTCTTCCCATTGGTCAGCACCAATGGATTGATTCACGCCAAAAAGCCAATAACCCACGACACTGCGCAAGACCGCATCAATGAGTTCGCTGCTGCCGCCCTAATCAAGAAGTTCTTCACCACTCACTGTCTTCGCCGTGGCGGTTCCCAATATCGATTCATGTTTGCTCCGCTCGGCAAGCGTTGGTCTTTGACCATTATCCGATGGTGGGGAGGTTGGGCAGAAGGCGAGCACGTAAGAATTTAAGATTGTTCCTGTGGTTCCTGTCTGATAACGTCTGACATTAGGTGGACACGCTCATGCGATATCTGCTAGATTCTCTCCAGAGTTATGAGTCGGGCCATGGCGGCGCTCTCAATCCTTTCCGCACGGAACCAGACAAGAGTTTCATGGGCGAGCATTCCTTGCTGGAACCCCCAACCAAAGCGGAATTCCGTTTGTTTGGTGAACAGCTCTTTACCAAGATCGACAGCGTCACACGCACCCCGAATGTTACCTCGGATCTATCTGCTCTCTTGTTTTCCTTTGCGAACATATCCACGAGCACGTCCATGGTACAGTCCACTAGTCCTGGTGCGGCTATCGGCAGTGCTGGCATGGGATTGTTAGTGGATCGGATGGCGGCTGGTTCTCAGGATGGCGAGGTGATGGACACATCGAGCCCCGCTGACGCTACCCCGGACTCGACCGAGTCAGATGTTATTCCCATCGCTAACGCCATCATTCCAAACATCGGAAGGAGCAGCACCGCGTGGAAACGAGCCATCGACCAGTGGTACACCGCAGATCCTGCCAACGGGCTGACGAAGGCACTAAAGGATTGGCCAACGGAATGGTATACTGGGAAAATGCGCACCAAGGTAGGGGCATTGTATTCAAATCGCAAACTTTTAGCTGAAGAATATGAACGGTGAGATTTTCCTATATTGCACCGACCCAACTCAAGCTCCTACAGTATGGGTTCTAGTGATGACGCTTTCAAGATGGCGTATCCTGAGTATCCCAAGATCACACCATTACTTGCTGCTATTCGCGAGCGTAATGGACTTGTCCGACAACGCCGTTGACACTGGTAGCTTGAATTCAGGTTTAACAACATACTTTATGATCATATTTCATATTAGCTTATCTCTTATTCCTACTGATATATTCCTTATATTCTACAGTACTGCACATATCCGGTTACGCTAGTAAACATACCTTTGAATTGCTTTGGATGTCCGTTACCAAAGAAAGGGCACTGTCATTATAAAAGCACCGCAACCGTTACCAAAAGGATCCAAAAGGTACCGTTACCGCAGGGTAGAGCTACAGGGCGGAGAAAGCTAGGAGTCCACAGGGACCCGAACCAAGCCAAAGCTCACAGGAGACTGAGACGGCGATTGTGCCCTAAAGCGGTTGTGGCCTAAAGGGGAAGCGGCTATCCGATCACGGTGATCAAACGGGGCGAGGCGATGCGATAAAGGACGCGGCTGTGCGATAAGCCTGTAAATCTTAAGGAATAAGTATGACTAACATGCCTAGGCTTGCCGCGTCAGTGCGCGTCAGTGCCGCGTCAGTGCGCGTCAGTGCCACGTCACTGCTGCGGCAGGCGCGGCATTTTCTCCGGGCCCCTGGAGAAATGGCGATGACAAGTGAGGCGAGCGGCCCGATGCCAAGAAATTGATGTCCACCCTTCGGACCCTGATCCCCGATGCCGTAGCTTTCGATCAACCCATCACTTTTGGCTGAAATTTGATCTGAACATGCGTTGGAGGTCGTACTCTGTTAGTACATTATGCTCAGTCATAATTGTCAAGCCCTGGCCAGCTAGCTCTCAAATGGCCAGCTAGATAGGATGGCCAAGTAGGTGGTCCGAAATAATGGGTCTCTTGACTCAGTGTACCACTATTGCGATGTCCGCTATCATAGTAGTAAGAGGAAACAGGGTTGTTTGAATCCAACGAGGTTAACTACGATTGAACTGGAAGGTAGTTGTTAGTGCTAACATAAGTGGCCCTCCGGGAATTCCACTCGACAGCCCTCCGCACGCAACCTGTTCCTGACGGGCGGAAAACGGGCATCCGCAACGACTGAGTCCCAGTTCCCATAAAGTACGACGCGTTCAAGGGTGAAGAATTCCGGAGTGAGAAAGAGCTCAAAGTGACGCTCGATGGCGGGCCAGTTGGAAACGATCGCCACAGCAGAATGGAGGCGGATGCAGGACAACGGGGACTGCTCCCCTTGTGGCGCAATAACCTTGTTCCAGATGTCGTAGTAAAGTTCGCGCAGGCACGGGCATTGTGTAAATGCCGAGGAAAATGGAATGGTGGTCCCAGAGCCGAAGATTTCGAGTGTGTGCAGAGATGGGAGGAAAGGAAAATGGGATGATAACAGGTGCACAGATGTGCACTGAAGCCGAGTGAGGCTTTGCAGATCCAGTTGGAAGAGGGAAGATGGCGCGTATACGGATCGTCCCACCACCGGGAGGCCAAGCGTCTTCAGGCCATGAAGACCAGCTAGATTGGCTGGTTCATTGCCGCGAGGTGCTGATGACGCAAAGAGATGCTCCAGGTTCGGCGAGGCGCGGATAACCTGATCCAAGAGACCGGAAGCTATCAGTGACTCGGAGCAATATATGTGCCTGAGGAAGTCAAACTGAGGTAGGTCCCGCCCCCTGTAGGGATCTAAGGTCACAAAAGTCGCTCGCATGGATGTCGATACTTCGTCTGGTTGTACGACAATCTGCACCTGTGGGCACAACGCAAGGATCTGATAGTTATGATCGAACCGGATGGTCGAGAGTCTGATGCTGCGAACAAGGCGAGCAGTGGACAGCCTTTGCAGCGAAGCGTAGAGTATGTAAAACTGAGCATCGACTCGGACATTCTCATACAGGATCTCTTTCGCCAGACCATGCCACATCCTACACACGAGGACAAAAGAACGAGCATCCTGGTCGCAGGCAATCACTGTTGGTAACCTGGGACGATTCATGGATGCAAACTCACCCGCAAGAAATCCTGCATATCCTTGAGAGGATCACGAATCGGCTCGTACTGAAAGCGATCAGCAGAGCCTTTGGCAAGCGGAGATGACTCCGATGTGGCCAGGCGGTGAACGTGACGCCAAATCTCTGGCGGCAGCGATAAAGTGGCCGACGACGAAGCTGTTCCTCGTCGATCCCCTTCCAGTGAGTTCTCGTCCCGTTCCAAAGTAATCTAGGAAGGAAATTAGAGACAGAGCGGAACAGCGGGTATAAATGTCACGCACGTCGCTCTTCAGGTCACCGGAGAGGGATCGTAACGGCGCAGGAAACTCCCCAGAGAATGCTGAACAGTATGTAGAAAGCAAGGGTCGCGAGGGCGGACACAGCAAGCTCGACCAACATGGTGAATGGCAACAGCGACAGACCCGGCATTCCGTAACCCTTCACGTTCTGGCCACGCGGAAAACATGAGGCGCCCGGGTAACGGCCCGGGCCATGTTAGCACTAAGGTAGGTAGGTAGGTAGGTACAGGCGTATATGGTGTTTTTATATATAAAAGGCCTCTAGTTTGAAAGGGACGTTTTATACACGGCTATCCCGAGAGTCATCTGAATTTGATAGAATTTGATGCCCGTAGAATTCCAACGGTTTTTGACTTGGATTTCTAAGTGCCGATTTTTTGGGTCCATTACACCTAACTGCAAAACTCTGGAGCACTTTCAAAAAAAGTTCACAAGCAATTTATGACGTCAATTCCTTTTTGAAGTACAGTTTTCCACACCGGCACGCACTGGCGCGCACCACAGCCCTCTAAGCGACGTCAACGGCGTGAGTGAAGTTTTTCTGAAGCGCTCTAGGGTTTTGCAGTTAGGTGTAAATATGCAGATTGGCGGAATTCAACGGATTACTCGCTTTATTTCAATGATTCGCCCTCTGAGCGGCCGGTGGCCTTGTAAAATCCATTGGCGCTCGCACGTGCTTTGATTACATACCATCAATCATCCTTTCAGACTTCCTGACGCGACTTCTCTGGTGCAATTCGTACAGCCGGCACATCCAGATGCGGATTGCCATCCTGCTCTGCTTCCTCATTTTCCTCTTCCTCCAGCTATCTGCATTCAGTACAGCTTTGCTTCCACGTCCCGAGTTCAGGCGTACTGTACTATTTCGATCAATTCGGCGGTCACGCGTCACGCACCCCTTGTGCCGTGACGAATTTTGGTCTCGGTCACTGGTCACGGCGCCCAGTGTCGAATGTAAAATCCATGACATCCGGGCCAAATCTTCCTTAAAGGTGTAAAAAAGGCAGAATTTGCGGTTTTTTTAGTCTCGAGTGCCGAATTTTGAGGATGTCACGCCAAAATTGGCTGGTTGCCGAGGTGCCGAATCGGTGTTTTCGGTCACGGGTCACAACCCATGCCGAATTGCTCGAAATAGTACAGTATGCAGGGATCTGATATATCAGAATTCCTATAGCCATCGGAGATTACTGATATATCAAAATCTCTGATTCAGAGGTCAATTTGATATATCGGCTCAGCTTCGCTTCCCGCTCACATGCGCCCGCCCTGGATTTGGGCGCTCGCCGTCCGCACTCCCTCGCGCCTCAATTGATGGCGCACGGGGCTCAACCAAATTGGGTCATTGTTTACAATTGTTACAATCCCAATATTCCCCATCATTCCACTTTGCTCCCTACCACATCCGCTCCCCTCGCCTCTGGGGTCCTGGCCCTTTCTATGCTCTTAATATGCTGTTGATTTTGCTTATTTCCACCTGCTTGCACTCACATAACCCTCTGGATATTCCTCAATTCTCCCTGCGCAAGTCCAGGATTTCTAGCAGCATTTTTCGAAAAAGCGGTCCCTGCCCCCCGATCTTTCTGATATTTGGCACCCAAATTCTACCTCATTCGTTCGAGGATGGGTTCAGATTACAGCCTGTGCATGTCGTTGGAAGGCTCGCAATTGACCCCACCGTCTCCAGAATTCATTTGCACTTTCCAGCAGCCTCTGGCCTCTTCTGCCTTTGAAGGTCTACCAGGACTACGGTCAGATACTCTACTTGTGTACCCCGTGTCATCGGCACCGCGCGCTCCGACCCCCGCCCGCCTACCCGCCGCTGCCGCCCCGAAAATTATTCCGGGCTTCGGTGCACTTTCCCTGGTACCATGCACCCGCCTGTGGCGCGGTACGTGCGTCCACTGCACGTCTCCAGCACCTAGAAAGCTTCTCTCACTGGTCCGCCCCCGCCGCTCGTCGCCCCGCCCCGCCCCGCCACGCATTGCGCATCACCGCACCCTTTGCCGGGCGCATTCCGTTGCCCCAGTCGATGTTCCCTTTGTGTCACACATACGCCTGACCCCCGTCACTGCTGTGCCGATCCTCCGCGTCATACCCCACTTCGGTCGTGCTGGGTGCACCTGCGCGCGGCACCCTGCCTACATGCCGCCCCGATTGAGTTTCCCGCACGTCCCTGCTGTGTAGGGCTACCGCCCGCTTTCACCATGTACCTGTACCTGCTCTGAGCTGCCACACCACTGTTGTCACGCTCCCGCTGCACTGCGCCGCGCCGCCCCCGCCATGCCCACTCCTGCTGCGCTGTGCTGCGCCCGCCTGCATCACTTGCATTTGTTATTCACTCGCATCCCGCAGCACCTACTGCACCCCCCCTGCGCCCCATTTTCCTCCGATGGCCACCAGCCTTGCTACTCGGCTCCCTTCCCAGCATGTGCTTGCTGGCGATTGCTGACAACTTGCCCGTCATATTCCGCTACAATATCTACTCGCATTTCCTCATCGTTGACACATTCTCATTCCATATCTGACAATCACCGCGGCTTTTCCTCCGTACAACCTGTCCGTACTAAGTATCAACAAATCACATTGCATATCTATTCCACTTTACCTATAATGCACGAAGTTTTTGAGACTGAATTGAAGGTCGTTAACGGGTGTCTTAGATGAATTTTTAAGCCTTGAATATGCACTTCGAAGTTTCGGAACACCTCGGGATATTGCGCCAAACGGGGAGACGAACACGAATGGCCTCGGAAAGTACTCTCTCAGCGGTTGCGGAAAAATTGAACACAGGCATCGCTTCAGAGGATCATACCAAAGTCCAAATGTATGTTTGGATATCCGGTTGGAGGGAAGGTAAGAAAGTCAGGATCGCAATGGTGGGTCACACCATGGAATTTTGGAAAGGAACACCGTGAATGAGTTCGCACGGCACCCTTTTAAATAATCTGGATCGTATATCTTGTCTTCTGTGTCGCTAGGTACCCAATCTTTAGAATTATTACTCTAGGTGTGTGGAAAGGATGCCTGCAATAGGCACCCTCGCTCTCATCTGAAAAATTCCGAAGAGACACTCTTTACCCATCCTGAGCAGATATGAAACTTTGAAAAAACTAACCCCACTCATTGGGTATGTCAGGCGGCACCCAAGACTCATGTTGGTGCAGCAGATATCACCGGTGATGCGTGGAAAGGAACACCGAGTACACAGAAGGTGAGAGAAAATGAGCTCAGTGAGCTTTCAGATGATCAAGGACTAAGATCTGGACGACTTTGGACGTCAGAGACAATACAGGTAGAGCATACAATGCTGTTTCCAAGACGGCGCCTAATCTTTGCACACAAGCGCCCAGTTTGATGGTAGCATTCTATTGGCTCGGGCCAGCGGGCTGCTGTCGGAATCTTCCGAACTTGGGAAAACTTTGAACGTTGCACACACATTTCTTCACCAGATACATGATATTTGGACCCGAAGGGAGGAGATATACTATAAAGATTCTATGTGCAAGATTCAATGAAATTCGGTCAGTCAGGAATATTCTATTCATGATTCATTCCTTGATCCCGCCAAAATATCACCTCCCAGTAGCATTTCTTTCATACAGACATCCAGCAAGCATGTAAAAATTGGAGAAAATGCTCACAGACTGTCTATATGGTATATGAACAACATTTGTCAAATTAGCAGCACCCTTGCCAGGCGACATGGAAATAGTCGTGGTGGACTCAACTGGCCCACAGTTACACTTAGTTTCCAGCCCAAATGAAGCTCGATCTGGTGGTTTCTGGCGCTCTTTCGACAACCACGCCATTTCGGGCAAAGACACCCCAGTTCATACTGAAGAATCTTATTCCAGGGTGACATCCCTCCATCTTTGAGGGCCCCAAATGGTGTAGTACCTTCTACCCGTCCCGGAAACCCTGAAATATGATGAAAAAGTGGACAAATATAACATGCACTTATTTTGAAATATGTTGTTCAGATACCAAAGGCGATGTTAAACCTCGTTTTCTCAAGCTGCTGCAGCCGAAATCGACCCAGAATGAGGCTCGACATTCTCACTTGGTGACAGACTTTTCAAAACTTCCACCTAGCAAGAGAGCTAAACAAGCAGAAGAATATCATTTAGTAAGTCAATATCTACTACCTACCCCATGTTTGGGGTTCCAATGTCATTCAGCAATGAGCATTGGACCGATTGTTGAGATTCAGTCATTTGGTCATAAACACGTGGAATATATTATCTTTGGGGGGTGTGCGAGGGCCAGCCCTACGAATTTGCGTTGCTAGAAATGCAGTCTAGTGTCTAATCATCTGTTTATAGGGTTGGGAACGATTTCGTTAGGGGCCACATTCCCAAAGTGGAGTGCAGATCAGGGTTCGATCATGATTGATCTCTCAGATCTGGCTGTATATAGTAATGTCTCACACATTTGATGGGCGCTTAACGGGCGCCAAATGAGAGCAACTGGGAGTTGGGATTGATGGAGAATGTAGCATGATCGGTACACCGCCAATCGAGCACTTTGTTCATCAAATGTCAAGGATAGATGTGACGAAAACATTTCTCAGGATGTCCAAAATATGCCGTATGGGAGGTTTTAATAATGTCCGACCCAAAACATCTTGCTAACGCCAGGATAAGGTTGTGAGCACATTGCTGAAAGCTCTGAGAGACATTGTTGGAAATATTCACCAAGTATTTCCAGCAGTGGCGTGGGTATTTACAGCAATTTGCGGTACTTAGGGCGCGGGCCATTTTTTTT
Organism: Mycena galopus ATCC 62051; assembly: GCA_014925785.1. Lineage (NCBI taxonomy): Eukaryota > Fungi > Basidiomycota > Agaricomycetes > Agaricales > Mycenaceae > Mycena > Mycena galopus. The sequence goes on from WIQG01000286.1 coordinate 104,932, forward strand.
TTTTTTCAACAGTTTTGACTAGAACACCTGCCACGGGCTCAGTTTCTCTCGGATTTCTTTGAAAATAGGCGCGTTCGAATCGCATTGAAAATCCGCAGAGGATGAGGTGCCAGCTTTTTTGATGTGATTATGTAATAGAATTTCTTCAGAAAAATCATGCCTTCCACTGGGACAGGTGTAGCACAGTGAATAATGGTCCGATTGACCTAATTCCGGAATATGTTATGTGTCTGTACTATCTCTAGGGGATCATAAAGTTCACAGATATGGGTATAGTCAAATTCCAATGTAGAGCTCTACTTCTCATGGGGCATGAATATTGCCCTGGCCAAAGTGAGCAGAAAATGATGTTCGATTGGTATATTGTCTATTGCAATGTGCCATCCTCTGGTAACATCTCAGATACATCACATATTCCGGAATTAGGTCAATCGGACCATTATTCCCTGTGCTACACCTGTCCTAGCGGAAGGCATGATTTTTCTGAAGAAATTCTATTACATAATCACATCAAAAAAGCCGGCACTTCATCCTCTGCAGATTTTCAATGTGATTCGAACGCGCCTATTTTCAAGGAAATCCGAGAAAAACTGAGCCCATGGCGGGTGTTCTAGTCAAAACTGTTGAAAAAAAAAAAAAATGGCACGCGCCCTAAGTACCGCAAATTGCTGTAATCAAGTGCTCACATTGGCCTGCCAATTCATCTGAGATGTGGGTATACAAGTGACAATGCACATAAGTTATACAGTGTGCAGTATTCAAGAAACTGTGCAAGGGTACGCAGTTTTTGGGACTTTAGCACTTTATCCATGTATTTATAAACATGTGGTCCGGACTCCGTTTGTGAATTTGTGATCGACCGTCCGTGCGCATCAGTACAAACAAGTACAATGTTGGTGCACCCACACATGTCTGTCTCTCTCTCCACCAATCCCCCCCTTTTGCTGCTGCGTCATGCAAGCCAACTCGGCTCCCGTTGTCAGCGCAACTGATCTTGGCTGCACAAGCATTAATCTCGGGCTGATCGAACCCTGCAAGACAGTGATTCACAACCTCGCACCTGTGTCCATTAGCAGTCATGGTGACTCCTCCGCATCCCTCCAGGCTCTCAATCTCTTCAACCCATCTCTTACAATCTGCTGGGGTTGAGCTCAAACCACATCCACTTCAAAACCGATTCAATTCGGGACGTCACTGGTCTCAAACTTTCAAGGCTTCAATTTCCCCTCAAATCTCACTCGCAACCCCAGCTGTCCGGGTCGCCGGCCCATTGACCGTAAGTCGTTATTCCGAGGCCGACAATGGATATCGGTCCCTCAAGCAGAGGGTGCGCATCAGGAAAGACCTCTTTTCCTAATAGGGTCCTATTGCCCCAAACTTTGGGATAATTCGGTCAAATTATCCCTCTTACCTTCATTAGCTTTCTAGTGACGTTGAAAATAACTTAGGGGTAATTTCCCCAAACTTACCACACATTCGCGCCACATTCACAGTAGATTCTTCGCTAGTTGGCACATTTCACGTCGGTTTCCCCTTCATTGGACCATAATTCGGAGGCAAAAGCAGCCATGTGGCATCATAGAATTCAATGGGGAGTATCGTAAACTAAAAGAATGACAGGTACTACGGACAAACATCGAAATATTGACTGCTGTCAAAGAACCAAATATGTAGAAGAGATTAGCAGTGGGCACCGCGCCCACTGAGGAATTTATAAACGGAACAACACGGAATGAGGGATTTAATCAGACTCGGGGACCTCGACCAGGTTGATGAGGACAGCGGAGCTGCCAGTAGCGGTGGCGGTGGCGGCCGTGGACTCACTGGAGAGGTGCGTGAGTACGGTGAAGGACAAGTCAATGTGAACACAGTACGTTACGAGGTTGTAGAGCTTGTGGAGGACGCGATGGAGAGCGATTGGCGCTGCTGCACGGGTGTCACTGAGGGTCCTCATGTGGTTGCGGTAGATGTCCTCGTAGGCACCTTCTGTGAAGGGAATGTTTTGAAGTATACCTGTGGCGCGATACTCGACTAATGCGCCATAGACCTGAAAGACATTAGCAACCCGCAGAATTCACTAAAAGAAATGGTTCACTAACCGCAGTGGCGGCAAGGCAGACCATAGCGTCAGGGAGCTCAACGCGATTAGGATGATTGGTGCTGGTGGAAGCGAAGAGGTGGAGGTTCTTGGTCCGAAACTGACCAGTGAATACCGCTTTTTTGAGGACGCCGACGATCGACTCGTGGTGGAACGGCAGCTCACCCTTGAGGCGATTCTGGGGAGTGTTAGCATGGTAAACATGGGAAGACTGCCAAGCTCACTGTGGCCGAGTCGACGGGAAAGATGTATCGATGGTCTTGAAGACGTTCCGTGACGATGGTTCGGACCTCCGCGGCTGGCAAGTGAGCAAAGCGGTAGAGCCCGGGAACTTCCTGCGCTGCGAAGCGCTTGAAGTCCCCTCGAGTAATATTAATACGATCCAAAGGCTGTCTCGCATTGAGTAAGAAGTCTATAAAGATCGAAGTGGTTCACGTACAATGTCGGCGAGACGCGCAGCAAAGCTGAGATCAGTCTCGAGTCGATGTTTGATATCGACCGCGGCGGGACCTTGGGAAGCTGAAAGAAGATAAGAGCGCGCGAAGCCGGCACGAGAAACGATGGCGGGATACGCATCCTCGAAGACGAGGGAGAGCTTGATGAATTCGATGCAGCCCCGGAGGACCGCCTTGAGCTCCTCTGTTTGACTGGTGAGCCCAATGTCCTTACCGGGTGCAGGGAACATGATGCGAGCCGACGCAGGCCACTCGCTCTCAGGACGCGATGCCGCATCGACGCTCGCGGCCGCGATGCGGTCAAGCTGCGTCTTGAGACCTTTAGACAGCTTTCCCGCCGTGACCGGAGCCGGTCGCACCTCGGGCCTCTGAATAAATTATAAGGACCATATATTTCGACAACAGAATGAGCGTACCTCAAGCTCGGCTTGCTTCTGACGAGCGGCCGACACCTTGCGCACCTTCAAGATAATTAGAACCGGTGGAGCATGATGCAGAAATAATTTACCTTCTTCGGTGCGGGCTTGCCGTCCCCGTCGGATTCGCCTGCCTCGCTGTCGATTACAATGTCCCCCTCCGATCTGGTCGAATGGCGAAGGTCGGAGGTATCGACGGGGATGGTGGAGAGACCCTTAGCGATCGCCTCGTGGAGGGACATATCATCATCGCCGTAGGCTTGTTTCTTACGGCTGATGGACTTGCCCTTCTACAAAAATAGTTAAATGATATGGTGCCAACGTGGATGAGCTATACCTTCTTGGGAGGGAGCAGGATGCTGGGTGGCAAGTCCTCCTCCGCGTCACTATCAGGGACACGCAGGTCCTGGCCCGAAGACCACGACGCAGCCGAGGAGCGGCCGCTGCGGTGACTGAAGCCGGACTTGGACGCGGGCATCTCCGCGTCGCTGTCATCGATGAACACGACGCGGCGGGGGGCATCAGGGAAGGTGTCATCGGTGTCGGGTTCGGACTTGTCCTGACGGCGCACTTTACCTTTCGCCTTGACGCGAGGCTTGTCAATCTGGTGGAGGTCGTGAGGTCATCGAGAATGAAGAAAGGTAAAAGGCAGTACATACCTCAATGGACTCGTTGTCGGAGTCGATGACATCGTGCGCCGAGTCGTGACGGCGAGCCTGACCTTTGGACTTGACGCGAGGCTTGTCAATCTAGGGGGGGGGTGTCGTGGGGTCGTTAGTTCAATGTGTAAGATAAAAGGCAGCCCTTACCTCGATGGACTCGTTGTCTGAGTTGAAGAGTTCGTGCACAGAGCCATGCTGGCTCTTCATCTGTTACAGGTGAGTTACAGTTCTCCGGGACAGACGGCTACTATACCTCGACGTCAACGTCCGAGTTATCGCCCTCTTCATTGTCGGCAGCCTTGGATTTGCCAGATACGATGTGAGGAACCTAGCCTAGTGAGTAAAGGAAAGAGTCTGGGTGCATCTCCACTCACCTCGGTCTGAAACTCATCTTCATTGGGTGAGACATCGTGAGCGTCCTCGCCGTCAGACTGGTCGCTCTTAGGATCAGTTGAGTTCGAGTTTTCTTCCGAGGAGACAGCCTCCTCATCCTCCGAGGCCGATTCCGCGATTACACGAGGGTTTTTAGCAGCAGCCTTACCCGTCTTGGCAGCGCGAGACTTCACTAAACATAAACGGGTTGTAAGGGACATGGAGTTATGAGGAAAAACGACATTTACCGCCAGCGAGGGCCTTGAGACCCTTGGTAACGACGGCCTTGACCTTAGTAGTAGTCTTGGATTTGACTTTCGTGGGGACTAGTTTAGTGAAGTCGATATAGACTGTATAAGTAAATTGGGAGGAGAATCAAAAGTAAAATGAGACGTACGTGGCTTCGCCGCCTTGGACGTAGAGTCGTCGGAGTCATTGATGGTGGGAGCGACGTACTCTAAAGTGAGGTAAAGTTAGCGTTTACGATCACACACTGTCAACGGCGATCAACAACTTACTTCTTCCAGACGTCGACACTGCTTTGGCCTTGGGTGCGGACGCTGCTTTGGCCTTGGATGCGGACACTGCTTTGACCTTGGTTGCGGGCAGAGGCTGCTCAACTGGGAAAGAAAGATATCAGCAAGATGGACTGCAATAACAAGCAAGAGAGTCTACCTGTGGCGTCTTTGGTACTCCGGGCCTTCTTGACGACCTCAGTGGCTGGCGCTGTCTCAGATAATGTCCTTTTGCGGGACGCCCCAGACTGGTCGGCCTTCCAGACTAACACAATGCTTCAGGGATGTGCTGGGGAACACGTATCTGAAGAACGTACTGGCATTTTCATTAGCCTTGACCTTGGCCTTGCGTCCACCTGGATTTTTTCCTGGAAATGGACAATGTTTATTAGCAAGATAACCTCAGACCACAAGAGAGAAATACTTACTGCTCTCAGCTTCGAAGGCTGCTTGCACCTGCCTCGCTTCCTCGGCCTTGGCTGCCAGGGTGTTTTTGCGTTTCTGGGCCGAAGTGAGAGTTTCGGTGGATGGAGTGGACATTCTGGTCGAAGGAAGGGCTGAGTGCGATCGAGAGGGAGGGATTAACGAGGAAAGGAGGGTGGAACGAATGTGGTGTGGTGGTGGAGAAGGGGGAGATGCAGACGGTGAAAATAATTGAGGTCCGTGTTTGGGTTTGATCGCGCCCGCAGGCTTGTGCTGATTCCATGCTTTTCCATGCGTTCAGTGGTGCCCGGTGATGATAGGATCAATTATATCTTGCTCAGCGCCGTTTGAGACTCAAGTACCACTCGTTAACTTTGCCCTTGAAATTACATTCATTCCCTCGGTCTCTATGCCTCGCTGCCCCGGCTGCAACGTGGATTGTATCGGTCAAAAAGGACTCACCCTTCATCTGAGACTCACGACGAATGAGACTTGCGCCGCGATATTCACATCTGCCGAGAATCACGTTGGCAACGCCCCACCTACGCTAGCCGCCCTCAGGAACCTTCCATCGGAGGAAGAGCAAACTCAGCAGCCTCAGGATCATGGGCTCCCTAGGGGAGAAACCGAATTTGCGGGGGATTTTTTTGGCGATGATTATACAGCCGGGGATTTCCCGGTTGACTCGGACGATGAGAGCGATAGTGATTCCGATGCGGGGGATGATCCCGATGCTGCGAGCCGCGCGGATCTCGAGGGCGGGTTTGAGGTCCCTCGGCCAACTGACCAGGACGACCCAATGTCGAACCCTGATGAAGGCCACGCACCTCCAGCCGCCTTCCGCCGCGAAGCTCGAAAACTAGCCCAGGATAAATTCCACCATAAACCCATTGTTGAGAAATTTCCCGGGGGGCTGGCGGGCTGTCCTATCCCATCTTCGGAGACACAGAATTCGGAGCAACGCTATGGCTCGGTCCTCGACAACACATCTACAACTAATCCTTATGCTCCGTTTAATTCGAAAATGGACTGGGAGGTGGCGCGCTGGGCAAAACTCCGTGGATCTGGCTCCACTGCATTCACGGACCTACTGCATATCGAGGGTGTACGTTCATTCGTCCTTATTCCACTGCCTCAATTAACATATCTCACTCCAGGTTCGCGAGTCCCTTGACCTCTCTTACGGAACCTCCGTGCAGCTCAATAAAATCATCGACGAGAAACTCCCTGGCCGCCCTAAGTTCACGCGCTCGGAGGTAGTCGTCAACGGCGAGGTCTTTCATCTTTACTCCCGAGACATCATCGAATGTGTTCGCGCGCTATGGGGGGATAGCGATTTTGCTCCGTACCTTTTTGTTGCGCCGGAGCGACACTACATCGACAAAGATAAGACGATTAGAATGTATCACAATATGCACACCGGTAAATGGTGGTGGAGCACACAGGTGAGATTAGCTTTATTCGATGTTCAGGCCGCAAATATTCATTTAAATCTAGGTGGAGGTCGAGAAGAATCATCCAGGCGCAACAATTATCCCAATTATCATTTCCTCCGACAAGACACAGCTCACTGTCTTTGGCAACAAAACTGCTTATCCCGTGTACATGACCATCGGTAACATTCCCAAAGAAATTCGTCGCAAACCCTCACGCCGGGGATATGTCCTTCTGGGTTATTTACCGACGTCGCGCATGAAGGGCGTGAAGAACAAGGCTGCGCGCCGACGCATTCTGGCAAATGTCTTCCATGCGTGTATGCGCCACATTCTGGCTCCCCTCAAGGATGCTGGCGCGACCGGGATCCCGATGACGAGCGGGGATGGGGTCTCACGTCGCGGACATCCGATCTATGCGACATTTGTTGGCGACTATCCTGAGCAGTGCCTCGTCACCGCTGTCAAGACCGGCGAGTGCCCTTCCTGCGAAGTCCCCCGCGATGAACTTGGAGAGGACACCACCTTCCCACTGCGCAACTTGGAGGCTGTTCTCGCCGCTCTCGATGCTCTCGATGATGGGCCAGCGATATATACCAAGGCATGCACAGAGGCGGGGATAAAGCCTGTATATCACCCGTTCTGGGAAGGCCTTCCCTACACGAACATATTCCAGTCCATAAGCCCCGACATACTCCATCAGCTCTATCAAGGGATCGTGAAGCACCTCATTGCATGGCTGAAAGAATGCTGCGGCGAGGCTGAGATCGATGCTCGTTGTCGTCGATTGCCCCCCAACCACAATATTCGCCTCTTCATGAGCGGCATATCCAATCTGTCGCGGGTAACCGGGAAGGAGCACGACCAGATCTCGCGCTTCTTGCTGGGAATCATCATCGATATACGGCTGCCCAACAACCTCGCCTCGGGCAGACTTCTGGCGGCTGTTCGCGGCATTCTTGACTTCGTTCACCTTGCCCAATATCCCATGCACACCAGCGAAACCTTGGCGCTCTTGTCGGATGCCCTCCAGCGCTTCCACGATAACAAGAGTATCTTTGTTGCGCTGGGCGTACGTGACGACTTTAACCTCCCTAAACTCCACTACTGCCGCCACTACGTCCTGTACATCAAGGGATTCGGTACGACCGACAATTACAACACGGAGTACACGGAGCGTCTTCATATAGACTTGGCCAAAGATGCGTATCGCTCTACCAACTTCAAGGATGAGTTTCCGCAGATGACACTCTGGTTGGAGCGCAAGGAGAAAATTTACCGGCACGAGAAATATATCCAGTGGCGCCTTGATGGCTGCCCTTCCCCTCCAATCCTTGACCAGCTCCCTCCCGGCATCATCTACGAGCGACAGCTTAAGATGACGAAGCATCCCACCCTCAAGTCTGTGCGTCTGGGTCGACTCATTACGGACTACGGTGCTCAGATTTTCCGCGACGCGCTGGCACGCTTTATCACAAAGTTCAATAACCCCTTGTTCACCTCCCGCCAAATTGAATCGGAATCCGCCCACATCACCTTCGCATTCCATGCCCTGCCTGTATTCCACCGCATAAAATTCACCACACAGGATCCCTACACCGCCCTTGGTCCATTGGACTCCGTGGTGGACTCGATCCATGTCCAGCCACGGAAGTTGTTGAAGAACGGCGAGGAGATACCAGCGCGATTTGATACAGCACTTGTTAATGATTCTACTGGTGGACTCATTGGCGTTGATGGTGAGTGAAGTTCCGCATTTTCACGTGCTGTTTAACAGTGTCCTATAGGTTACCGAGTTGCTCAAGTCCGCGTTGTTTTTTCAATTCCTCCTCACCATGTTTCCAACCTCTTTCCCACTGGCATCTCCCCACCAAAACATCTGGCATATGTTGAATGGTTCTCACCATTCACAGAGCCGGAGCCGAATCACTTGATGTACAAGGTGAACCGGTCCTTGAAGGACGGCGATCGCATTGCTAGCGTCATTCCTTTGGCCAACATTCGACGCAGTGTCCACCTTTTACCGAAGTTTGGGCCCGTAGCTCCAGCTGAGTGGAAGTCCAGTAATGTCCTTGATGAATGCTCCCATTTCTTCGTTAATTCGATGACTGACCGCCATGTCTACACTACGCTATTCTAATTACCAAACCTATGCTCTTGAATATTTGCTTCAATATATTTAAATGTGACAGTGCTGCACAGTATTGTCCAGCTAAGGAGTAATAAGTTACTGTTCACCGTACTGCTCTGTAGCAGAAGGACATATTACGGTACGCATCCGAGTCAGCAGTGTCACATCACAACGGAAGAATGCACGGACTACCGCAAGGATTTTCGCCGACTTGTGGTCTGGTTTAAATTCCGACCTTCCAAGCAAACACGGAAATTGTGATAAGCACGGCAATCTACCAAACTTGCCCCACATTGGGGTAATTTCCCCTTATTCCCCCAATTTGGCAGGCGGGAACCAAATTTCCCCCAAATTAGCGAAGGAGGTTTTTTCCTGATGCGGATACGCTGTAGGACCACGACGACGAGGACGACATCAGCGGAGGCAGCGGGATGCTCCCATGGACTGTGAGTCCCTTCCCCTTTGCATACACAGAGACCCTTGCACCTGTGTCTTCTCCACAGGCACATCCATCTTTTCCCCCTCTGCGACGCACGGCACGTTCACGTGCAACACACGTCCATGCGGCAGGGTTACGTTGATTGGCGTGACGGCGAGGTGGGTTTGGTAACTATTGTTGTATCGCATCAGGACGCGAGGTACATAGTCGAGATGTTAGTTAGTATTAGTATGTATACTGTACATCCAGCCTGCGCACCAATTTTTGTGTAATTCAAAATGATTTTTGCGCTATTACATCAATGCTGGAAAATTGGTCTCATCTGACAATTGTTTCGTAACATTGCGACAGAAAACTCCCTGACACATTTTTCACAAACGGCGGTGTAGCATTGATGGTAGCATTTTGCCAAATAAACACGCCAAGGCCATCAACGGGATCATCGGCACAGTTTTCACAGCTTCAATGTCCTCCCTCTGCCCACCGACAGCTACGACCCCGACCCCGACGATGTGCATGTTCTTCCCTCACCGCCGCCGTGGCCCGTCGCTCACGCAGATATTACGTTCACGCACCTCCTCTCTGTTCTCAAGGATGACATAATTCCTGCCAGCCGCACAATATCCCGACGGACACGCCTCCAGTTGCTGCCCGCAATATGGGCAGATATTGGGTCTAGGCGTGGTCATTAATGGAAGTGGGAAGGGGGAGACACAGCGGGAGGTGGTGGTAAGAGGAAGAGGAGCGCGTTGCGTGGCTGTGACGCGTTGACAACTCCGCCAAAGTGTGTGCCGGATGTCAAGCCGAAGAGTGCCGGATGCCGATTTCATTGATCGTAGCATTGATCGTAGCAAAAACTATAGCATTCCCAACTCCCAGTTTTTGTGCGCCAAATGGAAAGGAACTTGATGTCAATGTTCCTCAAACGTCCCCAGTCACCTTTTGAGTATTTCGAACTGACAGATTTCTTTCGAACATATGTCCGTGCCTGCTGGTACAGTGATGTAACAGATTTCGTGTGCTGTATCAAGTAGGAACTGTGTTTGACGGTCAAGAATCTTTCTGCTTCTCTTATGCCAAAAGCGTCTGGAGCTCTCCGCAGAAGTTTACTCTTAATGAACATAATGGCTAGCAGGCTACATCCCAACCTGATATAGACTCACAGTTGCGGCAACCCATTTTTACAGACTCTTCAAATCAAGCAGTCCGTGAGGAGTGGATCACAATTGCTGATGATACTATTACTAGACAAAGCATGGCCTACACGATTCAGGTGCATTGGTGGACCGCATTGACCCGATTTTTCAAGTTGGCGTTGCACTGACCGAAGGCCCATCAAGATGATTCTGCTCGTATCATTTTATAGTGCGACTAAGAATCTTAATGCAACACATATTCTAGTCTGCCTTATCATTTGGAATATCTCTGTCTCTTCAGAATTTTCCTAGAGCTCGTGGGGCTTTTTTCCTACCACCACCTTTCTGTTATCATCCTCTTCGGAGCTTGTTCCGAGCGCTTCGGTGGCGTGACCCGACGTGACAAGAGTGACATTTTGTCCCTCCACCACCATCGTCTTTTCGCCTAGGACTCTTTCCACCGCGCATTATCGCACAGCTTGTCCACAAGCCTTCTATCAGCTTCCAGGCACCCAGGCTGTAGTTGATATGTCTTTTTGATCCGCCCATGGCTCGCCACTCGGATTTTGACCCCCTCCCAATCTCTGCCTCTTTTCGAACATGTTTCCAGGAATACAAGCATCACTCACTCAAATTTCTTTCTCTGGCTCTGGGACAGTTGTGGAGTCCAAGGTATCGATCTTTTGGAGGAGCAACCATAGGCTCACGCCACAAGCAAGATAGTCTCGTTTCAAGGTCTTTGGTGGTGTGTTCTCCACCATCTATTGAATTTTCAAAATGTGAAATTCGGAACCTGGTGCTCTATTTGTAATGTTCGGGCACTTTTTCCCTGCTCTGCCACCTGCAAGCTGCGCCGCTGCCCTAATCCAGCGCAGTTTACGTCTTCACAAGCGTCGGAGCCACCACATCCCGTGTCGGCATCCCGTGGCGGGCCGCAGAGCTATGTTTGTGCAGGGTAGCATGCCCAAGTGCATCATCATCGTACCACTAAGCGGATGGTAGTTCGGGCTGCGTGTTGCGTGGAGATTTTCTCGACCGCTGAGAGCCTTTGCCCGGCTGCTCCGTGCGCGCCCCGTCTGCTCGAAGTATTGTGTGCGCCGTATCCGTGGCGCCTGCGCTTCAGGTACGCTGTCCCTTCCGTGACGCACCGGCGTCTCGCGTACAACCAGTGCTGACGTAAGCCTCGCTGCACATGCACGTTGGAGGAGACCTCAGGATCTATAGCCTAGCACCGAGCGAGAGGAAGATGCTTTCGGGCAAAGACCACCTATTCTGCACACGGCGCTGGTGCCGGTTGCACCGAACAAGCGCAAACGCTGCGCCCCCGGCCGCATACGTCGCGACAGCCCTCCCGATGATGTCGTCAAGCCCACTGACCGACGGAGCGTCCGCGCTGTGCTGGTGGCCGCATGTTATCTGTCCTGCGCCCGCGGAATTGCAGGCGAGCTGCACTGCTGCGATGGCTCGCACGGTACGCTGCGCCCGAACCTGCACCTGCACGCAGATGCTTGCGCTTTGACCTCTCTTTACATTGTTTGTCGCTCCGTTGATCATGCAGGATACCGACGATCACTAGCTGGGTGCAGAACGCGCGCGTTGCCTCGCAATGGCGCTTATGAGTACACTGTAGTGTTGCACCATAGGTTGCCTGTCAACGTACCTAATGCCCCTTGCGATGGGTGCGACTCGAATGACCTAGCTAGATAGCGGAACAATGTAGGTAGCGCAATTAATAATGAAAAGTGATTTGAGGTCGCAATTCCGCGCCATTAACATAGCTACCTTCAGATATATGTCGTATGTATCTGTCCTAGGTACCAGAATTATTTCGTGAATTTTAGTGCATATTTCGTGGTCGCCGTCCCCGATGACGTCCACGGTTTTGATCGCATTTGATTGCGAAGTCGAGCAGTCTTGATGGACGCCGTCCAAATTTAGATGCTCGTGATCCCCAGGCAGCACCATGAGGACCCTACAATTCAATGGGTGGAAAAGACGCAGTGGTGATATATCAAAACCTTCTCTAAATCAGAGGTTTTAATATATTGCGGCTCTCCGAAGCTTAGCGATGGGTGATATATTACACTGCCAGTATAAGGTGCCGAGTTCCCGATGGCACCGCAACTAGTCAATCCACAATGTGTGTCCCAGCATTGAAAAAAGCAGCCAAAGAGAAGCCCAGGGCCACAAAGGAGAAGGGGAAGCGGAAGAAAAAGGACAAGGACGACCCCCCGGCCGGCCCAACTTGAATTGGATTTAACAACTCAGCCACAGGCAGCGAAAGCGAGTCGCGGAAAGAAGCGGCAGCAAGTTGAGGTTGATCGGAACTGCACTGAAGGTGGGGAGGACCTTGAATACCGGCCGCGACCTTCAAAATCGCGCGCGAAGGGGTAGAATAAAATCGTTTGTGCATGTTCAAAGGACAAGTTGACAGCATCAGACATCGATCTCCAAGTCCTTGCGTTCTTCCACAACCGAATCATCCCATTCGTCCTCCTGAAACCCCTGCTGGGACCAGTCCAACAACGCCGGTTGGGACCCATCCTCGACCTCGGCAAGAGTCCAGTCAGGATCAAAGTCGGATTCCATCTCAGACTTCCAGCCACGGTGTTGCGGAAGGTGCTGAGCAATCTCCTCGATATGGTTCTCCGCTCAATGCATTCGGACGCCTAACCCTCCAACTCGGGTCTGGAACGCAAGGCAGTCGGCCCGCATGTGCTGCCATTCAAGCTGCAAGTCGCGAATGACACGTTCGGTTGTTGCTCTGGTATCGATCTCGTGGCGAAGACGGACAACCTCGTTCTCCAACTGAGAGATACGAGCATGAAGAGCGTCTTGTTCGCTCATTTGTGGGAGAACGGGATGCTGATCTTCCATTTTGGGCTCCACCTTGCGACGCTGCCTTTTCAAGGAAATTGGTTGTGGAGACACTGAAGGTGAGGTCAGAACAAGTTTTAGGTGTGGCGAGTCAAGTGGTACCGCCGATTTCTCGGGAAGAAGAAAGGTTTTCCTTTTCGATTTTGACCACGGTAGCCTTGACCTCGTCCCGTGGTGCAGATTGAGCGCCGTCACAGAACTGTGTCATGCCCGAAGTCCGCTCTTGCCATTCCAATTGAGTCTCCTGTCCAGCTGGAGCACCCCAATAATGCGTGAAGGCGTCCTTGTCCAAGACTTGTGAATTCAAGTAGCCGAATTCCGGATTGAGCGCGCTGGAAAATTAAGGTCAGAACAATATTAATATTCAAAGAACTAAAGCCTTACAACGATGTCTTTGCTGCCCTGCGCTCCTTCGCTTTTCTGGTACGATTGTGGCTGGACATTTGGCAAAGCGAGCAAGAAAGCGAAGCCCCAAATGGTTTGTTTGTCAGTCTTTTGGGTTTTTTTCGTCTTGCGTCTCCCACTCTCTCATCCCATGTCGCAGAGCCCTTCATCCGACTCCCCTGGCATCATCCGCACTCAGCGCACACCGAGACACCATTTGCCTTATGGTCGTGGGCACCACAGCCGTCCTTCCAGTGGCGGAGGCGAAAATTTCAATCCTATGGGACCTGGCCATCCGGGCGACTTCGACAGACAATATCCCGCATACAATGACAACTCCAGCACAGGCTATGGGATTCCGTTCGCTCCCGTCCACAACTAGGAGCCATCCAGAAGACTTCCGTCGCTCACGACGGCCGTCAATATCGAGTCTCGACGAGCTCAGCACCCAGTACGGCCTCGATAGCACTCAGCGCAAGGCTGCCCATGACTTTTCTAAGGTGTGTGAGCCTTCCATTTGGTGTAATTACTCTCTTATGTGGCCCTCTTTCACAGCTCAGCGGTGAGGACCGCACAATCACCATGTTCCTCCGACTCCTCAGCATGGAGCAGCAAAACAAGGGAATTGAGCAAAAGATCGAAGATACTAGGGCTCATTTGCAGGCCGTTGGTACCTACTGCACGCAGAACTGGAGGCCATCGAAGCAGCAAACTGTACGTCGTTGTCCCCGCTCTCTGTCTAATGCTCAGCATCTGACATGTCGGGTAGAAACTGCTCAAGTCCCTTCTCAGGCACCACCTTATTCGGCCGCTCACGTCCTACAGCAACTTGATTCCCATTGTGGAGGTAAGTCATCTCGACTGTCGCGTTCAAATTAACCGCCTCACCATCATAGACCTATATTCACGACCACGCGAAGAGGCTGCATCTGGAGCTGTATAAGCAGGATCCCACCGTCAAAGCTTTTGTGCACGAGCTGCTCACGGTCGAAAACAATGCTGTGAGAAGTGCCATACGCAAAGCAGTATGTGGTCCAACTCATGTCTATCTTATTCGCCCCAACGCGATGTCCTAGATTTTTCTATCTGTAAAGGAGAAGACGGACTTGGAGACATTCAGCAAAAAGATTGTGAATGGATACCACTTACCTACAATCCCGAGCACCCCGCCGAAGGACATCATGGCCTGCTTGGCTCTTATGGTAAGCTTTTCCTTCACGTCTTTTCCTCGATGCTAGTTGACATTGATAATAGCGCCAGGTCGCCCGTCCTTTGGCTAAAAAGACGAGTACACGTGGTGGAGATACCGGCTTCTGGACCAACCTCGAGTCCGAGCTCGACGATCTATTTGAAAAAAATGGGAACAACCGCGATGGCTCTACGTGGCGCAAGTAAGTGCCCTGATTTCATTGCCACGACCGATGCTAATGCTGTGACGGCAGATGGGAGCAGCACATCATCGACGCCGACAACAGCAGGTATTCTGTCGTGGAGCGGAAAGCAATGCACGCACGCAGGAGATTGACGCAGCCATCCTCGTGAGACCTGTATCTGGCGGCGCGATTGCGTCTACATCTCCGGCCGCAACTACACCCGGGTCCGATGACGAGGATGGAGACGCCCAAGGTCTCGAAGAGCGGGATATTAATATACCTGCGCTGGGTGATCTTTGGGCTCTTAGTGTCGGTCCTGTTGTCCGCGTCCCGTAGATTACCGTCACCCCAAAAATTCATCTTGCTTTACACGACCTCAAGCCTATACTTGTAATTCCACGTAGTGTATTATATGGCCAATTATGCTTTTTTAACCTATTTACATTTTGCGCTGCCCAATGGACAGTAACTCAAATTTCGATGCGCACTGCATTGGTTTCTATAGGGCTGGTCCAGTGGATCCCAACGATCCGCATATCCAATGTAGATGTTGTGCCAATCATGCCCAATGAACAGTAACTGAAATTCCAATATGCACTCCATTGGAATTTCAAGGGCTTGTCCACCGGATCCCAAGGATCTGCTTATCTACTGGATGGCTATAGGGTGGCCATTGGATTCCGACAGTCATCAAACCCATCAAAATTTGATGACTCCCTGGATAGCCGTGTATATAAAATCCTCTAAATAGTTAGAAGAGGCTCATTATATACATATTAGAAGCTCACCTATTTAGGTAGTCCAAGTCGGGCCTTCAGCAGTGGCGTCGTTTGGGCGCACACCGCGCGCATGCCGCCGCTGCTGATGGTGCTGTCCAGATTGGGTCGTTGTTTACGCATGTTGCATTCCCATCAATGCTCTTCGTCCTCTCTGAGTCGCTACATTCGCTCCCCTTTGCCCGCAGCGCCCTTCCTGGCTCTGACTCTTCATAGAGGCTTCCTAGGTCCTGTCTATGTATCGTGACACTCTGATCGCCCCAAATCGTCCATACTGTACTATTTCGACCAAGTGTTCAGGTGACGCGTCACACGGACCGCTGAACTGAACACTTTTGGTCTTGGTGACGGTCACATCCAGGTTTCGTCGCCCAAATAGGCAAGAAAACGTCAAAATTTTTGCTCCGGCATTCACCGGATTACCATATATAGGAATTTGATCGTGATTGCCGAGAAATGAACACTTTGGAAAATGAACACCTTAGGTGACATGTCACAAGGCCTGAACACTTGGTCGAAATAGTACAGTAATACTGTTCAATTTCCTTCAATTCGTAGGACCATTTGGCATGTGACACCGCATACGAATTGATCCTTTCGTATGCGGGCCTGTGACCCGTGTGACCTACGAAAAATTTGTATAAAATTGCCCCGCAGGGCCGCTCGGAGCGAAATTTTTGTCTTAAACTGGTGGGAACCTTTCATATTAAGCCTTTGTGACCCTGTGACCTACGAAATTCTTCGTAGATTTTTGGGCTTGTTACCTGTGACCCTACAAATTGAAGGAAATCGAACAGTATGTTACAATTACGGCTGCGCCAGCACTGCCCCTCGGGGATTCGGAGCATTACCATATAAGCTGTCCTCGCAGTTCGGTTGCTCTGGAATTCGGTGTCGACCTTCTTTCATATTTGATGTCAAATCTCCTACCTACGGCCACAGCTCCTCAAATCCATCACAGAGCCCGCAATCGATGCTGCCATTTCCGTCGACTATTGCTTAATACTTGGCTCTCCCAGGCTCCTTTGCTCCTGGAATTATAGCCGGATAAAGTGCCGATGCAAGCCACAAGCCTCCTATATTCTTTTTGACTCTATTCTCACTGTTGCCCGTTTACCCGTTGAACGATGTGCTCCGAACTAAACCCAAACAATCCAATTATCACCCAAATATAACCCAAGTCTTTCCGATATAAGCAGCGATGCCCACAGAAATAAGACGAGGATCAGAAATAGGCCGATCAGAGGAAGCAAGGGCTGAGATACAGACAAGTGGTAGTCCCTTGTACAGGGCCTAACAATAGGTTGAAGGGAAGGTATAAGATTCCCACAGAAAGATGAACCTTCACTACAAGATATCACCAGGAATTGGCCTGAGAGATAATCGAGCAATGGAAATAAGATAGTTTAAGAGCTTCGCAGCTTTGAGACGAGCAAGTGTTGTGTGTGTGGTGGTGGTGATGTCCGGAGACGCATGATAGACCTCCTAGAGGCGAACGATAGACTATTTCCACGAGGATATATGCCCAAAAGCTTATTTCCCAGAGAACCCGATTGACGATTTACGATGTACAATGGACGATGAGCGATACGATTTGACGATGACGATTTGACGATGAGCGATGACGATGACGATAAAACGATTTCGATTCCAGTACTATGTAGCCTCAATCACGCCCTAAGACGTTTCCAGTAACCAACTTCTTATTCCAACAGAAAGGTTTCTCAATGTTAAAGTCCAACGACGATACACACTGCGCCAACCCCAGAAATAGCCCAAATCGCAAGCATTATGCCTACTAGTACAAGGGGATTCTGTGTCCTACTCGTAATAATGTCCCAACTACTTATACAAATCCCAAAATCATATGAAAGTCCTCAAACCAAGCAGAAATTAGTAAAATGGCCCGAGATCGTCCCTCCTTTCCCATATATCCGTCGGAGGAATAGCTGCGAGCGTATTGCCATTGGCCAGAGCCCAGGTAGTTCCTGATTTCCCGACCATGCGGCTTTTGTCATCCAAGATATTTGAAAACACCAGTCCCCTGGCTGACTGATATCACTTCGTCCGTCTATCCCTTTTGTCTCCTGCCCCTTTCCCGTAGCTCCTGACCATCGGATCTTATTCCCCTGGCCTCCAGCTTTCCGTAGATATCCCTAGTGTAACCTTTTCCCAGAAAGGTTTCTTATTCCCAACTTCGCTTCCTCGGAATAAGATCAATCCCATCAGATTGTCTTAACCGACCTTCGCTTATCCCGGAATCCCTCCGGCATAAGTTTCCCCGACCTCACACGCCTGTCACATGGAAGGCCTTTCCTTCAGCCGAGCAGAAATAAGCTTATTCCCGCATGTCCCGTTTGTAAGTATCTCTGGCTTATTTCTCGTTGTGGAAATAAGCTCCAGAAATAGTCTCTTTAGAGGTTTGTGGGCTACACCTTTCCTCTACGGTTTTCGAGGCGAGCACTGCCAGTCCGCAGGGTAGTCACCTACCCTTTGTACCCGTTACTCTGTGATCCTGACCCTGCCAGCTATACCGAGACCGTATACTAGCTCTCAGAAATAAGCCTATACTGTAATCAGACTATTCCGAAACGCGCAAAAAGTGCGGTGTTTAGGTATAGTTCAATTCCAGACAGTTCACCGTGTCACAAAGTGAATGGAAGTTATGGCCGAGGTCGCAGGTTCGACTGCGATGGACGTGCGTGCGCAATGGGATTTTGCGTACACCACGAGCGCGGGTGCGCGATGAGGATCTGCGCGCAACGAGCGTGGGTGCTGCGGCTCCATGGGTGCAATGGGTGTGTGTGTGCGCAATGGTGTTTGGCTTGGGTGGGCGAGAATTCGGGGCATGGGCGAGGCAGAGGTGTGGAGGCGGGCAGAAGGGATGCAAGGTGAGGTGTTGTGTGGGCGTTCAAAGTGCGAGGAAGGTATCTTTCGAGGTAGGAGAGCAGCGGCGTGCATGCTTGAAGCTGGCGCCGCTTCGAGGGCCGAGGTGCATTCGAAGTAGACAGTGTGGGCATCCGAAGTGTGTGGGGCGGGGTTCCAAAGCCGTGGCACATGGGCGTCCGATTGAAGCAGGGGCCGAACGGGCGGAGTGGGCGGACGGGGGAAGATTTGAAGTGTGGGGCAGGTGGGCGTGGGAAGTTCGGGACTGGCATACAAAGTGCATGGCGCACATGGGAAGTGGGGTGAGCGTGCGTAGTACAAGGGTGGAAGCAGGCGAGTGTACTAGACAGTGTTTGAACAGTGGGGCGGGCGTTCAATGAGGTGTTCGAGATGAGGGTCACGAGATACAGGCAAGCGGGTTCGAAGTAGACGGGCACATCGTGTTCGAAGGGGCGGACGGACATTAGAGAGTTTGTGATAGCCAGCTGGAGCAACCCAGGTGGCCTTTGGGGCATGTGGAGCCAGGTGGCTTCAATGTCAGCAGGTGGCTTGCTGAATGACATCATTCCTGCTCTTAAACCTCAAATAACATCCTTTTGCTTACATACATCAACTGCAACCTGCAAAATGACCATGAAAATACACTCTAGAGGCAAGAAAGGCACCTGCAACTCCAGAATATCAGAAAACATCTTATACAGGTCCTCCCAAGGCTGAGGCTGAGGTATAAAGACACCAGAGGTACAGTATCCTGATTTATCATGGTCATAAACATGTAATTAGAATGAGACAT
Organism: Mycena galopus ATCC 62051; assembly: GCA_014925785.1. Taxonomy (NCBI): domain Eukaryota; kingdom Fungi; phylum Basidiomycota; class Agaricomycetes; order Agaricales; family Mycenaceae; genus Mycena; species Mycena galopus. Next base: position 124,101 of record WIQG01000286.1, read on the forward strand.
ACTTTGGGAAAGCCACCTAGAAAAGCCACCCAATGCTGGAGCCACCCGGCTCCACATGCCCTAGAAGCCACCCGGGTGGATCTGCACAAACTCTATATTCAAAGTGGCCGGGACATGGGGCGGGGGTTCAAGGGGCGAGGCAAGCGGGCTTTCGAAGCGAGTGTTACAAGCGGGCAGGCAGCCATTTGAAGCAGGTGGGCTGGGTTTCGAAGCGAGCAGGCGGACTGCGAGGGGCGGAGGTTCGAAGATCGGGGCGGGTGGGCTTTCAAAGCGAGCGTACGCACATTAGAAATGGGCTGGCACGCTTTGGAAGTGAGCATAGGTGCGTTCGAAATGAGTGGGTGTGCACTCGAAGTGGGGCAGGCAGAGGTTTGAAGGGTGCATGCACATTGGAAGTAGGGGGCCATGCGCAGGCATGCAAAGTACGAAGGGCGTGCAGGTGTTGACGTGTTCGAAGCAAGTGGGTGGGCGGGCGGGCGGGAGTTAGAAGCGGGCGGGCAGGCATTAGAAGTGGGTGGCATGGGCTCCAAGAGGGGGGCGGGCGAGCTTTTGAAGTGAGCGTGCATGCATTAGAAGTGGGTGGGGCATTTTTCTAGGAAACGCACCTTCAAGAGCTTAGGGAACGCTGCGAGACACATTTGAAGTCGTACAGGAAGGGCATGGAAGCGGCATGCATGCGTTAGAAGTGGGCGGGTGGGCATTCAAAGTGCAGTTGTGTGTGTTAGAAGTGAGTGGGTGGGTGTTCAAAGGGGCACACACAGATTTGAAGGGGGTAGATTCAAAGTAAGCAGGAGAGGGGGAACCGGGCCGGGAGAAGGGTGTTCGAAGTGCTTTCGAAGTGCGTTAGAAGTAGTGTTTGAAGTCGGGGCAGAGGGGTTGCGTAGTAGGGAGGTCGTTTTCGAAGTGGACCGAAGTGGTGGAAGTGAATGATGGGACGAGCAATAGCACCGACGCTCGTCCAAAAACCCAAACGCTAACTTACCGAAAAAGGAAAAAATTAGAATTGCAGACCAAGTTTTGAAGCTAATTAGGTGATCTAACCAGAAGATTGTGCCAAATGAAAGCGGCTTGGTACTCAAATTACCTTACTCTGAAAATTAGAACCAACTTCTAACGGTTATCAAAATCGCGTGTTGGATACTTCAAAAAAAAACAGCTTACTTTTGCAAAGGGTCTAGCGTTAAAGGAACTGACCATGGGAAAAAATTATAACCGGATTAAGATAGAGAATCAATCCCTCTTTCAGATAAAGGTATACTCATAGGCGTAGGTTCATTTTGTAGGATACTTCTAACGGGTAGTAAGCGAGAAAAAGAATTTACACGGAATGACTAGGGGGATATCGCTCATCGCATTCGCCAGTACATCAGACTAGAACAAGGTCATCTTTAATAGGGGAAGTCGGAGTGAGCGATTCTTGCTCGATTCTGACTTCTCTATTCTGCAGTGGTATTCCCAAGGGGGGATGGGGATTCAAATTCTGTACGTGGGGAGGAGGGGGGGGGTCCAGGTCAGGCTGAAAAAAACTTTTCAGTATATAAAGTTTGAAGCTTCAAAATGGCTAATAAACCATGAGGGAGGTGTTAGCTCATTGTAAGAACATATATAGCTGCCCAGGGAGTGTATAGAAGAAGGTTTACTAGTCTGAACCCATGCATTCCATAATTCAAGCCAAGTTGAGGCCAACAGTGGTCAATTCTCTAGTTAGGAAGTATTTAGTTGTGAGAGTGCAGAGTGTCAATTTATCACCAACACTTGTTTAGATAGTATAAAAAAGCATGATCAAGCTCAAGGAGGTGGTGGGAATTAAGTTGAACAGCAGCGGCTGGACCCGGAGAGATCGGGCCGTCCCTAGGGGTGGGAAACTCCTTCCCTATAAGGAAGGAGGGGGAGGGGGGGGGTCAGCTTGGGGTCGAAAAAAACTTTTCGACCCTATATCCGATTTTCGAATCCCGATCCCCCCTTGGGTATTCCCTTACTCTGGAGCATCACTAAATCACCACCGAATGATGTTCATGTCGTTTATGTACTATGCCTGCACTCACTCTGTGTTTGAAACAAATCTTCGCAGAGTCTGGGGCCTCCGCCAACCGTCACAAGCAACAGCAGCCCATGTATATCCGATTTCAACTACAACAACTTCAGGGCACTACGCTAATTGGAGTATGTTGAATATTTGCTGACCTTGATCAATTGCTGGCAATAGGAAAATTAAACGTGGATTGATCTCAAGTATACCTAAGCTCCTGTGGCCCGACCCCATTCTCCAACCTTGTATCTTGGCGCCCTTGCATGCCAATACGCGCTCCCACTGGTCGCGAACATGGCCGCTTCGACATACCGCTGTACCCTCCCCACATGCACTTTTTCCTCATCCTCTTCCTTGACCTTAACACTATTCTCCTCCCAATCCCGCCACATCTTCTCAAACTGTCTCTCATACCCGTGAATCCTCTCTCTTAGCAACTCCCTCGCTGTATGAATACCGCAGCAATACTTCTCCATAATCCACGTAACGCAGTTATACACCCGCCCGTGCCCGCCCGCCGCCGTGTGTGCAGCGAACTCCTTGTCCCACGAATAATAGTCATTTGTGAGTGCGCAAGCTTTTCCCAAGCAAGAGATAAGCGGCGCAGCAAGGGATTGCTCTGCAGGACTGAGGGGCAGGCAGGCGATGCCGAAGGCGGAGACGGCGTAGTATAACGGAATACCGGCGCCATAGAACCGATGCTCAATGTACTCATCAAGGTGAGAAATTCCTTTGTGAAAGACTCGGCCTGGTAGTTGGCGAAGAGCTCCCACTCGTGCAGCAGGGCCGCCGTAGCGGGCTGGTCGAGCGCGAGGAGGCGGTGGAACATGCGGTGTTCGAGGGATTGTAACGCGTTTGGCGAGGGCGATGTAGACGTGGGGTTAGCCCCGCCCTTAAGCTCAGCAGAAAGGGTGCGGAGAGCCGATATGGACTGGGAGGCATCAGTGCCGTTTTGTGCGGGGGAAGGAGAGGATGGGATGGGATGATAATCCGGGAAAGGAAAGATGCTTACCTTCGACTTATCCACACTATCGCGATCGGCATCTGCGAGATCTGTACCACACAGATGACCACTTAGACTCTTTTTATCATTTTTCGCATCACTGCACTCACCATCATACCAAATCATAAAATCCATAATGTATGCACACATATACATCCTTTCCGCCAAACACTCAGGAACTCCGACAGTAGCGACATGCCCGTGGGGGCTCCCGCCGGCGGCTCCAGAAGGAGGCTTTCCAAGTGCAGCCGTCCATTCGTCTTTGAGGTCACGGTTAGCCGTGGAGGCGACGTCCTCCATCGAGTGCACGCGGACTGGCAGCAACGTGAGCGTCCCTGAGGCGAGGATTTCTAAGGGAGGTACGGGCGTGGAAAAACGGAACAGCAAAGCAAGCCCAGGACCAGAAAGTGCTGACGCCATGGTAGATGTGGCTTTACAGATACTATGGCCGACTTAAGTAGTGGGGTCAAGTAAGGCCCGCCCGAGCCTGTCACCCATATGCTCCCACTGGCTTAAGCCAAACCTGTTGGCATCGAGGATCCGGCTTAAAAGCCAATTAAGCCGGGAGTGGATTAAGCCGGTAAATAAGAGTGAGGAGTGCAAAACAGACGAACGAAGGTTGATGGGTAGAAGGGGTATTGACAGGTCAAAGTGAAAGGATGAACACACTAATACACTCTGTTGTCGTAAGGAAAGCCGGCGACAGAGTTGCGAGTTGACCTTCGCTTCCTTCATCTGATCCTGCCTCTGTGACTTGGCCGCCACATCTATTAAAGCCGGCTCTTTCACATTATGCCGTTATATCAAAGTCGTACTTTGTCGTTCTACGACCCCGGCTGGCAGGAATTTAACAGTATGTTGGCTTGATTTCACTGTTTTGAGACCCTCTGAAAACGTGCCCATTTACAGCCCAAATTGCGACCGTGGTCGATCCCATTGGTGGCATCCGAATCATGAACCGCGACTTGGGCTTAAACGGCTTGAACGGACATGGGCGGCTTAAACCGACTTGAACGGCTCAAACCGACTTGACTGGCTCAAACCGACTTGGATGGCTCAAACGGCTTAACGACTCAGTTGCCAGTGTAATGGCTTAAAGCTATCTTATAATGAACTAGTACATAATTATTTCTGCCTCTCACTCGTCGAGACTTAAGTGGCTTAAGCTTGATCTGACTTAAGCCAGATTCTCGATGCCAACGTGTTTGGCTTAAGCCATAGGGGAGCTGATCTTCTCCCGAGCGCCGCAACATTTTTGAAACAATTCAGTATGCCTCAGAATTATTGCTATCAGTCTAGCATGGGAATGGATTGAGATTCTAGGAAAACGGCGGATGCCATCAGCTGCCGTGAGCTTATTGCGACCGGCCTTCAGGCACCTTGATCATGTCGAATTACTTGCCGGTAAGCCGGAAGGCGGCGGGTTGAGTCACCTCTCCAACAAACTCTGACAGACACTGCCTGGGGCGCTAACATTCACTGCGTCCAAAGCCTTCCTAGACTCAGCCTCTGTCAAGGTTGCTAGGCAGAGCCAGACAGAGCAGCTCTGGGGAGGTACCTACACCTGACGTGTATAGCTCTGTATAGGTCTGTCTATATCTGCATACTTATGTATAGTCTAGTCGAGGCGTGTTTAGCTCAGTCTAGGTCTGAGTAGCGTCCTACACAGACATTGAATTCCTGAGAATACAGTTTTCTGATTATTCAATGGCATTCCATCCTTAGTACTCTAACATCTCTTCATAAAACTAAGTATATCCAAGCCCCCTTAGAATTCAACTACAGCGTTGCTGATTTACGGTATTAGGATGGATACGGTGATGCGATGCCGCCCCGATCGAGCCAAAATCGAGCCCAAATTCGGTACTAATACAAACGAGTAGCCAAGAGTCTGAGACAGTGTGATGCTTCGAGTCCTTTCGGAGTGAAGCACACAATATCAATGAACTTAGTGAGGTGGGAACAAGAGAACGGGAATGAGCTCCTTGTTCAAGGTAAGAGTGCTAATGTAGGCTACTTTTACATGAGTTTAAATAGACTACAGTTAATTTGAAATAGCTACAGATTGAGTCAACGAGAGTCACTATGACTCGTATACGAACTATCGAACTCCGGAGTGACTCGAGAAGTGAGTCGAGATGTTCGGAAGCGTAAGTAGACGGAGGCAGAGGGTTGTACGACGGCCCGAGTACGCCGGAACCTTACAGACAGGACGGAAAAAGCGAGCTTGAAATTCTGTCGGCATTTGAAATCGCATGCGCGTTTGATGCAGCCTGAAAAACAGCTTCACGAATCCAGAAAAGCAGCACGTAGAAAGAAAGGCTGAGTTTCGAGCGAGGTTGTTCAATTATTGAGTTCGTTCCAAGTTTGTTCCGATCGAAAGCAAAGACAGGAGCCACACAGCCACATTTGATCCCATCATCTTCCTCTCTTAACCACCTACGACGCCGTTTCCAGGTTCTCTGGGCTACTCTTCGACTTGACACCGTCAGAACCATGGACTGCTGAATATATTCATGCCCTTCTGGCTGAATGCCGCTCGACACGTCTATCTTCGTTTAGCTTTATCGCACAATTATGATCTCTCTTGGGAACAGGACTGAGCGTCCTCGTCTATTCGACGCAGAAAATGCTTGCGCAGATCCCTCCTTGCTTGAGCCTGTGCTCGCAAGCCTGGCTGACAAGGAGGATCAAAGCTCGCCGCGGTCGTCCTTCCTCGCACTCGTCTTCCAGCGTAGTCGTCATGCTTGTCCTACCCGTCCGCCTCGACCTATTTGTCGGGATCGTCGCCGGTCGTCTTCCAACCTTCGGCTTCGACTTGCCTCGCCCGTGGCGTCTACGGCCCTGCGCCCCGTCGCACCCTTCCCGACTCCTCACGCCGCGGCGGGGTCCGGCCTCCCATCCCCCAGATCCACCAGCCGCCTCTTCCTGAATCCGCATCGTCCCAGATGTGTTTCCTTGACTCGCAGCAGGTATCCTTTGCATCGCCGCGAGCTCAACTGTCAAGTTTCGCTTCCCCTGCTTCCCCCCAAGCCTGACCTTGCACGGGCGATCGCCCACAATCGATGCCTCGCATGCCCGCCGTCCACCGTCGATGCACGCGTCGGGTCGTGCGAGTCGACTCGACTCGACATCAATGCTCTCGACGCGCGCGGTTCGTGCCCTGCGACTCCAGGCATAGGGCACGGTCCACAGCGCCTGGATCATCGCAGGCGTGCCGCGTGTATGTTTCCGCCCTCTCCGCGTCGAGGAGCAGGGACTCGTCACCCCCTTCTACTGCACGTATGTCGCTCGCGCTGCGCAGGCGCCCGCCTCCAAGCCACACGATCAGCTGCTACCGACGCTTCATCGCCTTTCCACTACCGCCGCGCTTGAGCTCGAGGAGGACCACGGCTCTCTGCCCGATCCGGCCGTGATTCCGATTCGCAGTCCCCCGTGCGCGTGCGGGGTCGTGTCCGCCCGCGGTGTCCATCTTGATCTCGATCTCGATGCGGTACATCTTCCTCCGCCTCGCCAGCCGCCTTACCGCGAGACCGCGCAGCGCACCTCCCTCGCCAAACTCCGCTCTGCACCACACTCTCTGTGATTCACCGCGCTGCTTGGGAGCTTCGCTGTGTGGGGATATGAACCGCACTCCCTTCCCAATTGCCCTGAGCTCGTGCGCGTACGGGTGTACTGAGCATGCGGATGCATGCCAGCGCAGAGGCGGAGAGAGAGCAATGATGGGAAGACGATAAGGGCGGACGGGGATCGTGGGTGCGGGGAAGAAGAAGAGCTGGGAGAAGAGGGCGACGGAAGGGTGGATAGATGGACGAGAAACGGAGTGAGAGGGCGAGGTAGAGGGATTGGATAGCGGGCCGCATGCCAGTGATAACGAATCCTCGATGCAGAGCTGCACGTACAAGCAGCAAGACCACTCCTCATGCTCACGGCGCGCGCCTCAAGCCCACACGACCTTCAAATGCTGTGCAGCTGGCTGGGCACTGAGACGAATCCCAGCTCAGCGCGATCTTGGTGAGTACTTCTACTTCGTCCTGCCTGTACGTGCGCCAGGCTAACCTCACTCTTTCTTTCTGCTTAGCTTTCTGCGTGCCCGAGATGTGCGCTGCGTCGAGGAGCAGGTCGCTCCCCGGCGCCTCTGCTGTCGTACCACACACCACGCCTTCCACGGCGGCACGTACTCCCGTCACCATCACGCGCTTAGCTCCCCCGAACCGCGTTCTCGGCGCCCTCGCCCTCCGCGCGAACCCTACTCTCGGCGCGTGCGAGCGGATCGAGGATGCGAACGGGAACCGGGGAAGGACTCGGGTCTCCGCTCGCATACGCATCGGTGGTTCGGACCCGGCGGCGACGCGATGCGATGCGGTGCAGCGTATTGAAGGAGCGCGCGCACGGGACAGTGCGAGCCGTGCAGTGATTTCTCCACCGCAGCCGACCGCGACCTCGCCTCTGCTTCTGCGTTTGTACCCACGAGGATGCGCCGCGCGTCGCAATACTTTGCGCTGCTCGTCGTCTCCTCGTGGCTCGGCTCGAATAGGCCCGCATCTTCCTCGCGATCGCCATCCTCCCGCTCGGCGTCCCATCGCTGCCGGCGCGCGGTCTTGGCATGGGTCTGTGTCCGGCGCGAATCGCAGGAGGAGACGTGGAGTAGGGCGGGCGAGGGGAGCACAGGACGGATAGACGACGAGACGAAAACCGGCGGACGGAGGGGCGTGGGCCGAGAGAGCGGAAGACACGAGAGGGAGAGAGGGTGCGGGAGAGGGAGGATAATGGGATGAAGAATGGAACAAACGCACGAGGAGCAAGGCTCTTCGTCGTGCGGGCACTCGGGGACGCCAGAGGTTATACCCTGGCCCATTATCCGTCGACTTCTGGATTCTGTGATTATCTTACCTCATCTCCTGCTTTCCCTGTCGTCCACCACGTGTCCTGTCTAGCTTGTCCACGCCTCCGCGTCTTCCACTGGACTCCGCCGCCCGACATTCTCGTCGACGTCCCGGTTCCATGCACGGAGCGCCAGGAGGCTTACAATTCCACTCGGGACTCGTACTTAATTCCCTTCGGGGCATATTTCTTCCCTCCATCGCTCTCCCAATCTATCTCGTCTTCTTCGTGGTTTTCTGTTCGCTGGCGGAAGCTTTGTCTCTATTTGGTCGGCCAAGTCTCTTCAATCTTTTCCTCCTTCGCATGCCCCGCCACAGACCTCGGACCCTCCGGGCTGTGTTTCAAGTGTACCGGGGCACGTTCTCCCGCCGCATCTTGTACGGCGGATGTGGGGATGATGAGCCGGGCTTGCCGGATGCTTCCATCGATTTTTATTTATTTTATTTTATTTATTTCGACTTTATTTCGAGGTGGAATGCTGATACGTTCTTTGATTTGCGGCATAACACCCAATGTACTAAACTCGTATTCAATCTTCATGAACCACCCAATAGACATGAAGGTTGTCGAGGTACCCCAGAAAAAGAATATTTAATTGCGAACAAGGCTCATCCTTCGTTTCTCGGCGACTCAATTAATTACTGACTTGACATACACGTTTTGTCCGACTTGAATCGCGCAGCTCGAGGTCAGCCAAGGATTCCACGCCAGGATTTGAGTGATTGCAACGCCGAACTTGGTCTCGATGGCACCGCACGAGTCGTCTGACACGACCTGCGGGCGAGTCAATCCCGAGTGAATGCGAGACAGAAAGGACGGGAATATGAACAACTTACGGTGTATACCTGTGGACACGGATTCCCGCCGCCCGCGACACAGTAAGCTTCGCCCAGTTGGATGGAGTGCAGGCGGAGGTCAGCGCGGTGTTCCGGTGTGAGGGCGAGGTCGTATTTTGTATCAACGGCAGTGCAGATATCCCCGCTCGCAATCTACCAAGACCGGAACGCGATGTGAGCTATCTGCAGTGGAAGGAGGTGTTGGCTTACCGTGTAGTAGGTGGTGCAGTTGGTGAGCATCCCAGCCGCGATATTCGCGGGAGGTCCAGTCGAGCCGGTAGACGGTGTCCCGGGACACACACATTCTGTCCGATTTGAGGCGCGCAGGAGGAAGTCAACCAGGGGCTCCAGGCGAGGAGATCGTTGAGCGTGGCACTAAACTTAGACTCGATGGTGCGACACGAATCTCCCGAGACGACCTACCACTGAAATTTCTACCACTGAAATTTAAACATCAGCATAATGTGGCATCAAATTTCGTGTTGACTCACGGTGTAGACGCCTCCACCACCCGCAACACAATACGCCTCGCCCAATTGGATGGTCGTGCAAGCCGAGGTGAGTGCTGTGTTCCACCGCAGTAAATCTGAGAGCGCAATGTCGTAACTTGGCGTCCATAGCTGTGCAAGTGTCGCCTGGCATGGTGCTGTTGGCACCCCAGCGAGCTCCTTCGCACTTACGTAACACCCCTCTTAGGCCTATTCTTCTGTACTAGTAAAATAGGCCTAAGGGGGTTGACGGCAGCGACAGCAGGAAGAAAAGAAGCGCCCCATTTACATAAGTACACATAAGTACTTCCCTCGCGCCGTCCCCGCTGCCCCGCCGCCACTGGACATTGGCTCCGCCGTGGCCCGTCTCCGCCCCGCCGCAAAAATTCCCGAATGACTGCACCCAGATTTCACACTAGGTAAGATTCATATTATCTCCTCCGAGTTGCCCATGGCGCGCCTACATAACCTCCCTTGCCCCGCCCCCGTTGCCCCTCCGCCACTGGATATTGGGTCCGTCGTCTCCGCCCGGCAAAAATTCCCAAAAGGCCTGCAGTCACACTATAGGTAAGATTCACATTTTCTATTTACACGAGCCTCCGAGTCGCACATGGCACGTCTACGTAGGCGACGTCACCTCCATCCCTCCTAGATTTTCAGTCCACTCAAATTTGTGTGCTCACACATGGGTTTTATTTTAAAAAGTCACCAGGCCTTGTATGCTACAACAAGTAAGTATGTGGAGGCCAACATCGCCTCCACCGCTGCCGCCATCAAGATTCAGATCCGGTTTGTAGCTAAATAAGTAAGAATAAGACAAGGGAGGACACGAGGCTCGTATACGCCGCGTGCGCGCAGCTGCTTAAAACTAGCGCACAGGGGTTTTTTGTGAGCCGGTAGCGGAGCGAACCAGCGGTTGAGCAGTGAACAGAGGTGGTGGCAGCAGCCGCAGCGGAGCAACATTACCGCGGCACTGCGCGCTCTGTCTTTGGGTGTAGCACAAAGTAGATTTTGAGTTTGGGGGGAAATACTACAGCGGGGTGCAATGAAGGTGCGATAGCGTGACGGCAGTGGGACCTGACGGCAGTGCTGGGTGCGGTGTGTGGGACGAGAGATGCAAGATTATATGACTGCTGGAAAGGCCCAAGAGCGGGTATGGAATCGGTGATGAAGCAGTGAGGGCCGCGCGGCTCTGACGGAGGCAGCGGTAGGGACAGCGCGGCTGTGATGGAGGCAGCAGTGGTGACGGAAGCGGGGTGAACGCTGAGAGCGGTGCACGTGTTACCCCCAGCATAGAGTAGTGGGGTAGCGAGGGATGCCGCGAACAAGCCGCCGAGCAGCAGGCAATGTTATGTTAGCATTGTGAGTCCACACGCAGAAATACTTGAAAGAAGGGCCAAAGAAATGAAATTATCGGAAAAACATACCATCTATAATCTTTGGTACCATGTTTCTTTGCTTCTTGAGTTTGTGACCCACCACTGGAATTGGGGACAGTGGGGGTGGCGGCAGAGGTGGCGGTGGGAGTGGAGGTGACGGCGGAAAGATCTTGATTTTTTAGCCTTTCGGAGCCCGGGAACCGGCTTGAAATCCAAGGATTAAGACCACAGGAGACACATATATCAAGGGAATACATTGTGCAGGCTGAGATAGTAGAGACGGCGGAGGTGGTGGCGGCAAATGGACAAAGATTGTCACTCCCGCTGTCACTTACCTCACCCGATCAGCCAATCGGAAGACGAATAACGATGAACATTATGTGTTTTTTTAATTGTGAGTGTATTTGGTTGTGAACCCTTGGGTTTAAAGTTGAATTCAGGCTCTAGTACTGTGCCCCCTACTCATCATATATTTTTTAGTATTTGTATGTATCTTTGAAATTGTGTGCACGATTTCGACTGAAAGGTCCGCTACGTCTCACTAGTATCCTGGTTCAACTACAGTATTTTCCCTGAACCCATAGAGAAAAAATTGTGGCTGGATAGAAACCTTCTCTAAGTGATTGTAGTGCTGTAAAACCAATCTCAGACGGTGCCGTACTCCTTCTATCCTTTGTTTTGGGCAGTGAAAGTCGAATTTATTCATTCAGAGTCCATGTTCAACTCGATTGAGCAGACGCTGTAGCATGGTCCAAAAGGTATGCATTTCTCTCTGGAATGGGTTCCTTAAGTGTCCAAGCAACTCTCGGAGTTGGCAATGTGGTATGCAAGAATGGGCAGACTCTGAGACATGTACGAGTTCTTGGAATATTAAATCCCGGCAAGTTCTCTGCGGCAATCGCGCCGGCTCTCGCTACCGTTCTTCTTTATCCCCCTGCTCTGTCGCTCGAGAGGCTGTGGTGATGCTTTATGGAATGCGTCAAAAGGGATTTATTGGAAAAGGAAGAAGCAAGATACAGAAACCAAATAGACTCGGGGACGGGTCGAGTAGAAAACGGCCAGCAGCTCGATGACAACCACACCCTTTGTCCCTCTCCTCCACCTGACCTCCCTCTTCCTCCGTGTGTCCGTACTGGCCACAGACGCGAGCTCGATTTGCCCAAACTACACCAGCGCCGCACCGGCGACGCCAGCTGCCACGCTACGAGCGCCTTGCCCCCCATGTATACCATCTCAAGTGCGTTTAGTCTCATCGCTGAGCTGCCACTGCCGCTGCCAATCGTGAGCACGAGCACGCCACGGCGAGAAGAAAATGACCCCGAAATGGCGGAGAAGGGGAGCGAGTGGATGGGCGCTTCTGCGACAGGACAGGCGTCGGTGGTGTGGACGAGCGGAGAGCTGCTGGAGGGGTGCTAGCACCAATGGACTTGCCTTTGGCGTCGAGCGTGCGGACGCCGCTGCGGCTGCAGCCGATGAGCAAGAGCGCAGGGCGGTGGCGACAATGTACTGTGTGAGTGCGGCATACGATGCAGCGGAACACCGCATGATGCTCGTTGGGCTGTTCGTCACTTACCTGCAAAATTCTTTGCACGGCTGGTGCCAGGCGTACGCGGACGCTGCTGCGGCTGCCGCCAATGTACAAGCGCGCGGCAGTGGCGACGAGGTACTGTGTAAAGGCGGCGCACAATGCAGCAGAATCAAGCGCGTCACTTGCCTGCAAAATTCACTGCACTGGTGCCAGGCGTGCGCGGACGCTGCCGCGGCTGCCGTCAATGTATAAGCGCGCGGCAGTGGGGACAAAACACTATTTGCGAGGAACGTACAATACAATAGCACTTAGCACGACACGCGTTGACTCTTCCACCGCTCACGCTGAACCATAGGAAGCCAGGCTGTCGACAAGAAGGAGGTGGCGGAGCATCCGCGCCCGCAGCAATTGGAGCTAACCAAGAGTTTGGTGTATAGGCTGTAGGCGGCTTAAGCCCTGAGACGAAGTATTCCCGGTTTACAGAGCCCAGCTGCAGCTGCCGCTGACCTGGCGATGGTGGAGGGCGGTGTAACGGCTAGTAGTCTGGGAACCGATCGCCGTCAGAGCTGTGGTTGCCAAGTTTCAAGTTGAAAAGCAAGATAAGGGCCAGAGGGAAACAAGAGACGCCATGCAGAGGAGCACGTAGTACAGCGGTGGTGGCGATGGCGGTAGGGAGTAGACAGGCCGGCGGTAACCAAATGGGGAAGTGCCGTAAACGGCTTCTTTTCTTCCTGCTGTCGCCTCCGTCGACCCCTCTTAGGCCTATTTTACTAGTACAGAAGAATGGGCCTAAGAGGGGTGTTACGTAAGTGCGAAGGAGCTCGCTGGGGTGGCTGTTGGCCACATCGCCTGCGTGAGCTGATCATGAGCGACAAATCACTCACAGTGTAGTAGGTGGTGCAGTTCTTCAGAGTCTCCGTGGCGATATTGGCGGGCGGCCCGGTGCTTATGGCCGTCGTTCCATTGACACAAAGATTGAGGTCAACCAAGGGTTCCAGGCCGTTGAGCGTAACACTAAACTTGGTTTCGATCGCGCCACAAGAGTCGCCCGATGCAACCTAAGTTGAAAGTTGGAACAACTGGGATGTGAGTGTTGATTCAGGTCACAGTGTAAACAGAGGGGCATGCATTTCCACCGCCCGCGACACAGTACGCCTCGCCGGGTTCGATGATCGTACAGGCTGCGGTGAGGGCGATGTTCTAGCGGCACGTCCACCAGCGCGAGGTCATACTTCTTGTCCATAGATGTGCACTTTCGGTGCTGTTACCCGTCTGTCGTGTAAGTGTAGCAACAAATTACTCACGGTGTCGCCGGAAGCAATCTTCCACACTGATGTCAATGCTCGCGTAGAACAAGAGAAAGAATAGTCCTCACCGTATAGTGAGTTGAGCAATTCGACAAAGAGCCAGCCGCGAGATTGGAGGGCGGACCTAATATAACCAGATTGAAATCACATTACTCTCAAACGGAACGGGGCGCACCAACCCACCAAATGATGAGTGAGTTCTTGTCGCATTTTACGTGCAATGCCTCAAGTTCTCATTCAGATCGGGCTCTCAAATACCGCCCCGGAATTACTCAGTTCATCGCCGATAATCCCGACCTACACGGGGTCGAGTTGACAATGCAGGACTGGAATGCAATCAGCCTGGTCTCAGACTGGCTGCTTAACTTCTGTTCAGCTACGAGTCAAATGTCCACCACATCACGTCCGATGCTCTCCTCAACACACAAGATTTTTCGAGGTCTTCAGAAAACCGTAAAAGAGAAGCTTGCGGCGCTCCCGAAAGATTCATCTCCGGAACTCGTCGAGGGCTTGACAAAAGCTCATCGGAAGTTAAGTGACTATTATTACAAGTACGACACATACCCATTTTATATTTGGGCTGCTCGTACGTTTGAATCTCCACTGTCTAGCAACAACTGACGCATTTGCAGTTCTTGATCCTAGGCTCAATTACAAGAAACTTCGCAAGGACTATGCCGGTGATCCAGAACTTTCGCGATATCTCGAAAAGCAGAAGAAGGAATTGCGGACTTATTTCGATGTGCATTACCCGGCCTCCGTGTCCTCTACAACAACCCATTCGTCCACTGCAACCACTCGAACAACGAATGGATCAGAGACTTCTCACGGGCCTATTAATTTCGACGACGACGGCTCGGATGACGACGTGGACATGGACGAATTGGAGACTTACTTTGACGCTCCTCGAGCCAAAGATGTGGACCCCGTTCAGTGGTGGTATGCTCGGAAGGCCGAGTACCCGCGCCTGTATCAATTTGCACGGGATATTATGTCCATCCCCGGTACGCTTGTTGAACTTTTCTGGTCATGTAAAGGAAAGGCTAATGAATTGAGCCAGGTTCTGCCATTGCAGTTGAGCGTGTTTTCTCTGGTGGGAGAGACACCATCTCTCTCCGGCGAGCACGTTTGAAGCCGGAAACCATCCGGACGTTGATGTTGCTGAAGCATCATCTTCGCTTAAAGCGCAAGCGCCTCGAAGACCTTCTTGAGACTGCGCAACAGGTTTAGATACATCTAATTACATATAATTCAAAATTTAATTGATCTTTACGGTCGTATACCAAACGTATACGGTCGTAATACCCGTAAAATGTACCGTACCGTACCGTAAAGGGGTCCTGGGCAAGTTTTACGGTTACGGTTGCGGCCGGTTAGGACCCGTAATCGACCGTAATCGTTACGGTCGTAACCGTATACCCCTACACGGGCGTGATAGAATATAAGGAAACTCAGACTGATTAGCGGTTCTTAAATGGGAAATCACAGTATGCGACTCCACCTGCACATGTAAGTCCTGGGTTCAGAGCCAGGAACTGGGTGCTGGTGATGTCTTAAGCATCCGCGATGGAATCGCAGGTGTCGTTCGCCACAGCGGTGTGGTAGTCGGCGCACGCTGTCGTAGCAAACGGAGAGACATTTTCGGGAAGTGTTGCGGGGAAGAGTGTATAGTTGCCCATGGGGAAAATGACACAGAGGGCCTCTCCGACTGCGGGGACGGCGGTCGCGAGCTATGGGAGAGGAAAAGAGAAAGGATGCATCTCTGGGACAGAGGAAAAAACAGGGGTGAACATACCTGAATTCCAGCTGATGAGATCCGCCTCGGCCATATTGGAGATGTTAGGCGCGTCGATTGCGCATATTTTCGTATTTTTCCCACGCTTTTTAACCAGGCGCCATATTTTTGGCTGGTTTAACCGCACTAAACGGCACTTTACGGTACGGCGGCTCGACAGAATGCCTTGAATTATATATGGGCATGACCCTCTCGATGAGATCTATCGATTGGCACCCTTATCTCGGCTAAAAACAAAAAACACTGCCACGGGTGGGGGGGGGGCCGCTGTCAGGATTATATATAGGAAGAAATTGAGCAAGTCAATTTTTGAGGTCGTGTCAACAGTGGTGTGAGAGAGGAGATGAGGCGGCTGAAGATGAGAAAAATAAATGAAAATATGGTACTCAAAAGAGATATTGCACAAGTGTGATGGGTACACGAAGTTGAGTAGGAGACAGTGGATTTGATAGTTGTATACCAAGGGGAGAAAATATTTAGGGCTCAAGGCAGGAACAGATGCATTGAACATCCGGTCTACCATGACAACTGAGGGGAGGCCTTAATTATAGGTGTCTGAGAGATGGTGGGAAAACGAAGGACTGAAGGATCGAGGAAAGTGAAGGAGGTATTGGTATTGAGCGGGTGAGATGTATTGCGGAGCACGTACAGACAGAGATAGATGATAAAGGAGAAAAAGTAAGATGGAAGAAAAGCTGAAGATTCTGAAGGATAAAAGTGAACAGTATATTGGCGATTCACTGATGCACAATCAATCCGTGCTCATTGCCGATAATCTTGATATCGATCCGTATCTCGGCGCTTTTCGTCTCCAATTCAGCATCAGCGGCACCACTGCTCAGCACGTCATCTTGATGAGCCCTTTCACATTTCATCAATAGTGGGGACTGGCACCCAATATGGCCTCAATAAAGAACTGGTTCCAAAAGGTGATGGTCGCAAACCAGCTCCAGTTGCTTCCACAACATAGGAAAGCCTAAAATACCCTTGTAGAATATTATTTAGTATGTTAACAATGAACAATTCCGAGGCAGAATTTTGAAATTCGAATTGTTCAATGATCCAAGGTCAAATTCCGTGAAAAAGATGTTGTCCTTCGAACTTTTCAACCAAAATAAAATAATCTGGCTCGAAATCATTGAGGGGGTGGATCTCAGCTACAACTTTCACGGTCAAAGTTAACCTCTAATGGGTCGCTATTCTGAGCTGGAGGGGTTCCAATCAACTTTCCGCTTGACATTTCCTATGCCTCCCACAATGCATAATATATTGAAACTGTTATCCAAAATATTATTTGACATGCCGAAGATCCAGAAATTGAAAGTGGGGATGCAAAATATATACTTCTTCCAAGTATTTGTAGTGATATACAAATTAAATGCTGTCTTTTGCAATTTTGAGGGCAAAAACAGAAATTCCACCTCGGAACTATGTTTACCATTACTGCAATTCCGGAAAATAATGGCAAACACAATTTTTTTTCGGCGCGATTCCCAAAAAGGAAATCCTCATCTGCAGCTCTCATTTTCTATCGAAACGACCTCTAACATGTCCCCAAATCTCTCGGAACTTTCATCCGCAGTATTTCGACACACAGAAGGTATTTAGACGTCAAATATCAAAGAACACCAACCAAATACCAGTACCAAGTACAAAACTACTGTTCGCCTCTTCACTGTACAGGAAAATGCGCCGTACAAGCCCTTGTACAATGTGAAAGCGAGGTGGGAATGATCCGACCTCTTGCAATGGTCGTACTAGCTGCAGAGTCAATGCATTGAGAATGCCACTGGCGAAGCACGATTCTTCGAGGAACTTTGTGTCGCCCATGTCATGTAGTGCCTCATTGCAATGTGAAGGGTTGGAGGAAGCAGAGTCATGGGACGAAGCCAAGAAGGTGTTTGCGAGTCATTGGCGCCCCCGGGTCGGACGTCCAGAGAGAGGACAGAGAAAACGAAAGGACTGGCCACGACCATGCGCTCGAGCTTGGCGCACACAACGCCGCTGAGGCGTGCGGCGTCGGGAGTCTGAGGACCGCATCGCGCACCGGCGGGAGACAACCATATACAGCTCGGGGTAGGTGGGCGGCCCAAGATGCTCGTACGGTCGAAGATCCTCCACTTTTGGAATTTGTCAATGTGGAGACAGACTGTGATATGCTTCCAGCCCGCGGTGTTTGTAGGTGAAGCGCCAGGGCAGTAGGCAGGAACCGGATGGCGCCGTAGCCCACCCGCGGGCAGGAGAGGAGACGCAGAGTGCACGCGGCTCATCTGTTGGTGCTCCCCGAAGCTCTGTTGGCTGAATTGGCCTATCGGCGTGCGAAGGTCGGGCGTCTGCGGCTTCACGGTAGTGCTGGCCAAAAATACAATACGGTGGAATATATTTTGAATATATTCACTTTCATACAAATACGATACGGCCTCAAGGTCCTCATCCAAATATGAATATGCTGAATATGAATATGATATGATATGGATATAATACAATATGGGGGTCACCATAGTTGAATATATTCAAATATGGCGAGCCGTTTTCCCGCATTCGGCCATCATGAATTTGTCATTCCTCGGATCAAGGTGCTGGCCCTTCTGCTTCTCGGCATTGCCAAGCAATATCGCGAGCTGATTCACATGTATCTCCAAATACTGCCGCCACTTGATCCAGCGAAACCCCTGCCAGTCCCTGTGTGAGAAAGCTGATGTTTGTCTTTATTTATTTCGGCAACCTTTCCCAGTTGCGTCTGACTTTGATTTTGATGATCCTCTCAGTGTCTCCGGTCCTGTGGAGGAAGGTGAGTTTTGAGTTTTGTTACCTTCAGAACACTATGCAAAGTAATTAAACCAGCTCAAGGAAAATTCTGGCCCTCTGAAATATCTGGGACAAGTTTTACAAAATATTCTCGCCAAAGTTCCTGGTGTCAATATTTCTGTTGAACATCTCTTTTTCCAGTGTAAATCACACTCTGTCAAATCCTGGGGCCTCCATGACTGCGTACTCGAAGCAGAATTGAACTATGTCTCATAGAATATATTCTGAATATATTGAAAATATATTCATATTCAGCTATTGAATATGAATATGGTACACTATAAATACGATACGGCCCCTGAGTGTGAATATGATATGGATATGAGTACAATATGGGTTTTGCTGTATTTATATCATATTTGGCCAGTGCTACTTCACGGAGGCGGATAGCGAGGGCGGGGAGGTACAGAGAAGAGGAGGGCATCCTACTGATCCTGCTACACCGAAAGCTGCTGAAAGACTGCTAGCAAAACCGCCGACTTCCCGAGTAGTAGCTGGGTGTATGTTCCCTGGACAGCCTCCCGTTTGCCCTTCTCTTTGGTCAACAGAGGAGGTCTTGTTTACGCACCCTCTGTCTCTCTCTCTCAATGATGGGTGGCTCCCTGCTACTGCTTCTTTGTACACTCATTCGGCTCCCTCTAGTCTCTTGTGTGTGTATCTTTCTCGTCAAATATGACCTGTAGAACGGCTCAAGCGTATGCAGTGCAGGGGCTGAAAGGAATGCCATGCCAATGACAGCTGCAGCAACGTCGAGGCGACTTAGATTCAAAAGTGGTACTCGTCGAACATGTCCTCTGACACTGCACGACCTCAAGGAGCTGTATTGAAAGCCTGTGCGGTGAGAGAAGAGTTGTGGAAAAGCGGCAGGCGAAAATTTCCTTTTTGGGAATTGCGCCAAAAAAATTTGGTGTTTGCGATTATTTTCAGGAATTGCATGGTATCTACAACATCATCACTCAAATTTAGTCCTGAATTACCCTAGATTCAAAGCTAGAGGTTGGCCAAATGTTTCCATAACCGGAAGTTGAGGTTGGCAAATGTCGCAGCATTGGTTCAAGGGCGATTATGGAAATTCTGGGTTGACTTCCTGATCCAGGGGAATATAATGACATTTTTCATTTATAATTCGAGCCACGAGAACGACCGGGTTGCATCCTGATTTTTTGTTTTTCCACATTGATGGATCATGGGAATTCCATCTTATTGCTAGTTGGCATCCGTAGCCGAAACATCGGCACAGCGTGCACCGATCTTGTTCCCATCAAAGTGGTCGGGTAACCAGTCACACTCAGGAAACCGAGTCCCACTTTCTGATGGACAAAAGTGCGACTCAAACACCATCAGTGCAACTCGACAACTCCTACTCCCACTAATCTCATATATACTCCACTTGAGTCCACAGATCGAAAGCGAGCCACTTATCTACCCCGATCAGTGCTCCATCGGCTGGCGCTCAACGAGGGGCTGTGAGAGGGTCTCTGTGCGACTGACGGAACGTGGAGGTGGGCGCAGCTTTTTCTCCATGGATGGTGGGATTGGGAACACACACTGCGATGGAGCAGGGCGGGCATTAACTCCTCAGATGTCAAGGTGCGAGCCTTGAGAAGTAAATAATAAGGCCCAATGCAGGAGGGAATCTTGAAAGGAAGTTCAAAGCACGTCTTGGGGTTGGGCACGAGCTGCGCGACTTTGCCACAGTTATGTTTTGCGGAGATGTGAGTAGAGGCCTTGAGGCTTTGAAGCTTTGAGGTCTACTTTCATCACTTGAGGATTCCGAAGGGTGTTCCAAGACTTGGAGTGCTTAAGAGGAGTGAACGGGTGACATGTATGTGGACCGATATATTTCGAGCCTCGTCAGTCCAGCCACAATCTTGAGCCAATGTAGATGTATTGGAAGAGTTGCCGTTGTATGGAGAATGGTTCGTGAAGAGATTCTTGCAGAGCGGCAGGAGAGAGAAATGAAGAGAAAAGCGAAGAATCGTTCCAGGCAAGTTCCAGGAATCTGCAAATGGTCTCACATGTACAAACAATGCGCACGGACCTTCGGCAACATCCGCCAACTTCATCTTTCAGAAAAATTCCAAAGCCTGAAAACATTGGAAATAACCATTGCTCAGCTGGAAGAGCGGTAGAATGTTAGACATCTGAATGGTGAGCTGCTGGAACAGCTCTGGTAAACTGGACTGTGGGATTCTGTTGTGAGGGCAGCACTTGAGTTTCTTTCTGCCGTTTTTTTTTTCGGAATCAACTAGCCCAGCACCCCTATACCATCCGATAAACCTGTAAGTTCACGGCGTCATAGCTCAGCTGGGAGAGCAGGTCCCGTGTTCAATCCATGGTGATGCCACTGTTTGGCACTTTGTGCAGTCCATCTTTCTTTTTACGCAAAAATTCCAGCCACCTTCTTTTTCGAGACACTTGATTCAAACTGTCTGAGGAAAGCAACCAGACTTGTCTTAACTCACATAGATCATCACCATAGTTTCACCCTTCGGGTGCCATGTATCCGCTATGACACAGCTTCAACTTGCGTTGTATCATTCGTGTCGTTCAGTTTGCTCAAGTCCCAATCATAATTACCTGCATCTGTTACATTCCAGCCTAATCAACGTGGTATGTACACAGGATTAATTTGCTGACTTGGATACCATTGCCGCAGCGCTTCGCAAATTCCTCAAAGCGAGTCATTCAACTGTCTGCACTGCCAAATCACTGGCTTTGGAAGCCTGCCTCAGAATGAATTATGGTATTTGTTTGAGTCAATGCTATAAACGTGGCCCTTGTATCAAACACTATTTTGAGGATATATGGAGGATGTTCTGTGGATGTTTGAGCAAAAATGTATGACAATTATTTGTATGACATTGGACAAATATGCTGGGCAAGATTTCTGCACCATTTCGACAGAACATTTGTCAAATAAAGGTTTCAATTGGTATAAAAGACGATATACGCCAGAGGTAAGGACGAATCAACCACGTGGCGATATGCGAAACCTGAAGCACGATACGAGTAACATCGGTGCGAAAAAAAACTCAGGAAGCGCCACTGAAATTTGGTCTGCACGTTGAAATTCACGTCAACTTGTGCTGTCCGATATTATTAGTTGCCACTATAATAGGGGAGGACCGGCGAGAAGAAAGGGAGTGATGTTCATGTTGCGATCGACAGAGATTGATAGGATCCAACATAGAAGATTACTCGGCAGCTTCACGATAGAGGATGTTGCGCGGGATCTTGAACGCTCGAAAATCCTGGATGTTGGGGTTGAAACAAGTCTGAAGAAGCGACTGGCCGGCCGCCTTGTGCAGCAGCTGAGGACCCAAGAACTCAGTTCCCAATGCGTGCGGTTCGGTTTCAAGCTATCATCCTGAAGACTCTTACGGCCTTGCGGGGACGACAGTGCCGCATTACGGAGCTGGAGATGAGGGAGTCGAGAGTGAAGAGTTCTTGCGAGAGGCGGGGGATAATGGAGGGAGAGCAATGGAAAGGCCGAAGGCTGTTCCTTTTGAGTTGGTTTTGAGCGCGCGAGTGTCGAGCATGTCGGAGTTGTCTGGGAGATGAATGGTAGTTCGTCTGCTCGTTTGGGAATTGACATGAGAAATGCGAGCCAGTGTAATGGAACGTGAAACGTGGTTGGGCAATCCGAAAATTACACCGATTTGAGGCAAACATGTGGATACTAATTCATACACCCTCGATAATATACGAGTAATGAGCGCACAGAAGCCGAATGGTGGGAGGGGTGATGATGAGAAAGCAAAGACACGTCGGACCGGTCTCCCTTGTGAGTGGATCTTGAGCGGTCTTTTTTGCCTCCGTTTCCCAGCATGTGGTCCGCTCAAAATATAGCATGTCGTAGCGCACAGCCCAACGAAGCCTAGACTGCGATAGTGAAAAACTAACCGCAACACGACACAACCAAAGAGGTGAGTCGGACGGGGTGAAAGAGATACAAAATAATAAGGGGCAAACATGTGCAATCTGCTTCAAGGGACCTCAATAATATACGAGTACTAATCGATAATATACGAGTATGTAACAATAACTGACGTCTCTCACGCAGCCGATCCTGAATTTTCTTTCCTTAATAGGCCAACAGGCGCTGAGAGCATAGAACCAATTTGGGCAAGTTTAGAACCGTGTTGCCCTTCTCTGCGACAATGACACGCTCATCTTGAGGGCTGCCTGATGGCACATGACCCGAGTAGCCGCGGACACTGTGAATTTATGTAAAAGGACTGATGGCAGCCAGTATAAAGGTGATAAGGGCCCAATAGCCGTCCCTTGCCCCATTATGGTTCCCACTCCGGCGGTTGCTCTTGGCTCACTCAAGATATTTCCTTCCTGTGATGAAACACCGCACCTGGGCACGCGTTTCCCGAACACTGTACAGCTTTCGCAGATTCTCAGCTCCTCGAATTCCGACGAGCTCTTGAAAGACCTTGCAACTCTCGTGTCACATCGCGGAGTCGTATTCTTTACCGACCAGGACCTCGACATTGAGAAGCAAAGGGAACTCGGAACCCGATTAGGAGAGCTCGTCGGAAAGCCCGCGACCTCCAAGCTTCATGTCTACCCCAATTCTTACCGCAATTCCGAGCTGGACGATGAATTGCCGCCGGATGTTGTTAAAATATCGTCCGAAGGGTGAGGTGTTTCATTTATTTCATTTTTCAAAAGTTCCGCGTTCTCACAACACCGCACGCATCATGCAGAGGCGTCGCGCGCACTGGATACAGTAAATCTGCGCGTGCCAGTGACGGCTGGCACTCAGATGCCTCGTATGAGCACATCCCATCAGACTATTCGGTACGGGCCATTGGCACAATTTTCCTCTCTGGCTTGAATATGAACGACGCCAAACCAGATTTTGAAGATGTACACCCTTCCCGCAGGTGAGAATGCAGCAATTCGACATCTTCTATTATCGCTGATAGTTTGTAGTCGGAGGAGATACTTTGGTGGGCCTCTTCTTGATTATTGGGTTGAACGTTGGAGTTGACTCGCACATCCGCTTTAGTGGGCAAGGTAATCTGGTAATTCGCCCATAGTACTGTGCCAACATTCCACAGTGGCTACGATGCTTATGATAAACTCTCTCCGGCGTATCAGAAATTCATTGAAGGTCTGACGGCGGTCCACGATGCTCGCGGCCTCAGGGAGGAGGTGACGTATTTTTCACGTCTCGTTGAACACCGCTGTGCTCACAATCACTTCCAAGTTGGCGAAGCAGCCGAACAATGCATTCTACGGTCCTCGAGGCTCGCCTGACAATACAGGCAGTCAATTGGAAGCCATCCAGTAAGTGATTTGGTGATATCCAACCTTGCCCTTCCCGAGCAAATACTTGGTAGTCCTGTTGTCAGAACACATCCCGTCACTGGGTTCAAATCCCTCTTCGTCAACAAATTGTACGTTCGAATGCACGAGTTGTCAGTCCGAATTTTCATACTGATCATTCGTCCATAGTTTCACGACGCGGATAATCGAACTGACGGAGGATGAATCGGCAGACGTATTGGCCTACCTGGCCCGGCACGTCTCTGAGAACCACGACCTGCAGATCAGGTTCCGCTGGAACAAGGATGACGTCGCAATTTGGGACAATAGGTAAGAATGTTGCTTATTTTACGCAAGCAGTTAAACGACGTCTTACCGCCGTGATAGATGCACGTTCCACACTGCGACGTTTGAATTTTCCACGCTTTCATAATTCATTTACTAATTATTCCAATTTGGTTAGATTCGATTATGAAGGGGTGCGACAGGGAACCCGAGTCGTCAGTATTGGCGAGAAGCCTTACTTTGACCCAACATCGAAGTCTAGAAGATCCGCTCTCGGGCTTTAGCCTGCCTGTAGGTAGCAAATATTCGCTTATTCAAATGCATCAATGTGGTCGGTTGAATGAAATCCAATTTCTGAGCTCCCTCTTTATAAAATTATTTTGTCTATCTGTCCGAAGCTTTTTAAGCTCCGCTGACCCCGCTCTCGGATCGATTTGCCGAATTACCACACAAAGTGTCTTGTGCGTATTTATTGGGAAATTCAACTTCTCTAGGTTGGCTGACTTCCATCTGAACTCAGGAGTGGTACTGTCTCCATTGGATAATATTTCTTTCCTGCGCCACTGGCCTGACCAACGGCATGCCGGCTCGCCTTCGGCACATTATGCCGTCGGCCACACAAACGCCCATCGCTTCTCTGTCAAAAGAACTCGATTCAACATGTCCACGTGGACCGAGGTGGTGGGGCGCTTCGCGCCCCGCCGCGCTCTTGTCACCCCAGCAAAAGTGAATACTCAGCTCAGCTGAACATGTTGCCAAAAATGATTGTTTCGGCTGGGGGCTGAAAATGTAGTCGAAAATGACAGATTCAGCTAAGGTTAATTAGTTGCTGACATCATGAGATTCAGCAGCATTTTCTGCAATGCCGAATATAGCAGTTTAGGTTGCAAATTTTTCAGGGCCAAAAGTGAGACCTAAAATTATCAAATCAGCAACAGTTTCAGCTTGAGCGAAAATGACAGTTTCAGTGTTATGAGCGGTCACCTATCTGCAGATGAGTGGCAGAAGATCTGCCACTCCTGACGCTCACCCTTGCCCTCCTCCCCCCATTCACAGTATCTATGACCTGATTTTGTGTTCTTGAATTACCTATTGTAACCTGCTCACACGGCTCTTGTTCACTGTAATTAGTGTATCTCTCTACCCGTTCGACCTGTTAACTACTCTAGGGCTCGTGGATCTACTTTATATTTACTGTATTTTTTGGGAATACTTTTCTTTGGTCCTTGTCTGAAGAGGTGAGTTGTCTGGAACTGGATCACAGCTATTCATGCACACTGGGACGTCAAAATAATCAAAAGAAAAAGAAAAAATATGGCAGAGTTGTGCGGCAGGAGCGGCAGATCATCTGCCACTCATCTTTAGATTAATTTCAGCTTGAGCTGAAAACACCACTTTAGGATTCATTTTCAGCCCAAGCCGAAACAATAACATTCGGCCGTCATTTCGGTTGCGCCTAAATGGTTGCCGAAATTATTGTTTTCGCCCGCCATTTTGGCCGAGCCAAATCTTATTGTTTCAATGCAGCTGAAACTGACCTTTTCATACAACTTCAGCAATGCTGAAACCATCATTTTCACTCACGCTGAAACTGGTACTGATTTGATAATTTCAGGTCCCACTTTCGGCAATGAAAAATTTGCAGCCTAAACTATTATATTCGGCATGGCAGAAAATGCTGCTGAATCGATTGACACGGAAGCTGACCACCGAAGTCAAGTGCTCCCAGGCAGGAAAGTGGCCTCGCAGTGTTTGATAATGTTCAATGCTTCATTCTAGACCCTTTAGGGCTACATATCTCCCTCTTTATAAAATTACGCTGTCTGTTTGTCTGGAGCTTTTTTAAGCTCCACTGACCCCGCTCTCGGATCAGGTTGCCGAAATACTGCACAACGTGTCCCTGGTGTATTTATTGGGAAAGTCCAACTCCCCAGATTAGCTGCCTTGCATCTGAACTCGGGAGTGAGGCTGTCTCAACATGATATTTTCCTCCACACCACTAGCTTCACAAACGGCAAAGCCGGCTTGCCTTCGGCACATCGTGGTGTCTGCCACACTAACACCCCCGCCGCGCTCTTGTGACCAGTAAAAATGGGAGTACAAAATGATCCTGATGGACAAGCAGAGCCGCGGGTTCCCTCTCGGCATCAAAATGGGGCTTCCGGGTTAGTGAGAGGATGAGGTTGGCTAAAATAAGTTGCAGGAGAGAGCATGAGAGGTCAATCAATGTAATTAGACCCACAGCTTCTTCCCCTCAATCCTTCTGTAGAGAATCCGACATTTGAATTTCCGGACCACAGAAAACAGGGTGATTTTCTGTCCTCCTCACATCGAAAGAGACACCAGGAGAAAGTCAACGTGGGCTATGTTCAAAACTGATTACCTAACAAGGTGGACTATGCCAAGTGCTGGACCCGCAGCATCAGACACTCATTTCATATAAGCCTCATTGCGGTGTGGTCTTCAAGTTTGTGTGGTCGTCATTTTCTGGAAGGTTAGCACTGAGTAAGGCGGAATATAGAGCCCCTTGCGTGCCCAAGTCTGTGCTGACATGTTGAAGTTGTACCCGCCTGCGAAGCTCATGAAGTAGGCTCTTCACAGGTAAGCAAGGAAATACCAGCAATAAAGGAAACTTGGGGCACTTTGATCCAATTGACTCCAATTAGCCCGTTTGGAAGGTAGGAAGGAAATTTGCCCCAATTGGAGGCAAATTTCCAAAGGAGGTTGTTCCATTTTACGACTGTAGACCGTATTTCGTTGAAAAGCCTCTTGATATAAGGGTACAAGACCAACATTCGGTGCGTTCGGAGATCTCCTCGAACCAGGCATGGTCATCAATCAATCCTTCAGCGATCCGGGCCATCAGCGTCAAATTTGGGTGGTGGATCAACTTCCCTGGTCCCATAGAAATCCTTTTCGTGTTAGTCTCGTGTGCCCAGGAAACGAAAGATGAGAGCCCTTGAGATCCGGGTGGTGCTTGGATTGCAAATCAACCCAATTGCCTCCGCCGCTTGCCATCATTTTTTTGCCCGCTGCAAGCCCGCCGTCAATCAGCCAACGATTTGTTCTCACGCTCCTTGCCTTTGCGGCTCCTTGCGGACTTTCACAACATCATGGTCGGCCCTGCTCAATGGCCGTGTTCAATTGTCGATTTGATTGCAATTTCATGGGCTACTGGTATTACAGCCGTTTCCGAAAAGCTTGACAGTCGCGAAATCTTTTTGCTCTCAACCAACTTTTGATGGAGCGCCAAGGATTACTGCTTTGGGCTAGCCGAGGGCAACCGAGCTCCTCCAAGCCGAGGCTACAAATGCTATTCTGCGGTCATCTATACCATCCAGGTGTTTCCTTGCCCACGCTTCATCCACCGAACATATTCTGTAAGGGCTCTGACCGCTTTTCAGGTAAGCAGAATATTTTGAAGGCAAACTTTGCGGTAAGCCGCAAATGGCAGCAAGCGCATTGCCGACGGCAAGCGCAGCACATGACTGATCGGAATCCCAAACCAGGTAATCCTTAGCATGCGATCAAAAGTTGGTTGCGCACAAAAAAAAATGGCGACTGTCAAGCTTTTCGGAAACAGCTGTAAACCTCGTAAATCTTATTCGATCGTTCCCATATGACATAATTCGTCGGCACAAATCAAGGGCCGCGTTCAAACTCCATCAGGAAAACTGCAAGTTACTAGGGGCACTATGGAGCACTAGGCGAGTGCTAGGTGAACTAGGTGAGTGCTAGGCGAGCTTCCATAGTGCCCCTAGTAACTTGCAGTTTTCCTGATGTCTTTGCATTATGAGTTTTGACCAGGATGAAATCAATATAACTGAGGATATACCCGAACTTCGAAGCGCACGTTAGTTTCTTGGATCTGCCCTATGATCGTATGTACTCAACAAACAGAAATTGAGTCCCGGCCATGTGCTTGGTATGTGCTTGGCCTGTGAGAGTTACCCCATTCTATTATAACCGCGAAATTGATGGCCGATCAACCGCGTATCCCAAGCCAGCTTCTTTTTCCTTGAGCTGCGGCTACGAGGTGGGCGGATCCATGCTATGCTCTACCCAGGTTTGGATATAAAAGACTTGCCAGGACTCGACCCATATTGTTAGGCCCAAGATGACGACCCACTCTTTCAAGCTTCTCCCGGGCGATGACGTTCTTGACTTCAAGCGGACCACCGGAATAGTGGCCTGCGCGGAGTGCCAAAAGTATGTGTTGACCTTGCTTCCGTCCTGTGTGGTGATATATAGTATTAGACGAAAACTCAAATGCGACAAGAAATTTCCGTGCAGCTCTTGCGGTAGGTCACGGATTGGATGGAATCATCCAACGGTTTCTAATATCGTCCATAGTGCGGCGAGGCCAAGCGAACATATGTCCCACAGGTCAGTCTTTGGCGTGACTATATTTCCCAGGACCGAAACTTGATCGCTTTGACAGGAGACATGGGCTTCATTGGCCGTGGCAGAAGGTAATTTGTTCCAGGAAATTTCAAGTCTCTAGAAACATGAATATACCAGGATCCTGGGTTCTGAGGCTCGTGAATTGATCACGGTAATTCAGGGTATGGCGGACCGTATTCAAGACCTCGAAACTGCCCTTGCACATGCCCACAGTGATGCGTCGGATTCGACACATCCTCTTCTGCGCGACGAACTCCTTGGTATCAAATCTACTAAGGAGTTTCCACGGGCACCCAGGAGCACCCCGGCACATTCGGCCAGCACTTCCGGTGCCTTGGCTGTCAATGCTTCGGGGACACCCCACTACTTCGGATTTACGGCGGGACCCTGGGTGAGTGTCGCAACCATTATGATAATTGATGCGCTCTAAATTCGGGTTCGTGGCACAGGCTTTGCTTTCTGTTGGTCTCCCGTGCATTCTGCTACTACCAAAGTTGACACGATGCTCTTCAGCTCCAGGGAAGCAGTGGCGACGATCGCGCTGCATATGCCCCCGCCTTTTCACACATTGTCCAGTCTTTCCCCTTGGACAGCGACGGCCTGTGGGACACCGATCTTTGCATGGAGAGTTTATTGGGTCAACTACCCGACGAGGGACGTGCCTGGGCTTTGTGCGACATCTTCGTCGCGGAAGCATCTTGGTATGGCACACCGCTCATGTCCGACGAGTTGCAGGAGCTCCTTGATTGCCTCTACGAACCCAATCCAAGTACACCCGAGCCTCCGCCGCATACCTTGGCCCTCGTCTTCTTTGCCTTCGCTCACGCTGCACTGATGGATCTTTCCCTTTCGGCGTACAACTCGGAAGCAGATACTTATTTTGACCTTGCCCGAACCGCACTCTCACTGCAGTCGGTCTTCGAATCCGACGAGCTCCACACAATACAGGCCCTAGCTTTGGCGGGCCTCTATCATGTCACGGGAGGACCGCGGTATAGCCTCGAAAGCTCCTGGGCCCTGAACTCAATGGCGGTTAGTTTGACTCAGAAGGTGGCCCATTTTTTCTTCGAAGGTGATTTAATCTGACTACGTTTGAGCCACAGCTACACCTTCGTATGTACCTTCCTTTTTGCGATAAAAAGCGACCAACTTCGATTTCCAGATCGTCAGAGTGAGCACACTCAGTTCGAAAATGAAACCGCGGAACGACGACGGGTATGGATCCTTTGTGCGCCAGTTCTCTTTTACCCATTCATTTGCAGGCTCTGTTCTGGGAGATTTATTCCATCCACACGTACCAGGTCTTCCGTCTCCTTCGCCCCCTGCACAATTGCTGACACCATCCGCAAATAGTCACTTGCGTTTGCACGGCCACTTGCGATCCTGCCAACCGACATCAGTTGCGAGTTGCCGGCCGACAGGGAACAAGAGGTGGACAGCGAGGGCCGTCCGATTCCTGGCCGTGCGTCTTCGAATCTCCCGCCTGGCATCCATGCCCTTACTCCCCCCTCAGACTTTCGCACAAAATGGAATTTCA
Source organism: Mycena galopus ATCC 62051 (assembly GCA_014925785.1). NCBI lineage: Eukaryota > Fungi > Basidiomycota > Agaricomycetes > Agaricales > Mycenaceae > Mycena > Mycena galopus. The sequence goes on from WIQG01000286.1 coordinate 153,667, forward strand.
CGAAAGAGGTCACTGCGCCGATGGCACAAGTGTACACCAGTGCCAAATCTCCCACGTACGAGGAGGTTCTCAATCTCGACCGGCGCTTGCGACAGTTTATGGAACGCGCACCTTTCCCATATTACCGCGAGAAGGCTCGGGAGACCAAGACATTTCTGACGTATGTGCGTGCGCACATAATACCCCGATTCGCCGCCATCTGTCAGTCGCTTCTTAAGTTTTATGGCGATGCTGACACTTGCTTTGCCGGAAGTGATGATATACATGCATCGAGGCTCGTTTATTCAAGCTCTCAACGACAGACCTCTCGACCCACTTGGCGGCCCGTACGCCGCGTCGTTTTTGGCCAGCTATCGGGGCGCATTGCTCATCATTGAATCTGACATACAAAGTTTCTCCCTGTTTACCGAACGTTTCCATCGCTGGTGGCCGGTCTGGAAGGGTCGTGCGTATCTCTCCAACCGTTCATTATTCAATGTCTGCGACTGAACTTCCACCCCTCCAGTCGTCAATGCTTCTGTGCGTCCCGTTTTCCTTTCAATGAACAACGCTGATCTTTTGTTGAACCACAGTTCATCGTCGGTTCAATAGTCGCGAAGAGTCCCACCGCCGCGATGGCACCTGCTGCGTTTTCAGAACTTGGACATGCTGTAGAGCTCATCGGCCGCGGCGCAACACACTCCTTTGTCGCAGCCGGCAGTCTAGTAAGTATCCTCTGTGTCCACCGGTTCCTCGTCGCTGAGTCACCTCTAGTCTATCCTGCGACGCCTGCAAAACAAAGCAGCGGCAGCGTACACGGCAGCCCGTCCACTCGAGGTGCCTCTCCATTCCGCTCACCCATCAGAACTCGCGGATGAAAAAGACTTCGAGCTGCTGAGTGGATCGCACACAATGCTAACTCGCGACTCCCTCCCAAAGTCTTCTCTCATCCCCAGCGCGAGACTATCCCCCGCGCCGCCGCCGACTCAAGTGCCGGACACGTGCTTGAATTTCCCATTTACGCCGGTTCCCGTACTCTCTGCGCACGGTGCAGACAGCGCCGGAGCCGCCGATCTCGAGGACTATCTGGACGCCCAGATGCAAGTGCAGTCCGTTTCGCCGTTTCCCGCGGAAAATTGGAGCGCGATGCCCACGTCAGAGGTGGAGTGGGCTAGTTTCCTGAGCATTTTAGAACACTGATGTCCATGGTCCGCGATGTACTTGACGCCGTATAAATATAATTCGACGCCCACAATCGGGAAGAGCTGGGAAGAAGCCTAAATCATAATGAAAAACCAAAGTGTGTGGAGGACATCCAGGGATTAACTGTTGGCCGTCCTTTGACACGATGTGTATGCTTCATTTGCACGTCATATTGGTTGTGCTCAATCAAGATTTTGCGGGCGCCCCCGGAGAAACCATAAACAGCAAACGAAACGCATTAAGAGTTTGGGATTGGCGTATGGCCAGGAATGTATACGGTGCGATGCAGTTGTGAGGTGCTTTAAATAAAGCTCGAGAAAAAGAAAAAAGAAATTCCAAGAGAAAACCCGCCGCTGCGAGCAGCAACGCGGCAGAAACGGAATCCCAGAGCAGGTGAGCGGCGACACGACAGAACAGCAGCTCGAGATTTGGATCAAGGAAGGGAATCGGAGTCCGGTGCGACCTCAACGGGCAATGGGTAGTGAGCCTTAGTGCAACTGAACTAGTCTTCGGAGCTTGACATGAAACAACATAATGAGTTGCGCCCCCGGCGATGGGGGAGGGGTTTAGCCAAACGAAAGATCATCCTCATCTCCGTCCGTGAAAGTAGAGAAAACGGTGAGCTCTAGACCAGAATCCAGTTTCCCTGAGTCTGTCTCCCTCGAAGAGGGTTCAATTCCCAGCGACGTTCTCCTGTTTTTTCGGTTCGCGATCCTGAGATGGAGCGTGATGCGGTTGACCATGATCGAGGATATTCTGCCAAACGATTCAGTTCCAGGAGCAAGGTAGGGAAAGGACGGAAGCAGCTGTACATCATTGAGGGTCTGCGAAAGCCAAATGTCAGTAGAAAGGAAACGGAGTGAAAATTCGGAACTTGCTGATTATGAATAAATTTGTATGCCGGCTACTCGCAGGTTTCGTCAGCGAGATCCAAGAGGAATGGACAATGCCATACCGGTGCATAGTGCAACAATAGGAGCCAGGCGAGATTAGAGCCGAACAGCACTAGGAAATACATTATTCCGTCCCGCTGAATTGTCTCCACGAGAGTATTGTGTGATCTGGAGGACTTCACGGTGACGTAGATAGTGATCATGCACGCCAGGGTGTCAAATGCAAGAGAGAGGCTTAAAAAGCTTTTCGTGAATGGAACCCTTGGGACAAATAATTCAGAAGGGATCCACGAAATGAAAACAAACGAGTACACAGTCAAGGAGGAAATAAAGATGCAGACTGCTTGTCCTCAACACAACACGAATATTTGCACAGCCGGACTGCTCACCGTGGTATGGATCGATGTTGGGCAGAGTCGGGAGGTCACGCGGAATCAATAACGCGACCTTGTCTGTGCCTTCGGAGTTTTGTAGCGTGGAGTAGATCACAAGAGCCCATTGGCACGACAAGACCAAGGCCGTCAGACACGGGAATATTTTGCTTTTCTCCGTCATCGCATATATACTGGATGGGCAATGTGCTGTGAGTAGAATCTTCCAAGGCGAAAAGAATCCGATACCGTAACATGATGGTAATCTCGGCTGTGGTCGCTAGGCTTATGGATTGGAGCCCCTCCATAAACCCATACCTCATGCAGATGGTGGAAGTCCAAGCATTGGAAAAGTAAGCTTGAATCTCAAGATTTAATCTGAATATTTGAAGGTCATGGTTCAATTGCGCACCGAATAATGTGATGATAATGAAACATGGGGGAAGGTATCGGTTCTGTGAAGTGCATCAGTCTCCCACGGGGACAAGTGTCTCAAGACCAACAAAGAAGAAGAGCCAAAACACTGGCAAAAATCTCTCAGCATTCATCGAGGAATGGTGAATGGTCATACCGAGGGTTTTTCTCCCGTGCCACGCATGTTCGAACTAGATGTTGTATCAGATGCAGTTGAGAAATGGATGTTCAAGAAGCGCATGCCTCGTAACTAATCGTTAGGAGGTAATCGTAGACCCAGAGCGCCGAACAGGCGACCCAATACAGCTATAAAATGGCGTTAGTTGGATGAGCCCCCAGCGGTACGTGAGAGACCTTGAGATTAAACCTGCCGGTCTTTAGATGGTAAATGCCGAACTCTGGACGAACAAAAAAAAAAAAAAAAAAAAAAAAAATGACAACTTACAGCTGGAAACCTAAGGTAAAGACTGAATCCTCCCATAGAGGGGGGCGGCCATGGCCCACAAACGCACGCGTTTGGGCATTAAGGCGTTTCGTGGATGCCGTATATATGATCGTTGAGAACATGCCGGCAGAACAATGCACGAGAGATCCCGTAATATTTCAGGGTCGTGAGGGACTCAGGTCCCAGTATTCGGCCATGAACAGCGTTATCTTTCACTGCAAAACAGCGCCTGAAGAGCGGAAGCGGAAGTTGTGATACTGTCAGAAATATCACTGCAGCAGAATACGAGCGAGAGGAGAGAAGCACTCCACTGTAGAAATCCGCGGGGGTTCAAGGCGGTAAGGTATCACCTATTGGAAATGCAGCGATCGGTAACCGGAGTTAGGGCGGTTACCCGTAGCTCCCCTTGATATGCCCTACTACCGTCGAAACAACGGAATTGGACTCCGAGCCCAAATTGAAATGCAAAACTGCGGCGGACCCGTCGATCCTTGCCCCGCGATGTCGCCCAAATGCACCCGCGCCGGTGCCAAGCAGCGGTGGAAGCGACAATGATATGCTGCCGTCGCACCGCGCCGCGAGCTTCAAGTAGACACACCGATATACCCATCGCCATCAACAATATCGTTCCCAGAGTTTTCTGTTTTTTTCGGATGATAAGATTTTAGAGTGGTCAAGCGGTCAGAAGGAGACCACCGAGTAGATCGGATTTGCGATCTGATGCCACCTTCGGGTGGCACGTGCGGATGACTTGCTCTCTTCCTCGGACTTGGAGCCTCCTGCTTCGCCACCGCTCGCCACTAGTCTCGGCGCCTACGCCGGCAAGATAAGACATCGAATCTCTTCGATGGATTCGGACGGGCCTAAGCACCGGTTGAGGAGATTAAGTGTCCTTCTCTGCTTTCCTTCCTGTTATGTATCCTCCGGCCTCGCGGAGGCTGCGTCCTTAGATATCCCCCCGGTTCTGCCGCCGACCAATGGATCTGCGTACGTCTATCAGACCATTCGCTCTGCCCGTCCGGGAGTCTCCATTGTTTCTGCTCGCCGCCGCCATGCTTCTTCCCCGCTCTCTTGTCGCGTCTGCGAGTCACTGCGCTCCCCACTACGCACCCGTGTGTCCCAATTGTGTCCCAAATTGAGGCGCATTTTTCTTGGCATGCCGGGGCCAAGCTCGCCTCATGCACACCGCGAAAATGATTCCGACACCATTTAGGCGGAACAAGTGACAGGTGTGTTCGACGCTAATGGAGTTTAGCCCCAGGCTGCGGGAGCCGAACCGAATTCTGTAGATTCCTGAGCCTCCGGCCCGCCATTGGGGTTTAAAGCCACCACTCCGAATCTACCGATCACTCTTCTCCGGCGTACCGCAACTCTGCTCCCTACCCTACCGTCAAATCGTTGGATCGATTTCCAGGGCTGGGCAAATACAGGATTTCCGATCAGGCTTTGCCAGACCAACTCTTACGCACCGGCAACTGGGCGAACGAGCTCATCTATGTCTCGCGCCGCGGTGAAGATCCGGGCGAGTCCGGGCAGTTAAGAAATACATCACTAAGCAGGGCTGTAGCAGGCTGTGGTATCGATTTCTTTTTCAAGTGAGCGGTACTAGAATCGACTGGTGGAAGCGGGAACACCATAATCGGCGTCGAGCTCAACGCCCCTATTTTTACCTTCAACGTAATTTTATTTGTCCGGCGGCATTTCCGTTACATGACGATTTCAAGGGTCGAAACGATGGCCACAGCTTCGCACCCGAGCCCGCTGGCGACAATTCATTCATACCTTGTGGGTTCCTCTGTCAGTCTTGGCTTCAACTCATTCATCACAACTTTCGAACAAAGATCCCGAACGTGGATGAGGTGTGGACATTTGAAAGTCGCTATAACCCGACCGTAAAGACCATTTAGCCGCCAGTTCAATGCATCTGACCCGTATGCGTCCAGGTTCGCGTAGACGTCAGTCCGGCGCTTTGAGCCGCTGGATGAGTGAAATAATTCCTACAACCAAGAGAGGCTGGCTCCCGTTCCGATCACATCCGAGTTGATTTCAGTTCCATGCTCACTGGCTCGGTTGCAATTGCGAGTGAGAGTTAGAGTGTATCCGAGATATTTACGCTGTCGCCGAAGAGCCTAAGCCTCAACATCTCCCATCACACATTATCACTAATTCATAGTTGATGGAACATTCAAAAAAGGTTTTGTTCACGACATTTAACGTGGACAGCACCTATACGTAGAACATGCAAATGAGACAAACGGTAGAAATTCAACATATCAAAATTCGCAGGTAACTGTTCTTCTCGCACTCAAAGAGTGATGGGGATGCAGTTGATGGCGATGAGACCGCCTGAAAGGACATTGGTGAGCGCAGTGTACGGTGATGATATGCGCAGTACGTACCCCACTCCTTCTCGGGCGAGTCGCAGGTGACCGTTGTGCCTCCACTGTACAACAAATGAGTGAGATTCAGACGAAAGGGAATGCGAGATTGCCACCGACCAGTTGTTCCCAAGGACGGTGATGGGGGAGCAGCTCAGCCCAACATCGACGAGAATCCCGGAAAGGTCGAGGCCGAGAATCGCAGCGACGAGGGAAGCCGCGCTGCTGCTCGCGGGGACGACGCTGGCGCAGCACTGGTTGGAGGTCGGGGGAGTGACCGGGGGAGGCGGAGTGCCGTTCGGGATGGCGGCAGCAAGGGTCTGAAATGACGGTCATTAGTGAGGTTTTAAAGAATACGTCTGTCGCCGAAAACATACAATGAGCACAGAGGCGACGACGACAGAGAGCTTAGAGAACATATTTGCTTGTAAGGCTTGCTAGAACGACGGGGGATGTGTTCGAGTGAAGATTGAGAGAGGTAAGGACGCGTCTTTATAGTTTTTGGGCCCAGTACGTACGTCCCTATACATAGAGGCATTTAGGTTTGCAACCAGGTGGTAGACGGTTCAGGAGGATATGTTGTGGAGCTATTAGACATCGAAGGACTGCAATTTCCGAGGGATTGAATCCAAGATACAGCGTGCACTCCCAGGGTCGACAGGGGCTGGGCATGACGCACACCCAAGCCGGGAGCAGTATTTCAGGGTTCACTACGCCAGGGGAGACGGTAAATACTGCGCCATGAACCCCACGTCGCAAGCGAGCGAGTGCAGAAGCCGCCTGTAATAATATAATTGACATTCATTTGCGACAACCGAAAACACTAAAAGCGGACTGCACTGGTGCGGTACTGAAGAGTGGCAGAGAACATCATGGGCGACGGAGCAAGTGTTCGCATTTAGCTCTGGACGTCATTAATATTGGGTTGACAATGTTCCGATGATCAGTCAGGATACGGCGAAAGAGCCCACCCACAAGACATCGACGTCACGAGGGCGTCGCAGGACACGGAAATCGAAGGTTCAGGTGGAGCAACTTTGAAGCAGAATGGTCACGTTGTCGCACAGGCTGTTTGCATCGTGCCTTTTGCGTGTGTTGGATTCATGGCTCATAGTTAGGTCCGAAGTGAAAAATAGTAACACTCCCCAAAGTGACCTAAACTGCACAGCTCACATGTCCCAAGCGAGAAGGCACCCAGAACTTCCGCTCCTTCGGTAAAACATGAGGACACCCGATGGAGAAGGGTCTGTTAACTGTCCAACGATGAGCCCGAAAACGCAGGAGGTGGCCCCCGGTTGTGTCAGGGAACCGGTGCTGTTCAGTGGGTCAAGAAGCGAACCACCGACCAGTGTGACCCCGCAAACATTCCGCTACCACACTTAAGTCTTACCGTAGATTGGGAGCCCCGTTCGACTACCGGTCAGAGAACGGGAGAAAGAGTGGGAGGTACAATCAGGATTATCCGCTATGGGGCCTTTGCGTTAATATGAGGTTGGTCCAGTGTTGGCCAGTCGGCGACCCGAAGCGACTAGTCACTTTTGGGAGTCAGCGACTAGTCAGCTAGCCGAGCAGCTCAGGTTGGAAAGAGCCAAACGTACCCGTCGTTTGATCGAGGGGGGATCTTCGCAGTTTGGAATCTTGCAGGACAAGCAGGATTTATCTGGCCTAAAACCAACTCAAGAAACCGAAAATCCAATCTGCCTAAACAGCACCGGCGAGGAGCCACGGCTTGTCGGCCTGAAAGAATTGACGTAGTGGGATAAGTTGCCATCCTCGAATGAAAGGTTCTGTCTAGAGGACAACACAACGAGGGCCATGTACATGAATTACCTTTCGACGAGGAATTAGGGTAGTAAGAACAGCCTGTAGGGCGGAGATGGTCAGGGTCGCAAGCTGGAGAGTAGGATATTAAGCGCACCTCCTCAAAAATGTCCGTCAGACCCCTCTGCGTCAGCGCCGAGCACTCAACATATTTGGCGGCTCCTAGCTCCTGCACGAGGCGCTCCCCCTGACATTCCGTGACCGGGCGCTGGTTCTGGCTTGCTAGCCTATCTATTACGTTGGAGTCATCTCTCAGATCAATCTGCGTTCCGACGATGAGGCAGGGCGTGCTGGGGCAGTGATAATACACTTCGGGGAACCACTTGTCCCTGATGTTGGTGAATGAGTCGGGAGACGCTACGCTGAAGCAGATGAGGAATACGTCCGTCTGGGGATATGCAAGCGGCCGGAGACGGTCGTACTCGTCCTTCGCTGGAAAAAGTCACAAGCTTGGGTCAAGGTATGATGCGATAATAATACGACATGAGAGATCGGTTGGGGAGTACATACCCGTGGTATCCCAAAGCCACAATTGGTAGCACCTCTCTCGAATCGTGACAAGGACCTGGTTGTCGTAGACCTTGGAGGAGCGTCAAGGGCAATCGACAGGGTGAGGGGCGAGTTATAGGGACATACAGTAGGGAGATATTCCGTGGGGAACTTGTTCGTTGCATACGAGATAAACAGAGAGGTCTGAACGAAAGCAATCGGAGAAATTGAGGTGCGCTGATGAAGATTAAAATGTGCGACACACCTTGCCGGCACCACCGTCTCCAACGACCACACATTTTATCTGCTGGATGTGCATGCTGCCAAAATGCGTTTAGAGCGGGGTTTAGCACACTGTGATCAGACCGCAAGAGTCGAGGCACAAGCAAGAAGGGAAAATAGGATAAGATGGGAGTTGATTCAGGGTCCAGCACCGCGGCGCGCCAGCCTCACAGCCATGAGGCAGTGCCATGCCAGGATGCGCAAGGCGTAAAGAAGCCCCTGAAATCAGTTCGTATTGCCCTTTCAATAAGCAGTGGAGTACAAAAGTAGGATTCACTATGAAGCAACTGAGAAGTCACGGTTGGAATTGACTGGGAAAGGCAAGGGACAGGAGACTCATTCACACCACCTTGGCCACACTGCCACTGATGCACGGCACGGAAGAGTTTAGGCCTCGAGCCAAGAAGTCGAAAGAGTATATATGAGAAGAGTGGGAGTAAGGCTCCAACCGTTTCCGTTTGAAAACGGTTTTAAACGGTTTTAACCGTTTTTATTTTCATTTAGTTTTACCATGGCCGCAAACGGTAAACGGCTGGCAAACAAAGGGTTCAAACGGTTTTAACATTCAAAGTACCCTAGCACTTGTGGTTGATCATAACTGAGGTCCTCGTGAATGCCAGACCAGAAAGGTGGTTCAGCCCCCTCGAAAATTGCCGCAAAGTAATGATCGCAAGGTTGCGTCCGTTGTGTCCAAACTCCCCGTCCTAATAAGGTAATTTATTCACTCACTTTTCGGGATAGTTGACGGCGAATCCTTTCACCTGTCCTTTCCCCCTTTTTCTGCGCATTTCAGCCAGACAGTTATGTACTTAATTATACCTAGGACTACTCCAAGTACTTTAGCCTTTATCCCAAACGACCTGGCTGAGTCAATGAACCGCGAGGAACAACAGATTACATACCAAAAAAGGAAAGTTTCAAAGCTCGCGTAAGATTTTCAGAAATAGCTCGTCATCGTGCATGCGCGCGATCTCTGACGAACACCCGACTATCGCGATCAGTGGGGCATTTGGCCATGATGTTCACAAGCGTAGCAGGGACCTTGACGAAGGACATCCTGAGTACGCATAGGGTAATAGGTTAACACGGAGACACCGAACTAGATCTGCATGAATTGTGAGGCTATGTACACGCACTCATTAAATCTAATAGCGCTCTTAGCATTCTGGCACACAGGCGCCTAGCCGAACAGCATCCTGACCCTGCTGCTCATCCTTGCTGCCCTGCGCTCGCACAGTTCGATTGTCGCGGATGTCGCGGTGGTAATAAAACCAGGGTTGTGGCTGAAGCGCTGGAGCCACGTGGTAGACAGCACTTGCGGTATTGCCGTATTTGTGAACAGCTTGAGTCCTGTCAAGGCACAAATGGGCAAGAGAGTTCTGGTGGTATTCGGGGAGTCCTATGCTACTTCTGCAAATCCCAGTACTGGATTATTTCCTTCAAATCGACAGAGGGTGTGACGCGTGCTCGCTTTTACCTATTCGACAGTTCGACATCGGGCCTCGGCCAAATTTTGGCGTGACAACCTGGAAATTTCGACATTTCCCACCGAAATTTTCTTTTTTTTGCGTCTTTCAGGCAATTTTGGTCTGTGTGACGCTCGGGAGGTTCGACAGCGGCCTGCGTGACGCGTGACTGTCGATTTGAAGGAAATAATCCAGTATCCACGAGTCATGTCCGACTGAATATTCGGCGAGAAATAAATATTCCGTAGATGCCGAAGTGATTTTAATAAATGGTGCGCAGTCAGAAATATTGGTAGGAATCAGGAATGAATCAGTGAAGTTCAGAAGGCTATAGATTCTCTTGCTAAAGAGACAGAGGGAAAAGTGAGCCGAAATTCAGCATTGAGTAGACGAATTGGGAGAGGCTGTGTCACTGTGAGGATCGGGCCGGAGTGGAAAGTGCCGAGTTACCGATACAACACACTCGTAATACACGTGTCTATCTCTTAGCGCCGAACAGCTTGCAGCTTCTTTCGACTTCGCGGCGGTAATAAAAGCGGGGTTGGGGCTGAAGCGCTGGAACAGCTTGCAGGCCCCTTCTTCCAGCGCTAACTGCTGTTTGGGCGCCAAGCAAAATGAAAAGTTCCGCAACTTCACCCAGGTCTGCATCGGCGTATTAGTCAAACAGTCCAAATGCAGGCGAGAGTGAAAAAAGTAACTTGTGCGGGCTAACTTTAACTTTGATCGCCCCTTTAGCTTGGCGGGGCTAACTTTACTTAACTTTACGGTACTTTTCCCACGCTTGACGAAACTAACTTGTTGACAGCTAACTTGTACGGTTCTGACAAGACAATGCATAGATGCTTCCCAACACCTGAAGAGTACTCTAAACCTTAGTCAATATCATTTTCACTCTGCCAATGTGTCTATGAGTGCTTTCATTGTTGTTTACAAAGTTCAATGATATTTTCATTTGTTAGTGGACGGTTACGGCGGATTACGGCTTCTTGCGGGTGCTAATCGGCTGTAACCGTAACTGTACAGACGCTTCGGGGGCTCTTACGGTTACAATACGGTGCATTCACAGATAGTACGACTGTATGCCGCTGTAAAGAATGAAATAAAATTGAAAATGGTTGAGTCTTACCTGAAGCTTTGACTGGAGGCGTACCTGTTGAAACTATTGTCCAGATTTCTTGAATCCATGCTCATTGGCAACAATGCCATCCTTTCTGACAGGAGGATTGTCAATAAGAGCTTGATTTTAGCACTAAGCCATCGCAAATAGTGGAAAAGAAACCATACCTAGTGCCCCACCAAGTAAATGTGACGGGATTATAAAATGGCACAAGCCACAAACATCAAGATTTGATATAGTCTCACGAGTGTGGAGGGGATGCCAGCGACCCATCGGATAGATCGGCCCCTAAATCATGGCACTGCACACGGCCGTGATGACAGACGGCCTCGCAGATATTTGCGGCAGTTGTGGTCGGGTCTGTGGCTTGAATGGAGGTGTTCAACTGCAAGTTTGAGTTGATAATAGTTAACTTACTGAGTGCACGGTGGTGTTGGCTGTTGTGATATCTACAAATACTGTGAACACACTGCTTGATCAACCTACACTATTTTAGAAGCAGGTAGATCTGAATGCAAAGGTTTCTTCACCGTTTTAGTGATGATTTACGTTGACACGGCGCCGACACATGTTCATTATCAATTCATTAATTTAGCCAGCTTTCTTGATTGACATGCAACACTTTTAAAATACCGTAAGTATACAGACCGCATGTTTACGGTTCAAACGGGTGACTAACCGGTAGCCACGCAAAGCGAATGTGTTGCGATTGACCTACCGGTACCTTTTTAGCTCAACGCAGATGAAGTTAATCAACATTACTTTGAGTAACTTCAAGTTACTTCAAGTTACTTGGAAGTAACTTGCCCCGCCAAGTTAGATCAATGCAATCAGACAAAGTAACTTATGCCATCAGATGGCATCAATTCCTGCTAAGTTCGTCAAGTTATCGTCAACGAAGTGTGAATACAACCTTGATACAACCATATTGACCCTCCAACAGAAATATAATAGTGACTGCCAGACCCTTGTACCATAAGGACCAAAATTTTGGGTTACAGGCACTCGGGCTTGTCCCTTGGATATGATCGTTCTAGATAATGCTTTGGGTTTTGTCCTGACAATTGTGCAAAGACTTGAACCTTCATTCAAGAGCTTTGGAGCTTTGTACTCAAGGAATTTTACCATTGACTTGCTTTGAACCCCGGAGGAATCGTAGTCAAACAGCGTTGGACCTGAAATTGATGGTAAATTTCAATTGAAGACACCCATGGTGACTGCATATATAGGAAGGAATGAAGCACAAGACAGAGGAGTCTTTTAAAAGTGTATTTACAAACATTTGTTGAGTTGAGGGCCAAACCGATGTCCAAGCCAGGTCAAAGCATGAAGAAAGCTGCTTGGCATCCCCACACTGCTCAAAAAACAACAATTGCCTTCACAATTCCACCTTAAATGGCTCAAAAGCTTCAAAGTTAGATGCTCCCAAAGTAACAGGTAAGTTACTTTTATTTGCTTAAGTTACTTATAAGTTACTTACAAGTTACTTTTGCTAACTTTACTTTACTTGCCCGCCATAAGTAAAGTAAAGTTAGTTTTGGCAGGCCAAGTTAGTTTGTACAAGTAACTTTATTAACCATCAATGCAGGCCCCGGGAAGCTCCACCAAGGGATGGTCCGAAAAATTGGGTTTTTGAGGCCGAAATTTGGCCTTTTCCTTGTCCGAAATTGGGTTTTTGAGGGCAAAATCAGGCAACTCCCTGTCCGGATTTTGGGATTTCGAGCGGTCTGCCCAAGGTCTGGCGAGATTTTTTCGGTCAAATCTATCTTCGGACCACCGAGCTATTGTCAAATCTGGGAGGCCAAAAGAAATTACCCTGAAGATGGCAGAGGGAATGGGTACGTTCTTTATGTGTTGAGGGAGAAGAAATTTGTTTTTTTAAGTGTTTTGCGTGACATTTTCTTGGCGGAGTCACTCCTCTGACCAGTCACAACCCTTGTCCGAAATTGGGTTTTTAAGCCCTCAAAAATTGGGTTTTTGAGGCCAAAATCACGAAAATCTGCGGACCATCCTTTGGTGGAGCTTCCCGGGGCCTCCAAATGCCAAAGGGATCGAATGCGACATACTTGTTCATCGCTGGCCATCAGCCGCCTATACAGCACTAGGAATGTGAACTGAACGGACCCAGCGCTGAATGGGCGCCAAAATAAAATGAAGATGTAAGCGTCTCGCTTCTTCTAATTTTGCAATCGATAGTCTCCAATTTATGATCGGCGATACACTTGCATGCGACTACAATCTTGAAGGATCGAACGTTGCGTGTCTTCACAGCGAGCGGTGCCCGTTTTAGGAGGGGCGCCTGTTCGAACCTATATAACGAGCACTGACAAGGAACACCAGCTTTGTGACCATCGTACGCCGAGCACGCAAAGGTAAGCTCAAGGCTCGTACTCTCGTAATTGTGTTGCACACTAAGTCACCAGTTCTAGATTCATCGCAATCGCCACTCGCGCCTATCTCTCTTAGTAGTCTTCCAGCTACCGTCGACGCACAATTAGTTCACTGGACATTGCAACAGTATTCATAAAGCTTGCGCGCACATCTCGACCATCTAACTCTTTATCTCCGCCATGTCTTTCCCGGAGACTGCTATCCCACCTGCCGTGGTGGACAAATGCTTCATCCAGTACTCATCAGACTCACCTCCCTCACTATACGGCGTACCAGTGGGCCCTGCAGATCGCTCCTCAGACTCATCCATTTGCCTGGCACCAGGTTTGCTGGCAACAGCAGTCGCTACGATCTCAGCTGCATTCCTGCGCTCCAGCTCCCCGCTAATTGACAGCAATGACTTCAACAAAGACGCGCTCCCAGTCACCGTGATTTGCTCTCCGCATCTAAACTCTCCTGTGGCCGTCGATGCTGCTGTTCGACACATCGCCCACCATATCAAGGCCGACGTGGTCATCCTTGACCCGGCCGATCTTGCTGCTGGGTGTCGAGGTTTATTCGGAGCAGGTTCGTAGCGAAGAATTCAAACTGACCGTCACAACGCACTGAACAACGCTTCTAGAGCTAACAGATGCCTTCTGGCAATTATACAATTACCATTACCAAGAGTCGAACCATTCGCGGAAATGTTTGAAGGCCAAGAAGGATGTGGACTCGGACAGTACCAACAGCTCAGATGCGGACAACAAGCACGGTTTGTGCATAGCGGGTGATGACCCACTGTTTGCTTCGGGGAATCCTGAGACCGTCAAGATCGAGGATTCATCTTTCACTCGTGCGAAGGCACTTGTCCGAAAATTCCTTCTTATGCGGTCTAATGCCGACACGGACGCTGAAAATTCCCTCACCCGGCGGCGTATTTTGTACCTCCGCGACTATGGCACTCTCTGCAAAGCAATGTTGCCTCTGCTTTACACGCTCTACGACGCTGCTTCATCCGGCTCACCGACGCTAATTATCGCAGGAATTTCGCCCATCCAACGAGTTGTGTTACCGGGAGACAGCCGTCACCAGTCCGATCGGAAAGGCACACAGTACAAGCGTTTCCTTGATCGGCTGGACAGCGACGACTTCATGGCATATTTGCGTCAACGATATTGTGCAATCTGGCGCAAGCCATCGCCTGACTCTGTTGGGCGATACGAATCTCTTGAAGACATTTTCACCGCCATGTTCATCAATCGCTATCAGGGAAAAGGTATAGGCTCTCGTGGAGGGGACTCATCGTTACACCGGGGGCAGTGACCAGGGCATACGGAAACCGTATGCCTTACACGCATACAGCACGCATGTCCTCAGACGATGCAACAAAGGTGTTAATCACCTTTGTCACATCTTTGTTTTCTGGGGTGAGACAAGGGCAGAAACAAAGATGTCCCAAAGGTGATTAACGTCTTTGTCACATCGTCTGAGGACATGCGAACTGTATGCGTGTAAGGCATACGGAAACTGTATGCCCCAGCCATTGCCCCTGGTGTTATACGTACTATTTCATCTATAGTGTGTTTACACCACCCCAGGTAGCAATTCACAGATTCTAAATTCACTGGAGTCCTCCATCTTGGGCAATGAGCAGTTGAGACAGGTCACAAGCATTTTGCCTTTGTCGGAAAAATCCTATTCGGCTTTGATCGGCTTTGAACGTGTTCCAAGCCAATCCATGGCCAAATGGCTTTAGCCGGCTTCCAACGCACAGTTCGGAATCCTCCAACCACTTCCAAGCCATGGTGAGGGTTTCAAGGACTGACATGCTTTGAGGGTGCTATACAACCTTGGAACTACTTCTAGGGGTCTCGAACCTGCCCAGGCAGCAGAGCATTATTGACCACCAAAATTCCGATCATTTTATGTAATACAACGCACACGATGCCAGAGTGAAAACATTTATATTCAGCAAGAATATCAAATACAGTGCGTATGTACAAGTTGCCCCAGAATCGGTAATCCTGCCAATGGTTGCCACAACGAGTGTAGTATCTCATCTGGACATCAAGCTCAGGACAGTAGATAACTGAGTCACTAAATATTCCACGTACCAGAAGAGATAGAAAGAACCTACATAAAGATTCCAAAGTCAGTAAGACAACTATGGCATGGAGGCGAAACTATGTTTTGCGTCAGGAGGAAGTTGTAGGGAAACTACGAGCAGACGTACTTGTGATTGGTATTAGAAAGATTCTAGAGTCTTAAGTTGTTAGATGAGGTATTTCAGTGACTAGCGCACATACCTTCAATGAGAGCGAGGGTGGGGGATGGTGGTGGAAGGGAAGAAAGAGAGGTGGAGTAACGGGTGTCACTAATTCTGGTCTGATATAAGCGCCCCAAAAGTTCATGGCACCACTCGCTCCACTTTACCCCAAAATTTCATGACATCACTCGCTCCACCTTACCCCAAAAAGCTACACCGCCGTCCTGTGCCTCTGCGACCTACCTAATGCCTATCCCTCGCCGCACATCATCCAATACCACCCATGTTTCTGACTCTGAACCCGAGCGGGAAGCTCGCCGTCTCAATGAAGCCCAAAGCTCATCGCCGTTCGCCCCTACCGCAACGCACACCACTTTCTTCGATCTCGAATACTTTGCTGGGAACTGAGCCCATTCGGAAGCCCACGATTGAGACTCGTCTTTCGAAACTGGAAGGCGAGATTGCGGAGATTGAATACGACCGAGGCGTGAAAGTGCGTCTTGAAGCACTTCTGTAAAGATGCATTGTACTGACATCCTGTTCCCAGAACACAACAGAACACCACCGTCCCCCCCATCCACCCCTCTCCCAAAACGCCGCCGCACCATGCACGGCAACATGGCCACCACTGAAACTCCCATCCTACGCAGCTCGTTGATGGCCAGCAGTCCAGAGCGGCATGAGATGACGCGCATTGTGTCCGAGGGTATCCAGCAGTCGCTGCGCAAATGGCATCGTCAGAACCTCAGCGCCTCGTGTAACTCTGTTGCGCCGGGCTCATCGGGGACAAGGCGAAAGTTGCGCCGAAGAGCGTATGAATTCATCTAAAGTTAAATAAAATGTATTTCTTTGACACGATTTTATTCAATGTAATACAAGTACTTTCAACAGTTAGCATCATCCGAGAACGTCAACAGCGTCGCCTCAACACGCGCGTTCCACCGTCCGCTCTGCGAGCGCGTGCGGGAGGTGAAGGTTGATGGGGAGCAGGAGCAGCTCGCCATGGGTCAGTTTCACTTCGTTTTCCGTTGTCATCTCCCTGGCGACGTGGCACTCGACCTAGCCATGATACGTCCATTCAGGAAGACGGCGTGGCGGCCCCACACTCGCACGGACCGCCCGCTACGCGAGATATCGCCGTTGAAGAGCTGTCACTTTATTGCGCTAGAGCACATCGTTCGGGGTGCCTTGCTCTCTCAGATTTTTGGGGGGAAAGACGGTATGCACTATATTATTGATTGTATCGACGAAGACATGTATCTGCGAGTGAATGATATAGATTAATTTCATTCTGCACTTTCTTCTTCACTTCCAACCATTACCTGAGCTATACATACCTTGAGACGGCATGGGATGTCTTGGAGCTCACATCGAGCCTTGAGACTGGTTGTAAGGCTCTCCGCTACGCCTTTGAAGCACTCCGAAGCCGTCCCAAGGTCACATGCTGAACCATGCCGTTGCAAGCTAAATGGCCTTTTTCCGACATTCGTCCGCACAATTTTCAGATGTCCTCCATGCCTTCACTGAGGTTGAGAAACATATGTCCAGCACTGAATGGCGCGGAATACTGGAGATCTTGAAATCCGGACTATCACCAGTCAGTAGTCAACCGACAGTTGACCCAATCGTGGCGCGTGTTCGAGGCGACAGTTCTTTAAACAGCCATGAGCAGCAACTCCTAAGCTGTGTCATAGATCCCTGTCAGTATCTCAGGTCTGTTCCAGGGCGCGCAATTGCTGAATGAGTACGTTCCAGCGACGATTCGGACGACCTTCGCAGACGTTTGCATCAAGCCAGAAGTCGCTGACACGTTGCGGACGGCCGTATCGTACCCTATCTTGTTCCCGGAGGCATACACGATGGGAATTCTTGCTCAAGAGTCCATAGGTGGCGTGCTCCTCTTTGGTCCACCTGTAAGTTGCAAGCATCCATCATAACTAAGCTCGTCCTGATGGGAGCGAAGGGCACAGGTAAGACTATGGCCTGTCGCGCACTTGCGAAGGAAAGCAGCGCCCGAATGATCCAGCTCCAGGCCAGCACCATCCAACACTGGTTTGTCTCAGTGACACTCTGTTAGATGACGCTGACAAAAGACTCCCAGCTACTGAAAAACTGATTTCGGCAGCTTTTGTGAGTCTGCGGCATTCTCAGGAATCAGTGCAACATGTGATCTACTGCATAGAGTCTTGCTCGACGTCTCGGACCCTGTGTGATATTCATTGACGAAGTGGATGCCCTTTTCTGCAAGCGCGACGGCAGCAGCAAGCAGTGGCACCGAACAATGGTTACAGAGTTCACACAGGTTGGTTACAGCACACTTCCGCATCCCCCTAGACTCGTGACCAGTCTGCCTACGGGATACCAACCTACTGTGGCGGGGCACGGTTGCCATAGGCAGACTGGTACAACTCAGTCCGCAGCAAAGGACTGAGCCCGGAGTTTGAAATTAGATAGGATGCGCATCAGCCGCATGCGGCTTTTGGCACTTGCGCAAAGCCGCATGGGATTTTTGGTCTTTCATATATAATTATGAGTTCAATGGTTGTATTCCAGGCTTGACACCTGTGCCTCTTGGGTATCATTACATTCATTTGCTGAGCACATGTGAGAAATGCGCTATTTTGACGGCATTTCCAACATCACTGCGCGGCTAATGAGATGACATCACACATGCCGCACTGGATTGATCATCAATTCAACACTCACCTTACACCAGATTCACTAGACGCGACCAGTACGCTTAATTGCACATATTATATTGAAAATATGGCTTTGGATTCCTGCGCAAACAATTTTTTTGGTGCGGCTTTGCGCAATGCACGAAAGCCGCATGAAGCCGCATGCGGCCCATGCGGCTTTTGCGCATCCTATCTATTTAATAGTTTCCCACGCTAACTTTTAGAAAGATCAATCATTCCCAATTCAATTTTGAACCGGTTTCTTTGGGTCAAGCTCTTTATACAAACGATGAATACAACCCTTCAAGTCTATCTCCTCAGAATGTCATTTCGAGACACAGAAATCCCACAAAATTGGAGGTGGTTTTGAAAGGGATTGAGCGTGAGAACTCGCTTCGCGCTTGCCGAAGCGATGGTGTCATCGATTTTAAGCGAATTTAGTGTGGGAAACTACTAAATTTCAAACTCCGGGCCCAGCCCTTTACCGAGCCCCGAGATGTACCAGTCTGCCTACGGCAAAGTGCTCGCCACGGTTTTGCTAATTGTAGGCAGACTGGTAACGAGTCTAGCATCCCCCATCCTTGTCTGATGTGACCAGGAAATGGATGGCCTGAACACCGCGGACGCGAATCAGCGGACGGGACTCGTTGTCGTTGGCGCAACCAATCGGCCACAAGACATTGACAGTGCCGTTGTGCGCCGCCTCTCGCGTCGGATCCTGGTTGACTTGCCGACTTCTGAGCAGCGAAAAGGTGTGGTGCTCGTGACGTCGTTTTATCTCTCCAAGGATATCGATGCTGATGCGGCGGACAGCCATCATTGCCCAGTATCTGAAAGACGAAATATATGACGAGACGGTCAACATCGCCGCACTTGCAAATCGCACACAGTTATTTTCTGGGTCAGATCTGCGCCACTTGGTGCATGCTGCTGCATTGGCAGCTCTCAAGGACACCATGCCCATGCCATGGCAGGTCCAGGGCGGTGTCGATGAAGTTCCCGGGCCGACGGCTGAACGTACGCCTGCACCTCGAGTCATTCAAGGAAAGCACTTTGAACAGGCACTCAAGCAAGTGTCCGCTAGCAATTCTACCAATCAGCAAGACCTGGACGAGCTGAGACGCTGGGAAAGGGAGTCATTCCAATCAGGTTATAACAGCCAGGAGATGGCAGCTGGAAAACGCCGAGACCTTTATGCCGGGAGGCTGGGGTCTGTGAACCCCTGAATCACCTTTTGTACTTCTGCTAGAGATGCCTTAGAATTGGCGCCCAGGATCCCTAATGCATGTCAAACTCCTGTAAAACATAAAATACTTAGGCCCCCAGTGGCGCGGGACGCCAATTCCCGACGCAAAAAACAAAAAAAAAACCTACGGTACTGATAGGCGCGCCAACATCGCCTGCTATATTGATCGAGGTGACTTGGACATTTTATATTCACGTTCGCCTTTTGGGAATCATCTCGAAAGGATTGTACATACAATGGGGCACACTGGGGGGGTTCCAGTCCTCCCACTGTTTTATTGGCTCACCTACTGTACAATTTCATTTGATTTGGCGGTCACGGGTCACGCACCCTGTGCCGCGATGAAGTCACTTTTGCATTTCCGCCTCCACGTGAGTTCCAAATCGGGAAGTTATTTTCGGCACCTTCGGCAGTGAAACAGAATGGCAACTCTCGGCAGTCAAGACAAAGAGCTCTGTACAACAGAAACAAACAACCTCGCCTCTTCTTTCGTCTCACCACCTACCATTCCGCCCGCCATGTGTTTGCTCCCTCAAATCGACGACCACCCCTCTGGTTCGCTGGATTATGGTATTCTTTATATCTACGCCCATAGGGCCAGGCGCTGCGAGACTGTAGTCGACTGGGAGGTCATCCCACGTTCTGGTGCGTAAATCAGCCTTCTCGAATCTCGCCTTGGCTAATTTTGTTCCCCAGCTCTTCAGTGTGCTACCATCATGCCTATAAGGCTTTTTCTCCAAGTTTTTGGGCAAGGCAAGTTCACCAACATCTCAATTGGCATCACTGTCGATGCTCCTTTGTGGGTCAATGTATAACGGCAGCCAAACGGCGGCGCCTTGAAGTTCCCATTTATCAAATTGATGTTTTTTTCTCTCTCATGACTGGCCCTGCTGGATACATGCACCTTGTGGTTTGCTGCCCTGGCCTCTATCCATTTCGCCCGTTTGTACAGCTAATTCGTAACACTAAGTATAACAGTACTTGTAACTTAGGAATGATGATACTTGAGCTGCATGAATATCCGCCTGGCTTATATAAAACAGTGCATGAACCAGAAACATTATTCCACGAACCTTTATTCAAATTCTACTCTCACTCGCATCGCGAAGATGTTGATGAACGGCCATCAATCCAGCTGCCGAAGATAATTCCCCGATTGGGAACGCACGTGGAGGCGGATTTAAAACAAGTCGATGAAGTCTAGTCTCAGTCACAGGTCACAGCACCCAGTGCCAAATGTAAAATGTGTGACATTGGGTCTCCCTTGGAGGTGCAAAAAAGGCAGTACTGTACTATTTCGATCAATTCAGTGGTCACATGTCACACACCCCCTGTGCTGCGATGAAATTTGGGCTTTGTCACGGGTCGCAACGCCCAGTGCTGAATGTAAAATCCGTGACACCCAGGTGAAATCTCTCTTCAAGGTGCAAAAAAGACAGAAATTTCGAAAATTTTTGTCTTGAATGCCCAAATATTGGAGGTGTCACACCAAACTTTGTTGGTTGCCAAAGTGCCGAAATGGTTTTTTCGGTCACGCATCACAACCCCTGCCGAATTGATCAAAATAGTACAGTATTTTCGAAATTTTTCATCTTGAATGACCCAAACCAAGTGAAAGGTTGGCCTACTCTCTCATATTGGATTAGAAAATTGTCAGCATAAGACAAGAGAACTGCCAGAGCTGTGCTCAAACATGTAATAACTGGAAAACTGGAACTGAGACAACTGGCGCAAAAAGAACTTTACTCACGAAGGAGAATGCTGTCTGAGTATAAAAAAGTTGTTTTCCCTATTTATCCTTTGCCTCGGATCTGCACAATTTTCTTTCGCTTATGTTGTATGAAGACGTTAACGTCAAAAAAGCATTTTCTCTGCCCTTTGCTATCTTTGTGCGGATACAGCAAATGTACCAAAGTGCTTGCGAACAAAGTGAAATTGGAACTGCTTTTGGTGACCGGCAATTCACGCCAAACAAATGTCTGTTTGTTCTTTGTTTGTTCTGTGTCGGTCCAGCCTACAGCCTTCAGTAGTTACTCTAAAAACCCATACTAAATTGTACATGGTATTTATGGAATCCTGAGATATTGGGGAAGTCCTCAGAAAAATCTGTTAAGAAGTCAAAACCTCTAAGGTGGCCAGGTTCCCAGCGCAATATAGTAGCTGTTTGAGGCAAAATAAACTATTGGCGGAACATGGAGGGCAAAAATAAATAAAAATGTGGCCGGGACATTCCCTTTAGAATGTAAAACTAAACAGATCTTAAACTCAAGATTTGCCCAGAATGTGGGCAGGATGGACTGATTGTGAGGTGACATCAATTCACTTTACATTGCCGGTCACCACTGCTTTGGAACGTGACAGATGTCATGTGACGTGACTGTCTACAAACGGAGTAGATTGACTGCATCTGGAATCAAACTGGGACCGAAAATTGAATGGAGGCTGGAATAAAGGACATCAGTAAGGTATGCATGTCTAGCATTACCCAGGCACTGTGGACAACAGAGAAGAAAAAGAAAACTATAGCACTACTGTAGCATTTCGACCGAGTGTTTGCCTGTTGTGACCTGTAACCACAACAGTTTGTTTGCCAACAGTTCAAATTGCCTTGAAGTTATCCGGCAAAGCCGGACCGAAAAATTACCTATTTGGGACAGAAAAGTTCAAAAACATCGATCCAAAACCACGGTGACCTGTGACAACTTCCATCAAGTGTTCGGTTTGATGGTCCTTGTGACCAGTGACCGAAGATTTGGTCGAAACGGTACAGTAACCTGCAAGTCAAAGAACGGTTAAACCTGCACCAAGTGACAGCACGGAGGTTGAATAAGACAAGCGGGTGAGACAGGTGACTGAAATGAGACGAGAGAAAATTAAATGAGAATAAATAATAACATAAACCTTGGGGAGGTGGCTCAAGGAGAAGTACAATGCACTATTCAGTCAGAAGCTGTATCCACAACAAGAACTTGAATTAGTGGGTACCAGTGTTCGAAAGCAGTATGATTGGATGCATACCAGAAAGGAAGGCGCTCGAAGCCATCCAATGCGGAGTTATCAAGTGCTGATCTTCCTGCCGCTTGCTGAAAGCAAGAATGAGGCTAACGCGAACACAGAAAAGAGAATTTTTTACTGGAATACCTTGTGAGTAAAAATGCCGGGTAAGTTCATTCTCGAGAGTTCCGAATGTGGAGGAAAGTCGCGTTGTAAAGTTCGCAAGAAAGAAAGATTTGGCATGAGTGGGAGTGGGGAGAGTGATGCAGACGAGACACCAAAGAAATCTGCAAAAATCTCAGAGTGATGCGACGCAGGGGGCAATATGGTGGAAGGAAAGGAAGATGACTCAAGTCTTAACTATCGACCAGGACAGCCTCTGCAGAATTCAGTTCCCGAAAGTCAGTGAATAGACATATAGAATCCCGAGGCAATGCAGAGGGCCAGGTGGATGAAACCCAAAACACTATAATAGACCGCATTAATCCAGTGGAATACATAGCTTTTCGCCCTGACACCGTGATATGAATCTGTGAAGGCCCAGAAGGGGCTGAGTCAGAGACATGCGCAAGGAGAATGAAAGAAAAAGGGCAGGAGAATACCCTTGCAGAACATTGATGCCGTTGTTGAAGTACCAGTTAGCGAAGAAGTTGCAATGGAGTGGTGAAGAGATTCGTTCGGAGAACGAGGTTAGCCGAAGAGAAAGAGTTAGAGCTAGTGCCGAGCATTGACAGACTTGGATTATATGGTATAATTGAGCTATGTTTGTGAGCATGGGATACATAACAAACAATGAAAGCAACCAAACACACCAAAGACGTGCAAGTCGCTGAGAAAATTGGTTGATCCAAGAGCAGCAAGCGGAGATGAGGAAACAAGAATGATTGGAGAAAGTCAGTTGGGAAGAGCAAGGACGAAAAGATAAAACACAGGACTGGTTATACTGAGGACGACCTCTGCGTGTTTCAGAGGTGGAAGCCCGTACCATGAAGAAGCAGCTCACCCATAAAAGTGAGGGAGGTGTTAGCCAGATCCAACAGTGAAGTAACACAAGGAGGATAACCAATTTTATACTGGCCAAACATGTGAAAAACATTGAGAACCAATTTACAATGTGTTTTGAATAGTTGCTGGTTCAATATTTGAAAGACGTTCAAAATAACTTCTTCATGACTTGAATATCTTCTGCATGATGTTGGGTATGCAGAACATATTTTGAACACATTTTACATGTGGTTCTGTGAAAAAAATTGAAACACATTGTATATTGGTTCTTGATGTTTTTCACAAGTTTGGCCAGTACAAAATTGGCTATCCTTGTTGTGTAAATGTCACAAAGAAGCAGCTATGAAAGATGAGTAAAGAAAGGAAAATGACATAAAGGAATGACATACTTAGTATAGAAAGAAAAACGAACACGCACCGAAACATCTGGGCAAGGGTGCAGATCTGCTAAAAGTTGGGTCAGCAATTGAGAAGGAACATAGAGCAGAACAGTCGCTACATGTGTAATAGGTGTCCGAGGGAAAGGTATACATGTGCGATGCCATCACTGTCAGGTGGGGTGGAAAGACGCCACCAAGCTGCAGGCGCTGTGGTGCAGGGGAGTAACCTCAAACCACACCAAGTCAATGAGGGTCAAGCCAGAAAGCTGAAGGACACACCGATGGAGAATTACAAAGATGAAGATGGAGTAACTTGAGGTGACCGTGGATAAGTAATGTGGAAGTGATTGGATTTAGATGGACCATCAAAATGAAGGGCACGAGTGTAAAATGAAGATCGACTCGAGTTCGATGCGGATGCAATAATGTGGTCCAAGAAAGAGCGAAAGTAAGGTGTAGTATCGTGGTAGAATGGGAATGAGAAAAAATAGGGAGCAATCTCGGAGCGCAAATCAATACGGAAGCCGAGGGCTATGCGAAAAGAATGGGATGGAATGACAAGAAAGGCGAGAGGACGCACCTTCCCACCATTGAAGGGATATGAGCTGAGGAACGTCGAGCATGATAGAAATTGTGAGGTAATATGACAGAGAGAACACGAAAACAAGGGAGAAATGAGCGCGCCGTAACTGCATGGGGCATCGAGGTTGTGGAGGCATCCAGAGGGGTACGTGGGCCGCTACGATTGCGGTGACCCTGCAAAAATACCGTTTTAAACTGTTTGAAAACGGTTTCAAACCATTTTATTACCGTTTCCATTTGATTTGACTCAATCTCAAACGGAAACTAAATGGTTGGAGCCCTAAGTGGGAGTGGGACTCGCGTAAATAGGTGAGTCCCACTGTTGATGGTGTTTGCATTAATTTGTATCAAACCAACATTTCTCGGCACCGTGCAGCCGATTCTGTATATTTTGTGTTCTGCGTCATGTTTAGCGTATATTTTGAGCATATTGGTCGCTGGGGGAAACCATGAACGTGGTTCCCCCCCAGGCTCCCCTCCTCTAGCCTGACGGCACGAAAGGTTTATTTATGGCTTTGTCTGAACCTTTGGGTAAGTTTTGAGTTTATACTCAGTAAATAAAATCATCCAGCACGGGGAGACCCCGTGGACCCCCCTTGACGCTCGCCGCTGGGCCCACTGCGTGGTGCACCCGCTCGCCGCGAAGGCCCACTGCATGGAGCTCAGAAAATACTTTTTTTAGCGTGTCGCAAAGTCCACGGCTTATTCCGAGCTGTTGTCGGCACTTGATTTCAACCGATGTGCCGTCAAGCCGAGTCCCACTGACGACGCCTGACCGAGCTTAGCCGACACCTCCACTCCCACTGTCGGCCGTTTTCCGAGGATTTCCCGAGTCCCACTCCCACTCTTTTCGTTATTCCTCCAAGAAGTCGGACTTTTTGGCTAGATACAGGACGACCAGCTGAAAACCGGCGGGTCTGATGCGGTGTGCGCGCGGTGTAAATTAAATTGTCGATGCGAAGGAGTCGCTTAAAATTCACCGAAAGATACCCCGTGAAGAAACGAGACCAAAAGTAGTGACCTCAGTCGAATCCAATGCTGAGCAGGCGGAAATTGGCAAGTCCGTCGACGAAGGGTCAGAAAGGTTTTATAGAGGCTAACGGAAAAAAGGAGACACCAGTTGTGGTCATGATCCTTTGTTTGCGCTGGTCACAGTTTTTGGCCAGTTTGACAGGAGATCTGGCTCGGTTCGTCTTCACCCTCGAGAGTCGAGGTTCCTGGATGACAAAACTTGAAGAACCGCAAACCTGGCTTCGGTCGTGAAGATTGTGACCAGCGTGGGTGAAAACTTACTTCTCGTCGTCAAACTCTGTCTAACTACTCTATTCCTTTCCGCAATTCGGCCGCATTGGGCCATCCCTTTGTCTCGGTGCAGAACTTTGCTGAAATCGGCGCACTATGCCCGTGGGACTTGATTTGTGGTGGGAAGGCATGGTCGAGTCATAGCTTGGGTCGCACGCACACGAGTGTCGGGACGTGGGTAGAAATCAATTGGAGGGAATGGAAGAGAATCAGCCTGATCAAGCTGGATCAAGCTGATGGGAGTTGCGGAAAAGATCGGGATGAAGAGATTGATGGGGGGAGATGAATCAGGCAATAGATTTGGCTGATTTGGCTGATGCGCATTTTACTCATCCACCAACCACAACCTTGGACTGGGTTGCCCAGCAACACGACTCTTGTGACGCTTTTGAGGCAATCTCGTGAAGCGACGACACCCGTCCCCTCGTTTGCCATACATGACTGGATTGGCAAGTCGATTCAGCGCGCCTACAATCAAAACTTCATTTGCGAGCCGTGAGAGAACATTGAATTCTAAGTTTTTATGAACATTCAGCTCACTCTGATTTTATTCCGTGGCAGTGGCCGTTTCAATGTAGTATGTAGCTCTCTATTTTGTAGCGCGGACCCATGGGGACCAGTGGATTTAATATATGCGGGCAAATAATCTTGTCACAGGGCCTTTCCTGGGGTAAATTTCCGGACGCGTTTGGCGTCTTTTTAAATGGTTCGGACTTTTCTCCTCGCGCTCTCATCTCCTCACCAATTTATTGGACAGCCTATCTTCAGGACGCGCGTTGTGCATCACAACAAGACGCTACGTCTCTTCTCCCCTCATTGGGGCGCTCTCATCTGGTATCATTTCTTGTGCTGGTGAGTGCTTTCACCCAAGGGCAGTTATTGTCTTACGAATGGCGACAGCTCCGGTCATTAATCTCATTACTGTGCGCTACCCTAAACACCGTCGCAAGTCCATGTGGCTTGGAGCAGGCCTTTTCTGCGGAACTCTTTTCGCAGCAAGCTGCGCATCACGGGGCAGGTCTCTTTCCTCTCACGATTTCTGAGCAGGTCTTTCAACTCATTATTGTGCAAGGCCTGATGTATGCCTTGGGGAGATAAGGCTTTGTCCCTACTTACCCGCTAGAATTCCTTCTGGATTCTGCTAGCGACGAATATTATCCAGGGCTGTGCATTAGTGTTTTGTGCCCATCCCATACTTAGTTACCCAGCAAGTTTTTCTTTTCACATGACGAACCCACTCACATCCCCCCTTTGCTACTGTTCAGCATTCGTCCACGATCTTGAGGTTAAGGCGTTCAAGTCCGGCGCGACCGCGGTGTTGTTGAATGGCGCATTCGTCGTCGACCGTCTGGCCATGAGATACCTTTCGGAGCGGGATGCCCACATTATTGATTTTCCTCGCAACGTTAGCGATGAACTTCATTCGCTAAGGTGTGCTGTTGCATTCCTTTGATGGACCGCTCGCATTCGGAATAAGTAGCGTATGGAGCTGTTGCAGGTGGATGGACATGTCGGTGGACGGGCTTTGTGAAACCACTTCCTAGCTACGTCGTCGTTTCTCATGTTTATTCAAGCAATAAATATGTACACACTGTAGAAGACGACATTGGCATGTCTACGATCCCTTACAGTTATGTGATCCTCTCTGGAGGGATAGGAAACATTGTGTCCACGCCCATCTTGGCGAAGGTGTACGCCCATGCTCATAATCAGTTATAAAGCAAGTTGACGTGACTGGTCGATTTGAACAAGAATGATCGGGGCTGAGTGTTAATTTTAGAATTTTGATCGCCCAAACCCGGCTCGCTCCGGCCTTCGCAAGCACATGACAAGTGGCTTCCGACCGTGGTGTCTTCACGCCCACGTGATTCTGGTCAATTGTGGCGCGTCGCGTGCTGCCAGTAGGTAAAGCTGAAAACCATTCCATTGTTCCTGTACAGCAACACCCCACGGCTTTTTCGGTGATACTACAATTTAAATCCTCCAGTAAG
Organism: Mycena galopus ATCC 62051; assembly: GCA_014925785.1. Lineage (NCBI taxonomy): Eukaryota > Fungi > Basidiomycota > Agaricomycetes > Agaricales > Mycenaceae > Mycena > Mycena galopus. The sequence goes on from WIQG01000286.1 coordinate 181,342, forward strand.
TATACATCTATCCTAGAACCCAGAATTGACATCAAGTCCCAATGTCCCAAATACACAATACCCAATGAACCCAGAAAAAACCCCGCCCCGGAAAGGATTTTCACTTTGAGTCTGTTTCGGATGTTTGTGAAAGACTTGTGGGGTCAGCAGGGCCCGAGCTGATATGCATGTGCGACTGGGTCGTGACGTGGATCTGCACCAATAAATCAGAAACGCACACACCAGATCACGAATGTCACGCACCTGGAACTCCTTCGTATTTGATGACAGAGGCAGCATCTTGAACATGCCCGCCGAGTCGACATCTTGTTTGAATTTGCTTCGTAAGGGGCTTCCGGGGCCAGACTTGAATGAGCTCCGCAAGGGGCTGGTGGGGGGAGACTTGAGGGAGCTATGTGCGGGGTTGGGTGGACCGGACACTGAAAGGGTAGTAGAGATGTCCCGATTCGGGCTGGATCCGCTGAGCGAGTTCTGGGAGGATCCGCCGGTGACCCAGAACAGCGCTACAGCGTTGAATATCACCTAGTGAGCATGGGCCGTTCAGAGCTATATGAGGTCACGGAACGAGATATACACACATCAATTCCACAGCTGGCGAGACACAACCATCCAAGTTGACGCCCCTTCATGATCGTGAGCACGGCGATGTTGACCTAAGAATAGCCAGATAAGGTGCATTCTTCGCTTAACGACGATTCAACTGACGGTAGACGTGGTAAGCGCCATCCCTGCTGCACTAAAGAACGTTCAGCAACCGGAACCCTGAAGTAAGCCAAAAGAGCTGGACATACAAAAGGGTTCGGATGGCCAAGCGGCGCAACTGAACGTTTGGATGTCTCGATCGTAGCAGGGGCCACAAAAACAGTGTCGTCAGAAGGATGTTGATGAATCTTGAATTCGCGATCAGAAAGAGCCTGATTAGAGAAAACACGTCCTTACAGGTCGTAAGAAAGCAGAGGAAGCGAGGCCATCCGCTTTAGCCCTATAATGCCTGAACGCCAGTCAAATAATGTTGGAGGCAAATTGAAGACAGACTTACAAGCACCATCCCCTGCTCTGAATTCTGCGACGCGACCTGAACTGCCTCAGCCTTGGCAAGCCAAATGTGAATGGGAAACATACCGATGAGCACGATGATTATTATGGCGCCGTATAAGAACAACGTCGCCATACACAGCAGAAAAACCGGGGAACGTAAGCGACTCCGCCCAGTGTCCCAAACGGTGTACACTTTTTCGGCTGGACATGGAATTGATAAGTGTTGAAAGCAAGCTCACTGCCGAAACTTTACCCAAGAACGAGTATATCAGGACTTTGGACGATGTGTAGAATATCACACAGATATATATTCCGGCGGCGCATGAGGTTGTGTTCCGTTGGAGGCCCACGCCGAAGACTAATATACCCGCTGGAAAGGGTAGGTTACATTCACGGTGGAAGTTGGCGTCCGAGAAAATTACTCACAAGCAAAGAGGAAGAGGTAGGAATCGATGAAGACCAGCAGAATGCAGAGGCGGGGCCAACTCAAACGAGCCCATGCCTGCAGCGAGGTCAAGCCATCTCTGAGTAATCTCCGTGAGATAAAGAATGTAAGGATCGTAACTCCTGTGTCGGATTCAGTTCAACGATAGCGCCAAGCCAAGGGATGCAGAGCCGTACCAATAAAATGCAACGAAGCTATTAGGGCCTGTAGTGCCGCCGATGGGAACAGAGTGAAAGCCATGGCTTTGCCGGGGGAGGAAGGGAACGGACAGGAGGTATCAAGACGCGGAAACGGTTTATAAACAGACACCCCCGCGAGTACCTGTACGCGATCGATGAAATTCAGGTCCGCAATCCCATGCGGCACGCCGGGCTAAGACATGGCGTCGATTGGCAGGACCCTCGACAGGGATAACGAAAGCCACAAACTTCAACTGCACAACATTGTTTCTATAGGGACCCACTCCAATCAGTTTGAACAACCTCTTGCAAAAGATTTCGCTCGGCGGAGAGTGTAGTATATCGTGAAGCTCGAGAGATGGCCTCTACTTCGCTAGATAGGGGTAAGAACCGGATCTTCGAGAGTACGCACCATCAATTTCGGACGCATATGTTGACGATTACCGGTACCTACTCCTGGAGCGAGTGTTTCAATACAGCTCCGAATGAGACCGTGGCGGTAAATCCTCCTTCAAGAAACAGCGGTTGCGCCGCATTTGAACCACTCCGGATGTCTCAAATGTACTGGGTAACATGTGCAAGGATAGACCGATCGCTGCCCAAGAACTTGTAATTGTTGGTTGCTTGCTTACATGCGCGTCCTGCATTATGACTACTGAATGTCGGACTCAATCACAGAAGCCGAAACAACGTACACTTTGCGCTTGCCTGGACATTAATACCTGAAACTTACCGGCTGTCGCGTTGACGTGAAAAGATGTGGGGGTAGAGAGGAGGGTCGTTGGATGTGCAGCAACTGTCGAGTCGCATGATTGTTGAACTTAATTTTGGGGATAGGTGGTACTTAGAGAGCGGGATTTCGTCGAACAAACAGTTGAACGAACGAAGGATTGCACTGGCCGCTCTAGCGCCAGCTCAAGCGATTCCGTGGTGTTTCAGTTCTCGGTTTGTTCAATGAACGTTTGAGATATAGGCGCCCGAGACGATAGAAACTATCCGCGGCTTAGCAAGAAATGAACCTCGCGTTGCGTCACAGGCACGAACGCAACGCATACTCGGTCTAGGCCCTTGAATTCATCGTACCGGGTTTTGCGCACCTTGAGCCGACGTTCCGAGTCGTTTGGCATGACAGGAGGGAAATCTGATGCGCAATTGCGGCTTCGCTTGGCTACGGGCGACGGCGACCAACGCTGCATGATGGGGAAAGGCAGATGGGGAAAGGCAGAGTAATTTTGTATTTCAAACTTTCCATGGCATGGAACTGTGAGTTACTCAATTATTCGGACAGACATCTCTGCGTCCGAACCATTGGAAATTATTCGCCGCTTTATAAGAAATGAACGTCGAATTGAATCAAAGAAAGGAATACAACGTACACTTCAAGTTTTGCGCTCCCGGCTGTCTTAGAAGCCGAAAGTATTATCCGTTCAACCGTTTGATGTGGCGCTAGAGAGGGGTTCGCTGCATGCGAAGCGATATCTGATCAGACCAGGCGGAAAAACAGGGGTGACGGAGTCGAAAATTCATGTGCAACAGACACAAACTCGGAGCTCCCAGAGTTCAATTGTTCCAACAAAAAATCTGTGTGTCCGAACCGTCTGTAAATCCGCCGCTATATAACATATGAACGTCGAGTCGAGTCTGATGGAGTCACAAAGAACCAAATGCAACGTACACTTGAATTTTGCGCCCAGCCGCATCACGGCGTTGGTTTGACGTGAAAACGATGCGGAGTTTGCCGCATGGGCAGTTCACATAATGTTTAATTTCGGCGACTGAGACCGTTGCTGGGAGTAGGAATTGACGGACGGATGAAAACCCATAAGACTCAGGATAAATTTATGGCAGCTAGGTCACCTTTCGGAACGTGCCAGTTTGTAGTACATCAGGTGGAGGAGGCTGTAGACTTGGAGTCGCCCAACCGACTGGTGGCGTAATACCACGGATGTACGATTTACCCCGCAGTCTTCGATTAGATTTGTTTCCGCAATTCCGAGAATTTCAGACGTCAGGAATAAACATTGAGAGAATTTGCCTTGAGCGTCGGCATTCACCGAGGAAGTAACAGATGACGAAGAATCCAGGGTCCTCTCGCGGATGCGTTAATTCATCACAGAATCCCTGCGAATTCAATTGCTTATCAGAACCAGAGGAAGAGACTCACGTCAGTTGCAACAAATAATAGAAAACGCCGCATCCATGAGGTATACAGCACAGGAGGACAAGGGGAGAGACAAGGAGGGTACAAGGGAGGGTCAGCAGCACCGGGACCGCACCCACGTATAATTGCAGTATCCATTCTTCCGGGTGCCGTCGGATCCGCGAGTGTAGGTTTGCCCTGAAAGAGAGTTGGCGAGCACGCGGTCCGCAAGCTAACCGCCGCTCAAATGACGCACCGAGAGCTCGGCGGCGGAAGAAACGTGCAAAATTAACTACGCACATCGCGGATATACCCCGGACATCCGTCCCAGGTTGCCAAATCGGGACATCCCTTTGTGTGTCCTCAAAGTTCCGTGGGCCAAAGACGTGCGCTTTCCTTGGTTCGGCTTAGCATTGCGCGATAGTGCCCCTGCCAACGGGGGTGAGCCGGCTCGGATGCCGTTGCGCTTGACGTGTGGTATGACCGGGAATGCAGCGAAGCAGGATTTAATTAAATATTCCGGGTACATCTACAACACAAGTGGACGGACAGTTAATAAATACACGGTGATGGGAGTTGATAGGATGTTACACTGCGGTTTTTTGGGATTGGATTGAGAAACCGAGTCGACATCTGGATGCGTATGGATATATTGTGGGGACGGAGGAGACAGCGAAGTACAGAGTCAGGAAGGTTCAGAGAGAAACGGGGAGTGGGAGGCCATGTATAATCCTAGGGAAGGGGAGTCAATTCGGGTGAATACAACAGAAATATGAGTAAGACTGATCTGGAGGAAGGAAAGACGAGACAGGGGGGAGAAAGATGTGAGATGGTTGGGGAGCAAGTAGTACAGCAAACGAGATCAAGGACAAGGGAACGAGAGAGCATGGGTGAAAGAGGAAACGAGAAGAAGAATAGGAAAATATGAATTAGCATTAGCCAGGCGCACTCCATCCGCCCACGTTTCCACTGGCATCGTACATCTCCACATCACCAAGCGCACCCCACTCCTGCTGCGCCTGCGTGGAAGAACCCGCCCAGGGCGCCTTAGGCGGCGGCGGAGCAATAAACCCCTCCGTGGCACCCCCAGAATACGACGACGGCGCGGTTACCGCCCACGCGTCCCCCGCCGCAATGACCATCCCTACCGCCCCCTGCACCGAATTCTCCCACCCCGGCGCTTGATACCATCCCGACGTCCGCATCGGCGCACCCGCGCCAGTACTCCCACTTGCATTCGCACCCGCACCCACACCTCCACCTCCACTGCCACTTGTGCTCCCACTTGCACTGGTTCCACTCGTAGCCGCACCCGCCTGCCCCTGCGAAGGAAACGGCATGGCGGGAAACGTCGCCGACGCAGGCGACCCCGAAAAGTCGCCCGCCCACCCCGAAAGGGTCGAGAAGCTCGAGATGGCGGGGGGCGCGGGCGGGAAGCGGAAGTGCACATTATTGCGGGCATTATCGTCGTTATTAGGCGCATTACGAGCATTACGGGCGTTATCCCCGTTATTTTCGTCCGACACAGGCGCATATGCATCACTGTTAGGATTATTATCGCCTCCTGCGGGCTTGGCGTGCGCGGCGTACGGCATGGGAGGGGAGGGCGAGGGCGCGGGGGCGAAGTCCTGTTCACTCAATGTCAGCATTACGTCGAAAGAAGGAGCGAAAAGAAGGCAGAAAAGGAAACCCACCTGGAACTCGAGCCCGCGATCCGCCCACTCTGCGTCGGCCTCTTCTGCTGCGCCATACCCGCCGGCGCCCCCAGCCGCTGCCTCTTCCCTTCCCCGCCGCGGCTCCGATCCCACCAATGCCGCGCCGCTCCTGTCCCGCATACCGCGGCGCGGGGCCGGATCATTACCCCCACCCCCACCCCACCACACCCACACCTACTCTAACGTTACCCACATCCGCATCCACCTCCGGGAGGGGCGTATGGGCATACGGCGGCGGGTACGTGTACGCGCCCCGCTCGCGGCGGTGCGGTGCACTGGGGTGGTGCTGATTTTGGCTATGGTGAGACTGAGGGTGAAGGTGGGGATACCCAACACCCGGCACTCCTACTTCTACTCCTACGGACGGCTGAGGCGGAAGCGGGAACGAAATCGTGCCGCGGCGTCCGGGCCCGTGCGCCGGCGAGCGGGTGTGGATGTGCTGCGGGGGTGCGTATTGATTCTGCTGGGAGGATAACGCGTAGCGTGCGGGGTGCTGGTAGCCCATCCCCATCTCTGCCCCCAGTCCCGTATTCGAATCGGGCGCCGGAGGAAGCGGGAAGGAAATGGTGTCGCGGCGGGTGTGCGTGGGTGTGTGGCTGTGCAGGCGAGATCCATATTCATATTGTTGGTGCGGCTGGAATCCAGGCGCAAGCGGGAAGGAAACGGTGTCGCGGCGGGTATGCTGCGGGGAGGCAAACTGCTGCTGCTGTCCGTGCCCCGCCTGCTGCACCTGCACCTGCTGCTCGTACCCACGGCCTCCTTCTGCCACCGCGGCAGCAGGCGACAGCTCGGGAGACGCCGCGTACACCGCCGGAGTCGCAGAAAGCACCGGCGACGCCTCCGCCTCGTCCGCTTCCCGCTCCCCGCCGACCCGCTCCCCACCGCCAAGCCCCATCCGCGCCCCACACGGCGCGCTCAGCGAGCGCTTGTACATGTGCGTTAGCGGGGGGAGCATCAGCGCACCCCCAGCGCCTCCTCCACCCCCACCATTCCCACCACTCCCGCTGGCACTTGCACTTGCGCCTGCTCCTCTGCCACCTGCGCCTTCCCCGCTGGCACCGCCACCCGCGAGCCCGGCGTGCACGGCCGCGTGAATGGCAGCGGACGAGTGCGCAGCGGCCATATGCGTCGGGACCGGGGACGCGTCCGCGCTCATGTACGGCGACGCGGGGGGATACCGCGCGGGCGAGCCGCGCAAGGCGGACGAGGACGCCGCGTGCTGCAGGTACGGCGAGGGGAAGGGCGAGCGCGTCGGCGAGCCGTGGTGCGTGTACGGGGACGATGGCTGGTGCTGCTGCTGCTGCCGCGTCGGGGAGTGCGTCGTGTACGGCGACCGGCGCGCCGGGGAGCCGTGGGTGTACGGGGACCGCGTCGGCGAGTGCGTGTATGGGGATTGGCGCGTGGGCGACCCCTGCGCGGACGCGTGCTGGAGGTACGGCGACGGGAAGGGAGAGTGCTGGGCGGTGTACGGCGAGGTGGGGGTAGCAGGCGGGAAGGGCGAGGAGCCGAAGTCGAAGTCGAAGTCGAAGGGAGAGGCAGAGGCGGGACTGAACGGCGCAGCGAGCGGCGGCGGGAAGGCGAAGGCCGGCGTCTGCGGGGTGGAGGCGTCGTGCTCGTTTTGCGGCATACCCCGCCCATCTCCCCCATGCTGCTGCTCCGACACACCCCGCGGATGCTCCCCCTCCCGATCCCGCTCCCGGTCCGCATCAGTATTCCTCCTCCCCCGCCTTCCCGTACGCGCCGTCTCCCTCGCGACACCACTGCGGCCCATCCCCATCCCCACCCCGCGCGCAAGCCCGCGCCCCCTTCCGCGCCCCTCCCACTCCTCCACCGCCTCCTCCAGCGCGCGCCCCGTCTTGCCCTCGACGAGCAGGTCCGTTATCTTCGCACACCGCTCGTCTTCCTCCTGCTTCGTGCGCTCGCGGTCGCGGTCGCGGTCTCGCCCCTCCTGCCGCTCGCGGTCCCGGCGCGCATTGGCATTGATATTTTCTCCGTCGCCCGTATCGATACTGAGCTTCAGCTCCGCGCGGTCGACGCCCCGCACCGACGTGCTCCGTGCGCGCCGCTTCCCCTTCCCCTCGCCTTTCGCCCCCGCCCGCCCCTTGCCTTTCCTGTCCACTACTCCCTCCTCTCCCTCATCGCCCCCTCCATCCTGGCCCCCTTCCCCTTCCCCTCCCACCCCACCTTGATCAAAGTCCACTTTGGCGGATCTCCGTCTTCCCTTGCGCACAGGCGAATGCGTGTCTTCGTCCGCCTCTGCGTCCGGATCCGGATTGTCCGCACCGCCCCCGCCCCCGTCCTTAATCCGCCCCTTCCGCCGCCCGCGCGGTTTCTCCTTGCTGCTCCCCGCGATGAATTGGTTCTGTGTACGCGTGAGTGAGTATGCGTGCACGCAGAGATAAAATTAAATAAATGAATGGTCAGAAATAACAATAAGACGAGCGAGCGAGCGGTGGTAGGAAGGAATGAGCCGCACGACACCACCCACCACGGCGGTGCGGCGTCGGTGTCGGCGTCGATGCCAATGTAATACGACGCGTGCCAGAATGAATGAATGAAAATAAAATAAAATAAAATCGGGGAAAATCAAGGAAAATCAAAATAATATTAAACCGCCATGGCCCGCCGAAGCATGCTCCGGCGCGTATCAACCACAACACCGAGGCAAGCTGGATATAAGGACGCCCACGCGAGCACAAGGCAATCGCGAGAAAAGCGGAGAGGAGGAGAAGGCTGCCAGGAACCCGCGCGCGTGCCCGGTGCCGACGCCCACCACGCCCCCATGCGTCTCGCGATCGCGAGCGAGGAAGGACGGTGAACTGATCCTGGGCGTCGATTATTAGGAACCCGCGCCGCACCGCGCCAGAAACACATCGTCTGACATCCACAGCCGATCCGAGTCGAGTGCGCCGGTGCCGACGCCCTCCACGCCCCCATGGGTCTCGCGGTCGCGAGCGAAGAAGGACGGTGATCTGATCCTGGGCGTCGGCTGGAGGCTGCCAGGAACCCGCGCCGCGCCAGGGACGACCACGCGGGCACAAAGCGAATAAGAGGCGGAGGCTGCCAGGAACCCGCGCCGCGCTGCGCCAGGGACACATCGTATGGCATAGACAGCACCTCGGAGCCGGATGCGCCCACGACGCCCTCGGGCCCTGGGTTTCGCGAGCGCCACGAGGGAGGACGTCGATCTGATGCTCACCCTCGGCTCCAAGAGACGAGACGGAGAGGGGGAGGACGGGGTCCGCGAATCCGCCACCCGACATCTCTCGCGATCGTGAGCAGGCGAAGGACGGTGATCTGATCCTGGGCCCTAACCCTCGGCGTCTGTGTCTCCGAGAGACGAGACGAGACGGGGAGGATGAGGACGAGGCACACGGATCCGACATCCGACATCCGATATCCCACATCCCAAATGCTTGGCCCAAGGACCAAGACAAAGACCAAGACAAGACCCAAGACAAAAGGAAAAGAGCAAGGGAAGAAGACGGGCGGGCGCGCGGCCCTCCCTCCTGCGCGGAGAGTATCGTCTCCCGGGGCCCGCTGAGGGTATCGTCTCCGCGGCGCGCTGATATCAGGACGCGTCTGCGACGAGCGAGTGTACATCCATCCCCCACCCCCCCCTGTGACGGAGGGGCATGCAAGTGCATCCTCGAAAATGAAAATAAAACGAAAATGAATAAACGAAAATAAAAAAATAAAATAACAGTCAAAGATGATTTCCGGCGCGCGGGCATCGCGCGGCAGGCCACACAAAGGATGTATCGGTATCGTGTAGGCGTGTGCGGGCGCCTATGTACCACCCACCCTCGACCAGACACGAGGCTAGGTAGGGTAGGGTCCCGAATAGTGTCCGCGCCAAAACGGCTAGAGCACCGAATATAGTGTCCGCGCCAAAACCAAAAACGCCAAAAACAAAAGGGGAACGGGTGACGCGTCCCGCCCCACTCACAAAGACGCCGGACAAAAGGCGCCCACCAAGCCAAAAAAATAGGCGCCAGGGCACCAGAAATAGAAGTAGATCGAGCGCGGGCGCCGAAAAGGAAGAGAAAAAGGCGCGCGACGTCAAAATCCAAATCGAAGTCCAGGCGCGTACGACGCGCGCCAAAGACCGAACGCCAAGCCAAAGAAAGACGCGCGCCTCCAAAACTCGCGCCACCAACACAAAGAAAGAAAGAATGAATGAAAGAACCACACCCACCTTCCTCCCCCGCTCATTCGCGGGCCTAAACCGCCAATCAGGATAGCGGCGTCGATGTTCCGCCTGCGCGGCGCGGGCCTTGTCTTCCCAGCGGGCGCGCTCCGAGGGCGGGAGGGCGTGCCAGAGTTTGCCTGGGGTTGAGTGAGCGTTATGTTATGTGATTAGATGGATAGAAGGAAGAAGGAAGGGAGGAAGGAAGAAGGAAGGGGGAGCGGGTGCAGAGGCGACGCGACGCAAATCTCGGGCGCCGCAGACAGATCCGCGCGTCGAAGCGAAGCCAAAAAGCCTTGGGCCGGGAGCAGACTCCCGGCGTAGGCCGAACACGGAGGGGCGTCCTCCCAAGAAATTGCGTCCTCCCTCTTCGCGCACTCTCCCCACCCACGCGCAAAGAATGCAATAGAATAGAATAGAATAGACATAGATAAAACGACTCACCAATAATCTTGCTCAACGTGCTATGGTTCCCCTCCACCCTGCCGGGCACATTCTGGCTCCGGATAAAGCTGGACCGGAAGAGGATGAACGCGTTCGGCGGGCGCGGGATGTACGACGCCCCGCCCGCGTGCACGCGCCCGCGTTTGCGTCCCGTGCCTATAACGCCCATCTGGCCCGCGGACTCGTCGTCCGCGAACCCCGCAAAGCCGCCCTCCGCAGACACAGCGGAAGACGACGCGCCGAGGTGCGTCGAGGGCGCAAAGGGCTTGCTCCCCTTGAACGAGACGGCGGAAAAGTCAAACTCGAACGAGGACATCATGCTCTCCTGCGTCGCCTTGTGCCCTCTCTGCCGCTCTGCGTCCGTTGTTGGCGTGGGCGCGTCGACGAGCGGGGGCATGTCCGTGTCTGCGGTGCGGTGCGCGTGCGTGCGTGGCGTGCAATATTCGAGGGCGTGTCGTGTCGGGTGTGTGGCGTGCATTTATATCCACAGTAACGGCAAAGCAAGGAAGGCAAAAATGAATACAAGCAAAGCAAAGCCTAAGTAAGTCGCGCGCGCGGAATGCGGTACCACCCACCTTCCGAGTCCGCGTCGTCGTCGTCGTCCTCCCCTTCCTGTTCCCCACCCAGTCCAAGTGCGATTTGCTCCTTCTCCTCGTCCGAGTCCGCGAGGAACGTGTACAGAATCCCGCTCCCGCTGTCGGCGCGGTTACGCTTATGGTCGCGGATCGGCGGCATCCGCGTCTATGTCGTCCTCCGTGTGCGCGTGCGTGCGTACCAGTAGTATTCCGCCCGCGAAGGAATAGCAGTAGTGTGCGCGTATATGGCCTGTGGCACGCACGTATGTATGTATACCTTGTGCGACCGATCCCGGCGATTATAGCACCCCCCGCGTAGCCAAAAAGAAGCAGCCAAAAAGAAGGCAAGGCGCTCCCACGCTATTGTGTCCCGAAACAGCGGCGCGATCGGTGCGTTGATGAGCTGGTTCGGGGACGTAATAGAGATGACCTTTGGTTAGGTTACTTCCACCGCGCGCGCCACAATACGAAGGACGAGGGGGCTTCGATAATGAGCGAGCGACGCAGGAGGTTGAGAAAGTAGTGCCTGAAAACGAATAATAATAAATGTAGTGTGAAGGGGTCTCGGTCCGATGGATCCGACCATCATCCTGTTCTTCACTGACGTCGACTGTCGACTGACGTTCGCGTGTCGTGGATCCGGATAAGATTCCTACCGTCACGCGCGCCGCCTCGAGGCATCGTTGTTTGCCTTGATGATTATTGTATTTGGGAGCAAGATTAATGGGCAATAAGTAATTCATTTCGCTTCGTACAGGTCAATAAATATTGGTATTCGGGCCCCCAGGTTCATGATTAATGCTCAGTAGTAGAGATTAAACTAAAATTCACCGCGAGTCCGACTTCGGTTCTGAATCAACCACACCCATCATGACGAAATGGACCTTGCTGGCACCTTACGCTTCGGCCGACGCATCCGACACGCTTGCCTGTTGAGGTGCTGCAACGGCACACAGCTAGGTTTGCAGCAATGTTGCGTCGATTCGACGCCGCCTCGCCTCGCATCAAGGGCACCTGATTATAAGTACCCTATTATACCCTGCACGTATACACATGAGTGTTTGGTTCCGTCCGGACGTTTCGTACATACATACAACGACGCCCATCCGGATCATGCTGCCAGGAGGCAGAACTTCGTTCGTTTGGTCGGCCGCCCGCGTAAATACACACCTCGAAAATGCGGCAACCTCGTTGGGTTTCCGTCGAGCGTGAAACTGAAACTGAAACGTGAACAAAGCAATATTACTTAATACTTGTTCTAGATTCTGCACTGACGAGGTGAGCTGACCGGACTGAGGACTTGCATCTAGGAAACGGCCCATTGGTATTTTTCCAATCCAATCCACGTTGACCGTGAATTACCATCACAATAATAATGATCTTTGGGCGCCGCTCCGTCTCACGATATTATCGCTTGACACGCACCCACTTACCAGTCCGTATCGTATACTTACTATGTACATGCATAGCAGCAGTTCAAAATTCATATACTGTATTTTAGCTAATATTAATTCAAGTTAGAGTCCTCCTCGGAATCCTCACCCGCCTGCCCACTTTCTTTGCACTTTCTGGTACCCAGACAACACAACAGGAGCAGAACATCTGCGCAGAACAGAACATGAGAAAGAAAAAAACGGTTCAGAGATGCACATGCACGCGCACATGAATCCGAATCGCCCGCCAAACCAAAGACGTTATGCAACCGCCCCAGCCGCACCGCATGCATGCGGCTTTCCACTTTGACCTGTTGCTGTTGCTTGCCAAGCCTACGCAAAAGCCCGCACAAAGATAAAAGCCGCGTGCGCGTGCGGCTTTTGGGCAACCTCCCTCCCCTAATAATAAAACGTGATGCGGATATCGATCTTGCGTGTGTGCGGGCAGCTGCAGTGTGAACTTGGTTGCAATAATATTGGTATCAATATCACTAGAAAACATCGTCGTCACAGGGCTGGCTCTGTGATATGTTTGTTGTGTTGGCCGGCTCGGAGGTAGGTAGGTAGGTTGAACTTATCGGACCAGGCAAGAAGCGAAATTTAAACGCAACAGTAAGTA